>JACVCZ010000005.1:11800000-12160439 GCA_020829145.1 Drosophila nigrodunni
ATATATCTATGTTGTTATTGTCGTGGGAAATACGCTGATAATACTCTTGGGTTCTAAGCCTATCTCTGGTCAACAGTTGAGTTGGGGTTACCAGTAGGTAATGGGAAAAAGTTCAACTTTTCTATATTTTAATAGAAGTTTTATATATCAAATATGTAAAATTAAACACTAAATATTCACACAACGCTTATTTCTAACTATTTTTAGCTTTTCCCACCATTCCATCTATTTTGTTTGACCCGAAAACGACAACACTGGTGGTCAGGCGATAAGATTTTAATCTAGTTATCGGTGTTACTAGCATTATTAATCAACCGCATTAAAAAAAGAGCATAATTTACTGTTTTTAGATTACTACATGGCTCTGCTTTACAAATAAAAATTTGTTTTACTTATAGCTTAGATTCAAAGAGCGTAACGAAGGCGTTTGTATTGCTAATCTTGCTCTGTCTATATCTTGGTATTCCAAACTGATAGCACAAGATTAAATATTATCAAAAACTATGTGAAAGTGTAAGCCTCGCACTCCACTCCGATTTGCTTGCACGGTGATCAGATTTCTATCGTTCTTATGAAAACGAAAGAGTATTTGAAAATCCACATGACATTTTCTCGTTCTTCTTATTTTATCTTGTTATTGCTATTCTGATTGGACAAAGAAAGCAAACAACGGGAAGTTTTTTCTTTTTCCAATTTGCACTTCGGTGTCGGTTTCTCGCCTCCAAAGTAAATAATTTTTTATATTATTCATGGCGTGGAGAAAAGTGCTGCCTGCAATTAATAATTAATTGCAAATTCTTTGTGCAATTCAAAAATGTAACTGAAATGGGCGTGCAGTTCACCGCTTGACAACTCTTATCACCTACTAAGTTTAGTGGCCGTATTATCAAGCATAAATATGAGTTGTCGTTAACCACAAAAACAACTTGCAGATAAGAAGGATATACACATAAGAGCATTCATCCCATCCCACTCACTCTGTCACACACACATACACACGTACAAGTATATGCAAGCACTGGCTATTTACTTACTCGAACAACTGCTGGATTTCACTTGGAAGCTCGGCCATTTTTCTTTTGTTTTAACTTTTTGTGGTAGAAAAATAGACAAGTATCACGTATAATAAATTCCTGTTGGTTAAACTGGCGCTAAGCTCCAGACGTCTTTTCGATCCGGCTTTTGAAGTGGGAATGAAAAAAGAACGTGTAGCAAGAGCAAAAGAAAACAATTATTTTGCACAGAACGAACGCCCGCCTGCTGAGAGAGTCAACAAGTGCAGAGCGAGAGAAAAAATGTTTGTAGAAGAGTGATAACATACTGTTGATAGCCTTGGTATCGTATTCTTAATGCATATATAGCATGTTATTTTTCTGTTAATTTACTGCTCATAATCATAAATAACAAATGTCTTTTCTGAAAAGTTAACTTAATCACGAAATTGAAAATAATTATATCGATGGTTTCACTTGATACTTGTATATCGATAGCTGAAACCTATCGTCGCCTATTGGCCTACCGCCACACTTATTGGCTATTTATCGCCGCAGTAAAGATAAAAACGCAAACGCAGCAGCGCATTGAAGACATTCTCGCGAGTTAATTGCAATAATAATTATGTCACAAAGCTGATATTTGCTCCAATAATCAAACCACATCAACAAGCAAGAGGAAGGAGCGGACGAGGTGTGTGTTTGTGTGGGTGGTACTTGTTTATTAGTTAATTACATGTTCATGTGTGCGTGTACCGTTTTGTATGTACAATCGAGTGAACTGAGCTGCAGTGCTGTCATCTTGTATATGTGTGGCGTTTACATTTCTTAAATCTGTGTCTGTGTCTCTGTCAGTGTGTTGGTGTGTGTGCCTGTTTCTGTCTATGACTAAATAATTGTATGGTTAATTTGCATATTTCCTATGATCTGACGGCACATTCAAGTGGAAGGACATGGCCTTTCTGTGCCAGACATTACAGCGGTCTCATTGTATTCGTTTTATAAAGTCATTATAATAAATTTCAGCGACTAAAATAGAACATATTGCGTGCCGCTTGTGGTTGTGTTGTGCTCTGTTTGTATGTGTGTGTGTGTGGCTGTTGACCAGTGCTGCCAGAATCTTCCAAGCTAAAATTGCTAGATTTTTGAAGAAAAATTGCTAAAAGTTGCTAAAAATTTTCTGAAAATTGCCAGAATAATTGCTAAGCCATTAAAATCTTAATTTTCAACAAATGTGCATATTGATTTAATGAAACGTAGAAATTATTACTGAAAACACTTAAAAAAAAAAAAAAAAACCAAACAATTTACATTCAAAATTCATTACTTAATCAATTCATAAACTAAATCAGTCTTAAACTTAAGGATACTTAAAATATTTTCTAGCTCGTCAGCTTCACATACATCAGAATATTTTTCACTGCTTGTTATTTGATTCAAATATTCATTTGGCAGGACATAATTATGGCAACATTTGCCATGTCTTGTCATGTCAATATGCTCGCGTTGGATCAGTGCAATCCTTTGCGAATCCATTGCTTAAACTCCTCGTCTTGAAGCCAGGCATCACGAAAATTTTGCTTGTAGATTTTTGGCATATCGATCGCTTTGCTATCACCAAACATATCCAAAGAGTTACCAAACACTATAAAGTTGTTCATATAATCAAACAACTGAATTAAATACATGTTCCGATATCTTTGCGAACCGCTTTCATCGTAATTTGTGCAATCGATGACAAAAAGGTATAAAAAATGAAAAAACTCTGAAGAAAAATATAAAATTTGCGTTTTTTATAACAAAATTGCTAAAATTGCTAAGAAAAAATAAAAAGTTGCTAGATTTGTGGCTAATAGCATTTTATAAAGAAAAGTTGCAAATTTTTTTTTAAAAGTTGCCAGATCTAGCAACTAAATTGCTAAACTGGCAGCACTGCTGTTGACTCCAAATGCCGCTGCTGCTGACGACCGACATAGTCATGTTTTCTGTGACTTCTTGCCGTTTAACGTGTAGCCCACTTCTCGTTCGCTTCGTGCTCCCCTTCGCTGTTTCAGTCGCAGCCGCAGTCACTGTCGTTCTGCGCCCGGATTATAAATAGTTGGCGTTGTTTTTGTTGTTATGCCGGAGTTGAGTTTGCTGCCTGGGGCGATGGCTCTTCCTAGCGCTGTTGCTGCCAATTATTTGTTTGTGTAATTAGTTCCAAGTTGTCTCATATTATGGGAATTAGACTTAGAAAGAACAAATTTGGTTCAAACGACGAACACCAACAGCGCACCAACACCAACAGCAAAAACAACAACACCAATAACACGTTAAACAACGGCGAAAAGTTAGCAAAGCGGAACTGGAAACGTAGACGTCAGTCAGTGCCGTTAGAGCTGCTCCCAGTCGTCGCAGCTTTCAAGCTGCCGACTTAGCACCAACAACAACAAGAAACGTATAAGAAGCAGACAATGCCAAAGAAGAGCAAAACTGATCTCCAATACTTGCGCAGCTTAAAAGCTTAGTGTGTTTTTGTTGTTGTTTTTGCTGCCTGTCTCTTCAGTTGGTTTTGTTTTCTTGCTGTGCGCTTTGGTAGACATTTGTGCCTTGCCTCCCACTCGCACCCGCTGCCGCAAAGGCACAGTTATTCATTTTGTCGCCTTGGCACTGTCCAAATCAAGTCAACGTCGCGCAGTCTTGTTGTCCTCCTCGCTCCCCTTGGGCCCCATATGTAAGCGTGCAGAGTTTCCGCTTTGCATAAATGGCAAATAATTATTAAAGCTATCTCGCCCCATTTGGCATTTGCTCGGTAGTTATTGTTTTTGTTTATTTCTGTTTTCTGTTTTTCTTGATATTTTTTTTTTTTTGATAATTTGTATGTTATTGCATTTCCCTTTCGTACGCTGCTTCCAAGTGCACAAAATAAAACAGAAAACAACAAAAGTGGGCGTTAAATTCGATCGCAGTAGCTGAGCTGCTTTCCAGCCTTTTGCTGTACGGAAATCAATTATAGTTTAGTAGCTAGTTAATTGGTTGCTTGTTAGTAGTAAATACTAAACATATGAATTTAAGTTTAAACAAAAACAATTCGTATTCGTCTCTAGCAGCAATCAAATTTCTTCACATGGATCGCAGTTTGGATTCCATTGGCAGCTGCTCACTAGATGTTGACGCCGATTCATCCGATATATCAGGTATACACATACACATGCACTTTCACACATACACATTTACACGCATGTAGATTCGCACATTCAACCTAACCACAATGTTTTGTCAACTCTTTTATGTTTGTATTTATTTTTATGGTTTTGTGTATGTGTGTTTTTGTTTCTGTTTCTTTTACTGTTTCTGTTTGATTTATTTTTGGTTTAATGACAGCTTTTGCTTGTGCTTTCATAACGGTCTTTTTTTTTTGTCGCTTGCAGATACCAGCGGCAGCTTAAACTTTCCAACTCCTCTCTCAGTGAAGGACATAACTCGGGAGTTTACGGCGAATATCAGAGAGCGTTGCACGCTGCGCTCTCCACTGCAGCCGCAGTCACAACCGCAGCGAACAACTGCGACCACAACGGCCTACGTCACGTTGGGTGGAGAAGGACCAGGAGGAGGAGGGCCAGCTGTTCGCATGGTGCTGTCACCGCCGTCGACAAACGACGCAACTGCAGTCGACGCAATCGATGCGGGTGAGAGAGAGAAGAAGCCCAGTTATCTGAATTTAGCCTGCTGCGTCAACGGTTACTCCAATCTAACCACATACGACTCCAAGATACGTCAGGACATTAACAAGTCTCGCGAAGTCTCTCCTATACGCCCCTCCACGAGCAGTCTGCAGTACTGCAAGCGCAACAATTCATTGGCCGCGCCCGTGCTCCACAGTATGCCGCTCACCAAGCAGCCCCTCACGGCCGCGCCCACATCCAGCGTCCACAAATACAACGAGACGAATAACAACAATAGTGGTAACGGTGCTCTGCAAAATGGCGACCACTTGTACTGCAATGGAGACAAATCCCAGGGCAGTTTCATCCAGCAACGCGTGGAGCGCCTCTACGGGCCTGGAGCACTCGCCCAGGTCTTCTACAGCCCTAAGAAGAACAGTGGCACCTTGTCGCCGGTGCCTGGAGCGCGGCAGAGGAAGCAACTGGCACAGCCTGATGTCGATGTGACGTCACAGGGCTCGGAGTTGTCTCGGAAATTCAAGCAGCTTTCACCGAGTAAAGACTACGGCGAATTCAACAGGAAACTGCAGCTGAACAGTTGCTCCCAACGGGTCAGGCCGGAGCAGGCGGAATCGAATGCGCACAATGGCGACGTGGACTTACCTGTATTCCGACATCTGAGCCATGAGTTTCGAGCCCAGCTGCCCACAGTGTCGCCCAAAAGGTGTGTGCCACGCGTCTCGCCAGCTCCGGAGGTGCCACTACCGCGACCGCTTCCAGTTGCCCAGACCCAAAGTAAAAGCAATGGAGCTACGGACACAGTCGATCACGAGGCGGTCAAACCGTTGACACACCTGGGCACCGAGGAGTACCTCAGCACCACCAAGATATCTAGCATGTCGAGCACTACGAGTTCTCCGCCAGCGGAAGCGGAAGTCGCCGCTATTTCCGGTGTCAGGGATGGAAACTATTTCCTGAAAGTACTGAAGGACGAACAGGTTCGTCTGCTAGCGCTGGCCGCTGTCGCCGAGAAGTACATTGATGCCTTGACCGTGAGTGTTTCAAAAACTTAGTAATACTATTCAAACTAACTTTGTGTGATGCCTTAGAACAATCCGGACATTACGGAGGACACTTTTGGCCTGCTGCGTTCGGCCTCTGGAAAGGCACGACTGTTAGTCTCCCAGAAAATGAAGCAGTTCGAGGGTAAGCAGTCAGTTCTTGACCCACTGTGTGTTTGGTTCCTAACTATTCCATCGTTCACTCCCAGGTCTTTGTCACAACAACTTGAACCGGTCGCCGGAGGATGCGTTTCCCACGACACTGGACGATTTGCAGGGCTTCTGGGACATGGTTTATCTGCAGGTGACGCACGTCGATTCGATATTCGCAGACATTGAGACACTCAAGAGCAACGACTGGCAGGTGAGTCACCAACATCTGGATTGCCTCAATTGCTTTTTTATTATCCCACATTACCATATATTACAGCGTGCTATTGAAGCACCAAAGGCGGCGGATTCAGTGCCGACGAAATCGTTAAAAACCCCAAAGACTGGAAACCAGAAAGCGAGAACTCCAACTGGTGGAGCCGCTGGAAACAGCTCGAAGCCAGCTGCGTCCAGTTCCGTGGCTGCAATGAAGCGAGAGGCACAGCGAAAACAGTTGTTGGAAATGAAGCGTCAGCGTCGTGAAGCTTTGGCCGCTGCTTCTGCTGCTGCCTCCGCTGGCGCGGGCGATGGCGATGTCGCTGCCGCTGCCTTAGTCACTGAGAACAACCAATCAGATTGCGGTGCAGCAATCGGTGATACCGTTATGAATGCCGTTAAGAACAGCAGCTGAATTGTGCTCTCCGCATCTGTCTCTCCAATTAAGCAATAAACACACATGCTCTCTAGTTATACAACATAAATATTAGAAAAACTCACTCACTCTCTCACACACACACATACACCACACTCTTATACAAAAACAAAAAAAAATGAAAAGCAAAAAAAAAATTAGGAATTTCTAGTTGAATTAATCCTTAACTAGTCCCAACTAAAAAATTATATATATATCTAAACACGGTGTGGAGCTTTTTACATATACTGCATAATAATTTAATCCCAAAGTGTCACAAGGAGTACCCCTAACGTCACAACAACCACAACCACAACCGCATCAACAACATTAACAGCAACGACAACAAATTAACAAACATTTAAAGTTATCATCGTTAACCACTCGTTGTTGTAAATTGTTTATCAAATTTGCCTTATCTACGTGTTTTTTGCTCGTTAAATCATTTTGCTGTGCACTCGAAAAAAACAACAAAAATTGTTTGTAATTTTTTATATGCTTTTATTTAAACAAAATACAGACAAACACACATGCATACACATAATTTATAAAAGACATTTATTTTTGTGTAATTGTAATAGTAATTTAAGTACAACAAAACTATAAAAAAAAAAACAATGAAACATTTTGTATTAAAAATATATTCAAATTTGTGAACGCAACGTAAAAGAAAAAGAATCTAAATTATACATATACAGATACATATATTTTTTGGCATATTAGCTGCATGTATTGAGATTTAATAATTTGTAAGGTTTAATGCAAGTTAAAAAAAAACAAATAATCTCACTCTTAATTAATTTATAATGTTTTGTAATAAATTATTTTCACTTATCATCTGCGTATTTTACTAATTTATTCTGTTGAGCTAGTAAATTTCAACTGAATCGTTTGAGTGAAATTGAGTGCTCAGTTGTATAGTTGCTAAGCTGAGTGGAACTGCACAGAAGTCACTCAAGCTCAACTAAAATCACTCACTATGTAAATTGCGCTCAAAGCAATGGCTGCCGCTTGCAGCTGGCTCTGTTCGCCTGGTATTTCGGCCGCTGAACTTATCTACTTTCGGGTGCGAGTGGTGCCAAATGCTGAGCCCGCAAACAGCAGCAGTTCGAGCTGCTTTATCACACACACAAACGTAGCACAGCACGCTCAGAGAGCGCTCATTGCCGTTTGCTGCTTTACATTCTCTCCGCTTCTCTTTTGTTGGGTGTTTGTGTGTGTGCTGCATTCACATTACAGATTCTGTAAAGCTGCTGCTTCTGTTAAGCTCAGAGAGCTGTTATTTGGAGTTGGAATAAGAGTTTTTTGCCATTTCCCATTAATTATAATCACTGGTTTATTTTTAATCATTTTTATTTGGCTTCTATGGTACGACTTATGGTTAAACTATTTGTAAGTACAAATTTCTGTTATTCACTTTGCTTCAATTGCATTTCCATTGCTCATCATAACTTGATCTTGATTCATTTCTATATATTTATATATATATATATATATATATATAGTTATATATATTTACTAAATATATATACATATATATGTATTTCAGCGTCTCATCATGTGTTGGATCGAAGCAAGTAAATTAGCGTAATACTACGACAGATATTATTTATATAGATCGCTTCGTTAAACTAAATTCGTCTCTAACTATATAATTTGGGCAATAAATATGAAATTTATATATTAGATTTGTTTATTTATGTGTATGCTAGATATACAATATATATATATATATTTTTATGTATTTTAAATATTCATATATATATCTGCATATCTTTATATATAATAAGTATTAACAATATATTTTCTCGTAAGCAATTACTAAGGTTCTAGTACATATTTACAAATGAACGATAGATAAATATATAGAAACAACATTTTTGGGAGGTGCGTAAGATCTGGAGACCTGTAAGTCTCCGAATCCGAGAAGAGATGCTGCCTAGGAGCCCAGTCAAGGTCTAAGTGACTGATTGACTGACTGACGGGTTTAGACTGGCTAGAAGCAACTACAAAATGAACATGTCCAACAACAGTCTCTAGCAGCAGTGTTGCCCTTTTACCTTATTTAAAGCCAGATTTCAAATTTTCACAAACTTGTCCATTTTTTTTGTTAACTTTCTTCAACGAAAAATAAATTTAAATTATTTTTAGCCATTTCTAGGTGGCAACACTGCCTGTGAGTTGTCTAAAGTATTCGCCTATGTGTACTACAGCACCACAGTGAGTCACGTAATTGTTTTACCCTTAACATTTTAGCCTTGGAAAAGGAACGAATTCTGAATTTTCCAAAAGTTTAGAGATTTCTAGTTAAATGAGGTATTTTGAACTGGCTAGTTCTAGTTGGAAAAAGGCTAAATTGGTGTTAATGGTTTTGGCTACTTTTCAAACCAATTACTTGACTAACTGTGAAGCTTTTCGCTGCTGCTTAACTACTCGTCATGGCCATTCAACAGGTCCGCCAACGAAAGCAGCGCTGGAGAACAACATCCATTGTCACTTGAGTGCAGAATTTGCAGCTCAATCGCGTAGGCAGCGGCAGCAGCAGCAGTGGCAGCAGCAGCGGCGGCGGCAGAGACAGAGCTTCTGGCAGCTGCTAACTGGGAGTCAGTGTGCTGTTGGTTCTCCCTCTCTTCGCACTCCTCCCTCTCTCCATGCTCCCCACGCTCTCCAGTCTCTCCCCGGAGCTGCTGTTAGTCGAGGTTGTGGGGCGGCGTACTGTTAGGACCGCCCAGCATAAATGACGTGGGGCTGTGCACTGAGATGCTGTCCAGGTCGAGGGTGCCGTCTCCCTTCTCCAGCATTCCGCTGCCATCTTGCTTCATCATCATGCGTCGCCATTTGGCTCGAGCGTTTTGAAACCAAACCTGAAAGAGGCGCACAGTGAGTACTGATCTTGTTGTGGTTCTTGTTCTTATTGTTGCTGCTCTCTCACCTGTAGGACTCTCTTTGGTAAACCCGTTTTCTGCGACAACTGCTTCAGATCCTTGGCATCGGGATTGTGATTGATTGCAAAGTAGGACTTCATGGTGCGCAGCTGATGGTGCTTAAACGAGGTCCTCATCCGCTTGGTCCTCGACGAGGCGCTCATGTGGGAGCCACGCCCAAAGTCCACGTACTCGGTGTTGAGATCTGCAAAATCGAAACGGTCGTTGTAGTGCTGCACTCCAAGAAATTATGGCATTACAAGCTAAGCAGTCTAATTAAGTGGCAACTCGGTTACTGGGCACTTGACAGTCGATAACCTCTGACGTAGCCACAGAGAAGAAACATTTCCTTTGGTATGACAACAAGTAAGCTCCTCATTTCTCTCAGTGCAGGTGCTCTTGACTTTTACAGCGCGTCGCAAAAGTTTTACGACACCAGCATGCGGTTTTCTTATTCTTCTTGATTTTCTTTTGCTGTTACTCGTAAAGGTTGGACATAAAAACAGCGGCTGCACTGGCGCCAGTCGCAGATCGCAGGTCCCAGGTCCCTAGTCACAGGTCCCTGTCCCTGTCACAAGACCTGACGAGTCTTGGATCTCCGATCTCCGAACTCCGATCTCGGAGCAGCTTTGGGTTTTCTTTCGGTTAGGCCATTAAGTCGTTTTATGGCTACATCGGTATTTATAACCGCAACAAGACAGGTATACCAGGCACACTATAATGGGTATATACGCACCTATATTCGCTGTGAAGGCCTCGATATCCTTGGGCTTACGCTTTCGGGGCCTGCCCTTTTGACGCGCCGGCTGCGGGAGTCCAGTGATGACATGCGAAGTGGGCACAAAGATGCCCGTAGGAACAATACTACGACTGGGATCCGAGTGTGGACTCGATGAGTCATTGTGCGGTGAACCAAACTGAGTGCTATACGGATACGTGGCACTCATGCTCGACGAGGCGGCATCCCCCTCCCTCGCTATGCTATAGTGAGTTCTAAGGAAGACCAGAAAGATTAAGTAACGCTCTAGGGTGTTTGGTAGTCTGCCTCGTACCTGCAGTAGATGAGCGCATCGATGATGCCGTATTGATCACCCTTCGTCAGCGGAGTGTGACAGACCGTGCAGCAGAAGCAGTTGACGTGAAAGACCAGATTCCGGGCCCGCATCACCAGCTCATTGGAGCTGATGGAGGCCAGACACCGGGAACAGCGGCGAGTGCCAAAAAAACTGAAAGGGAAAAGAAATAAAATTAGAATTTTTATTTTCTATAGAAGATCTGTTGAGTTCCTACAGAAATAATCCACTTTTTAACCGCATTCTCCCAGTGGGACTCAACAAAGATAGAGTACATTCGAAAGTAGATACCCTTTCTTGCTAAACTCGAAGCGGTTTCTACAGACTCTTATTGAGTTCTGCGGCTTTTGGAATGCCCGACAACCTACTCACAATTATATGGCATGATATTAATAAAATCGAAGCCTATTTGTGTGCGGAGGCAATAATCTTAGCCAGGCCCAAACCCAGAGCCAGAGTCGGGGCCAGAGTCCAGAGATCAAATTATGGTGGAACAACTAATAACATGTTTGGCCAGGAAGTTGCTGGAGCTTCTGTCGGAACGGAAAGTGGTAGCAGGGGAGGAAGGGGAACGGTGATCTGTCTAGAGTCTAGAGCCGAACAATGGATTGGTTAACAAAACGCCCACGTCATCGCATTCCTCTTCGCCTTCATCGTCGTCTCGTGATGATCATTATGACGTTTGCTACTGTTTTCACTTTCGCAAATGACAGATCAAAGATTACCAACATCAGTCATAATCACTGGGGAGTTTTTCGGTTTCGTGCCAAATATAATGATGAACCTGGATGCCCCAGCGGGAGCGAGAGGCATTTTCCAGAGGGGGCGGGGGATTGGTGAATGGGGAATGGGGAAGAAAAGGAAACATCAAATGCTCGAGACACGCGATTTCTTTGACATTAATCAAAATAATTGGCGCATTTCACTCCGACTTCGCTCAACAGACTCATTCTCACATTTTGCACTTGGAGTTTGGCGAAAATAACTCCAGAAGACACGACACACAACTGGAAACAATTCCATATAAATTTATCATATTTATACGTACTACACTGAGAGAAAAAGTTCCTTCACCTAAGGAGTTTTAGTTTTCCAAAGGAATCATATGAACTCCGATCAACAATTGGTTGTGCTTTGACAAAGTGAGTCTAAACTCTCTCCGATTTCTCTCGGTGTAGAATGCAGTGCACATTCAAAGACTGCATCTGCTCCTTCAGCTCCATTTGCATTTCGTTGAAAATTATTTGGGATGTGCGCCGAGATTTTTGTCACATTCAGAATCACATTCGCTTCTGGCACAACTTGTCGCTGGCAACACTCACTGAGATCTTCCCGTTCCCATTCCCGTGCCCATTCACAGTCACAGTCACAGTCTGAGTTTTAGACTCTCACCCGATCTTTCACTGTGGCAAGATATTACTACCTTGTGCCCCAAGACGTAAGCCCCATAAATAATATTAAACATGGATGCAGGCAGCGTCAACATCTTCCGACGGCGAGAGCGACAGCGACGGCGACGGCGACGTTCTGCCTGCTACCAACTCATAAAACTTTGTTTCCAAGACAGGAGACAAGAGAGACGGAGAGCATCAAAAACAACAACAACGGGACCACGAAGTACAAGCAAAGCAGACACTGCGATGCCTTCATTTCGCTGTGGCACTTTATTTCATTCTGAGTTCCCCCCTTCCTTCCCCACGCCACCCTTTCCCCAGACACGCCTTCATGTGCAAGACAGAGAGAGGGCGAGTGCGAGAGAAAAATGAATTATGATTATTGCCATGTAAAAGAGCAGGCGAAATGTCAAAGTGACAACGCCTAATATATGATTATGTTTTCGTGCGCTCCGAAATCTGATACTCTCTCACACACACACATAGACATGCTCATATTCATGCACAGACACACTCTCACGTACTTGGAGAGTATGCAGCTTCAAACAGCAGAAGTCAGAGTCAGAATGAGAACGTCAGCTCAGTGACGTGTTGTTGTCGTTGTCGCTGTCGCTCCCGTTGTGGTTGTTGTTGTTGTTTTTGATGTCGCTGTTGTGGCTTCTGACTGTTGAACGCTGCCCACAGTGCACAGTGTACGATGCGACTATTTCCCACCGCACAGTGAATACCCGACGACCCAAAACCAAAACCTAACCGAACTGAACCGATCCCAAAACGAAAACCCGACCCGGTTGACTGCCTTGGTAAACCGCAACGTTCAAAGCGAGGTTGTTGTTGCCGTTGCTGTTGCTGCTGCCGTTGTTGTCCTGCACTTGTTTCGGAGGCGTTGCCCACTTGAAGCGTGCGAAGCTATGACACATGTGAGCATCCTCAGCAGCATCGGCATCGGCAACGGCATCAACATCACCAGCAGCTGCAGATGAATCTCACATGATAGTCTTGTCTCTGGCCTGGTCTGGTTTGGTTTGCTTCTATACACTGCACAAAAACTAGTGAAACATAGCAACAGCATCACACCTTCTTCCTTTACTTCCTTTAGAAAGTAACGATAGGATTAACATTGTAACTACCTTAAGTAATCTACAGCTCAAGGAGCCATATCCAAAGTGCTACACTTTCGACGCCATTCTTTCTTTGAGTGTATACTCATAAGTTTTATTGTTGCGCCGCACGGCAAAGGCAGCAAAGAGTCAAGATTTTGCTGGCCTCTGATTACGCCAATAGATAAGTTTCGACCATAGGGTTTAGGAGTGGAGGAACGGGAGAGGAGGGTATAAACGGGTACGGGATACTGATAAGAGACATCGAAATCGTGGTTAAGTGGCGCGCGGCAGTCTCCATCTCTTCCCTTACTCCACCTCCATCTCCAATTCCACTGCTGCTCTGGCCACTTCTGGCCACTCTGCTGGCCACTCGATGGGTAGCTGCCTCCTGGCTGTGCTGCAGCGAAACCTGAATAGAGCACTCTGTTTTGGAGGGCGGAAACGCGCTCCGCACACGGTGAGAGGGGGGGACGGAGGGACGGAGAGCGAGACTACGGCGATGTGCACGCTGAAGTGTAAACCGACGTGTGGCGCAGCAGTGGCTCTTGTTGTTGTTTATGTTGTTGCTGTTGTTGTTGTTGCACAAAGGGCTACTGCAGCCAGCCACGTTTTTGTAACGTGAGAGCATTTGTAACGCATTCTGGGATTTTCGAGTTGAGTTTTGAATTCAGTTTTGGATTCGCGGCCGGCGCTTGAATCCTCGACCTCTGCCTCTGCCTCTGCCCCAGTCTCAGGATCAGCTTCAGTCTCGAGTGCCACCCGCTGTGGTCGGTTCTTCCGATTACATACGAGACTACAGGCAACAACAACTATTTCCCAGACACCACCCCGTTCCCAGTTGCACAACGAAATAAAAAAACAGAAACTGGTAGCAAGGGTTGCACTCGAGTGTGCATACTGTGTAAGACCCTGTACTTGTAACAAATGCTTGACATATGAAATAAAAGTTTATTCAAAGTATTTAACTTGATTTTAGTACAGGGTTACCTGCACTTTATACCAAATTTCTATACGTTAGTCAAGTATTCTATTCTTGGTCTAAGGTTATTGAGGATTATCCAATGTCTGAGCCCGTGTAGAACTGATTTCAGTCCAGCACCCTGCAGTATACGTATTTGATAATGTTGTCTTAAGTGCTTTCTCTATAAACCCTGTACTTCATTTCACCTACAGGGTCTCAAAGGAAAAACTAAATAAACACATATATATATTTCGCTGATACGGGATTTCGTGAGAGCGTAACGCAGCAAAGGCGAGGGGAGGAGCAGGGCTGGGCGGGCGACAGGGACGTCCAATGGTGATAATTCGATTCTAGGCCCTGATCATGGGTTGCCAGCCAACCCAGTCAGCCCAACGAACATATGTAATCATTATTTGCATTTTTATACCCGTTACTCGTAGAGTAAAAGGGTATATTGTAATCGTTGGAATGTATGTAACAGGCAGAAGGAGGCGTGGCAGACCCCATAAAGTATATATATTCTTGATCAGCATCAATAGCCGAGTCGATATAGCCATGTCCGTCTGTCCGTCTGTCCGTCTGTCCGTCCGTCCGTCCGTCCGTCCGTCCGTCCGTCCGTCCGTCCGTCCGTCCGTCTGTATGAACAAAAGGATCTCAGAGACTATAAGAGCTAGAAAAATGCTAGTGGTCGCAAATGAAAGGTACAATACCCAAGCAGTACAAGTTTGTTTTTGTTTTTTGACACGCCCACTTTAGGGCGTATTATTTGCATATAAAGGTAAATGCACAGGTTAACGCAGAATGTTTTTGTATAGAAAACTTTTTTGTTAGCTTTGCTATCTGAACCAAATTTACACGGAAAGTACATATCTAGGAAGTACATGTACTGACCAAGTTTGATCCAAATCGGACAACTATATCGTATAGCTCCCATAGGGCCGATCGGTCAAAAATACGCTCCAAATATGAATATGTATGAAAAACTTTTGCGTATACTAAGCTAGATTAATCAAACTCACACAGAATACATCTGCCAATAATATATATATACTGACCAAGTTTGATCCAAATCGGACAACTATATCGTATAGCTCCCATAGGGCCGATCGGTCGAAAATATGCTCTAAACATGAATTTGTACGAAAATGTTCTGTGTTTGCCAAGCTATTTTATCCATCACCATTGTTAATAACAAATTGAAACTGAGTAACGGGTATCCTAAAGTCGCGAGGCGACTATAGCATTCTTACTTGTTTCTGTTTCTGTTTTTTAGGTGAGAGTGTGAGGAGTGTAAGTGTGTGTGTGTGTGTGTGGAAAGTGGAGTGTTGTGTTGTGACTGTGATCCCGACAGTTTCTTCCTTAGCTGTTAAATGCACTGGAAAATTAGTTTGTATTGCTGTCTTTTTGGTCTATTTGTGTTTTTTTTATACCCGTTACTCGTAGAGTAAAAGGGTATATTGTAATCGTTGGAATGTATGTAACAGGCAGAAGGAGGCGTGGCAGACCCCATAAAGTATATATATTCTTGATCAGCATCAATAGCCGAGTCGATATAGCCATGTCCGTCTGTCCGTCTGTCCGTCTGTCCGTCCGTCCGTCCGTCCGTCCGTCCGTCCGTCCGTCCGTCCGTCCGTCCGTCCGTCCGTCCGTCCGTCTGTATGAACAAAAAGGATCTCAGAGACTATAAGAGCTAGAAAAATGCTAGTGGTCGCAAATGAAAGGTACAATACCCAAGCAGTACAAGTTTGTTTTGTTTTTGACACGCCCACTTTAGGGCGTATTATTTGCATATAAAGGTAAATGCACAGGTTAACGTAGAATGTTTTAGTATAGAAAACTTTTTTGTTAGCTTTGCTATCTGAACCAAATTTACACGGAAAGTACATATCTAGGAAGTACATGTACTGACCAAGTTTGATCCAAATCGGACAACTATATCGTATAGCTCCCATAGGGCCGATCGGTCAAAAATACGCTCCAAATATGAGTTAGTATGGAAATCTTTTGCGTTAACTAAGCTACATTAATCAAACTCACACAGAATACATCTGCCCATAATATATATATACTGACCAAGTTTGATCCAAATCGGACAACTATATCGTATAGCTCCCATAGGAACGAAAGCTCGAAAATATGCTCTAAACATGAATTTGTATGAAAATGTGCTGTGTTTGCCAAGCTATCTTATCCATCACCATTGTTAATAACAAATTGAAACTGAGTAACGGGTATCCTAAAGTCGCGAGGCGACTATAGCATTCTTTCTTGTTTTTACTTGTTTTTACTTGGCCAGCGATTAGACCGTAATCCGCATTGTTTCTAGCTGAGTTCACCTTCAAAATCTTCGAGATCGTTTTATTTACCGAATATACTTGTATACACTGATAAAAAAGAAAGTGTTCAACAATTCAGTAAAGGAAATTTAACTTCAAGTGAAAGATAACTTTTATTACTTTAGAATTTAAAAGGGAGTCTAGGGTTATCCGAAAGTTAAGATGAATTTACTGTATCTGATTTGGTCTTCTTATCTACGAGTGTAGTTTCTTTTGTGGTGTGTCGGTGTGCGTGTATGTGTGTGTTGGCGTGGTTTGTTTAACATTTAAATTTACATTTTTAAACGTTCTTTAATAGGACTCTTCCGGCTTCCAAGAACCTCAAATGCTCACTCAAAATTGCATACATAATTTAATTTTATTTTCATTTTATAGTTTAGCTGATTAGATTAGCGCCCCATTGTTACTTGACTGCTGGAACGATCTCTCAGTGTGTTAGTGTGTGTGTGTGTTTGTTTGGGCCTTTTGAGACTGTTTTTGGCTCTTAAGTGTCGGCCAGACTCAATGCACTCTCCGCATAAATTCGGCGTAAAATGATTTTTAAAGATGCCCATTAAACATTTTAATTATCGCGCTCTGAGTAGTTTTTATATTTGTTTTGGCCAAGTGTCCAAGCCAGGCCAAGAGCAGTAGGCACTGGGAGGGGGAACGGGAAGGTGAAGGGGACGGGGAACAGCAAAGGGGAACAAGCAGCGAAGCGAGCGAGTGACCTGCACTGTGGCCTAGGTAAAATGTAAAATGTCTTGAATGCAACGACACCACCGCATCACCGCAACTAAACTTGGCTTACAGTGGAACACATTCTAAAAGATTGCACCAAAATTTCAAGAAAAGAAAGTTTTTTGTAATAGCTTTGAATCTTTCCAAAGAGAGCACAGAATTTAACATTTAAATGGAATTGTAATTAGGACTAGAAAAGGGTTAAGATCTGTTGGATTGGTATAAGTGGTAACTCTTGGCTCTTGGATGAGTTCTCTGAGGAACTCCTTTAACAATTGGGCTTACAACAGTAGGACAACTCGTTCCGACTCGACCAAGAAGAGGAAATCTCAGGGTTTTTTCCTCTTGTCCACAGCTTTTCGTCTGTCATAGCCGACCCCCGATCTCCCTGGATTAGATAAAAGCTAACTTTGATAGGTTTATAATTTTTGATCGCATCTTTTGGGTTTCTCAGCCATTGTATCTTGGTTTATTTCTTATTTCTTCATGTTTTCGTTCGTTTTTTAGTGCTTTTTTGCTGGGCTCGATGCTGTGCGCTGACGGTGGCGCTACATGGGATCGCTGACAAGTGCTCATAAAAAATAAGCACTGCGCTTTTTTCTGAACCCTATTTACCCCTCAACCCTCTGCCTGTCGCTCTCTCTATCCGTCTCCCTTTCCTTCTTTTTAGTGTCGCTCTTTTTGTTCCTTACATTGCTCAACTCTTGATGACGACACGAAGTAAAGTGTTGTTTTTGTTCAGGTGGATGGGTAGTTGCGCAGGTGGGCGTAGTGGGGAGGGGGTGTGGCCAGTGGCTAGAACATAAAAAACGTCGTGAGATAGAATCGTTAAGCTGTTCGTCTCCACGGATGCTTTTCCACTTTTTCTGTCTTTTCGTCGGTTTTTCCAACTGTTTTTTTCTTTTCTTTTATTTTATTTATTTCCCCCAGTTTACTTAATGAATTCTGTAAATTTTCTATATTTTTTTATGTGTGTGTGTGTGTGTGTGTGTGTGTGTGTGTGTGTGCGGTTTTTCGCATGGTGTGCGCTTCTTTGAGCAACGAGAAATTATTTTATTGCATAACGCGCGATTTCAGGTTGGCCATAAATTTGGTGCTCGAGTATCTTGGCCACAATTAAATGGACGCGCTTGGCTGACTTTCAAAACTGTAAACATTTTATTCCAAAAGTTTCCCCCCTTTTGCTCCCTGCTCACCATACTCTCTGCGGACCCTTTCTCTCCCCCTTCTCCTCCTCCTTCCCCATCTGCTTTCGCCACCCGCTTGACCCCGAAGACAGACCGTTTCTCTAGTCGCTGATTAAGACATTTCGCGTCATCGTGTTCTTCATTTTTTATTTTTATTTTCTTATTTTATGCATGCTTTCGTCACTAGCGTGTTCTTGTCTTTCTTTATGATTTTTCCCTCGCTCGTTCGCTCCTTCTGATAACGAAGCCAATCAGCAAATTTCCTCTGATCTCCGGAGTCTACATAAAAATTATGACATTCTCCGGACTCTGCAGAAGAATTCCCAGTGTGAGCAACAAGAGCAGCAGATACTAGGCTTATCCGTAGTGCCATCAGCACAACATCATCGTGATAGATAAGAGTGGCAGCAGCAGAGTGGAGAGAAGAGAGTGGCGAATGAGGAGGGAGAAGTGGAGAGTGGAGAATCCGAGGACTGAAGACTGCGACTTTTATGACGGTGTCTTCTGCTGAGGAACAACCAAGAAATATGCAGAAACGAGGTGACAGCTAACAATTTTTATTATTTCGCGGCGATAGCCCTGTACTGCAGAAGCGGAGAGGAGTTTAACCGCAGTCAAACTAGATCTCAGGGGCTACAAGACTAGAGACTCGCCTTACGTTAGTACAGAGGACTCTTAACTAAAGACTTCTTGGCTGTGTACAGGGTCGCTTACAGTCGTGCTGACTGCCTTTCAGTTTTAGTTGCTACACCTGACTGCTAAACCAGAATTACAGAGCCAAACAGGTACATTGCCGGATTGCAAACTGGCAGCGAGTGTTGCCACGAAACACGAGGCAAGAGACACGAGACAAGAGGCAACAGCAAAACGCCAAAAGAGCCAATGGCCAAGAGCCAAGAGTCAACTGCAACTGCAATTTAGCGACGGCAACGGTTTCGATGTCCGACTCTGTCTCTCTCTGTGTCTCTCTATCTCTGTCCCTCTCGTGTAATCCACTAAAATCCAATTATTTGCTTTGCAAGCTTAAAACCTAAACAACAGAATTATGACCAGGTCGAAAGAAACACACAGTCACACACACACACACACACACACACATACACACAGGCAGGTGAGTATGGTTAACACCACAGCAAACGGCGGTGGTAAACATATGTTTTGATGGCCAGATTAGTGGACCAAAAAAGCTGAATACACTCATACACTCAAGCCACATAACGAATAACGAATAACGAATACGAATACTCAAACGAGTGGTAGATAGATCCAAGTTGGTAGCTGATGTGACATGTGTTTTTCCTGCTTATCAGATGCTTTTTTGTTGCCTGTTGCCTGTTTTTCTTTAGGTTTATTGCCATCAAACTTGGCTTATTGCATGCCACAAATTTGTTGCTGTGTTTGTAAATATGGCTTAGACGGTGGCTTACTGCTATTACTTTTGGCTTAAACCGGCAACTGAAGGCCGTTTCATTAAGTGCATTTTAAGTGCACTAAGAGCTTTAACTCCAAGTCGTTCTTTTGGCTAGAAGTAGCTAAGGAAATTTAGCTTCTTTTATGGACACAATTTATTTAAATAAATTACAGGGTCTAAACAGTTTATAAGCCATTACAAAAGTAGAAAATTAGCTGAAACTTCTGAATTGTTTACAGCATTTAAAATGCCTTTGATCTGTGGCAAAGTTTTAGTTAAACTGTTATCAATGTTATCAGTTTCCAGGTGTGCCCATGAATTTCTATACAAATTTGGCTTAAACTAAATGTTTTACAAAACGCATGCTCTCCCTCTCTCTTTCTCTGCTTGCTCTGTCTTTTTCCCTCTTTGTGTAATTATTTTTGAACAATTACAGTTTGACCTCCGCTGACCACACACACATGTGTGTGTGTGTGTGCGTGTAGGGAAATCGTCACAGAAACAATTCCTGTGAAAGATTTTCCAATAAGCCGGCAATAAGTGAGCTCTAATTCCATTCAGGAAAAGTCAAATGTCTAATTAAAGAGAACTTTCCACACTTTGAGTGGCTGCAAATGTGTTTAAAATTTAAAACTTAAACTTTGAATTTAAAGCTTTCTTTTTGAGCAATTGATTTAAATAGATGCTGAGTATTTATGAAACACATGTTTCACTGACTCTTGTGTTGTGTATTTTATGTGATGCTTAATGAAAAACGTCGTGTTTTCCTTCGTTTTCCCTCGTTTTCCTTCCGAATTTAACAAAACATGAATTTATTGCATACTTTTTCATGGGGTCGGCGCACACACACCCACAATATTTCCCGTGGAGAGTTAACGGTGCATAGGGCATAAATATTGCCCACCCTCCTAGCACCCCTCCTCCTCCACGTCCTCCTCTGACCTCCCCCGATTTTGTCGACTTGGCGTTGTCATATTTGACATCAGCAATATAAATCAACAAAGAATGTCGTTGTCATTGTGCGCAGAGGGGACCGAGGAGTGCAGAGGGGTGTAGAGGACAGCGGAGGGGGCCCAAAGTCTGCAGAGCGAAGGGAGGGGCAGGTTCCATTCAGGGGGTTCCGATTTGATTGATAATACCAAGCGAAAGCCGCCGGAATGAAACGAAATGAAACATTACGGCGGAATGGATTGTGGATTGGACTCTATATGACATGACATGGCGTCCGCCAAGCGCATCCCCAATCCCCTACCTCCTCCTCTACGCCCTGCTCGCTCTCCCAAGCAAAGGGATCGACCCGAGATCAGTGCTGCCACTTTAGCTATATTCTTCAGTACTTCTAAAAAAGGAAAGTGGGAAAATTGGACATTTTACAGTCAAGCATCTCCTGTGTTAGCTATTTCTAGCTGAATTTTTGGATGCAAACTAGCTGTTTTGAACTGAGACAACACTTCCCAAGATGAGCGTGTGTGTGTGTGTGTGTTTGTGTGTGCGCCTAAGCAGAGCGAAGCGGTTGCGCTGCTTGCCACGGAGGGGATCAGACATTGAAAGAGGCACCATCGTCATTGCCACAACCGAGGCAACTGCAGCAGACTCCGACGCCGACTCCAACTCCGTCTCCCCGTCTCCATCCTCTTTCCCTCTCTCTTACTCTCCCAAACTGCGATCTGCGTCTCTGGACTCTGGTGACTGCGTATTTTGAAATATGGAGCGGTAATAAATGTCACAAGAATCATTTGAGAGGAAATACGAGTGACGAGCGTGACTTGCTTTGGATTTATGGTGCACAGTGTATACTATACGCTGTGTGTATGTGTGTGTGTGTGTGTGTGTGCTGCCGAGTGTAGATTACTCCGCACAGCACTAAGTTCAAATTTCATGCTTTTCCACTACTTTTCTGCTCTTTTTGGCTTTAGACCCTGTACTCTAGAGGGTTGCGGCTGACAGAGGTGCATCGGGTGTCAAAAACTATTGATTACGTGTTAGTAGCGAGCAATCTAGTGCGATTACACGGTCTTCTACAGTCGCATCGCTGCCTGTAGCTTTTTATACCAGTTTTGTTTTGATTTTTCAGTTTTTTGTGGTCGCTTGAATGATAAACTTTTTGATTCACGCAGTTGTTGGTGGCAGGTGTTGCAGCTGGAAAAACTTTTGACTCAGTTAACTTGCCACTGGAAGTTGCAACTTTAATTGCCGCTCGAGCGGTTCCCTAACAAATTGTAGGCGTTGTTGTGCACAGTCGAAAGATATGTTTCTACACACCCAAGTAGGAGTGTGTGTATGGGTGTATGGGTGTGTGTGTGCACTGAAATTTGGCATAATTATAACGAGTTTTCATTCTGTTGTTGTTGCTGCTGTTGCTGTTGTTTTGCTGCTGTGCTAATCTCGCGTGTTTGTTGCATGTTTTTGCGGCGCGTGAAATTGCATTGCATTGCAGCTTCCTCGCAAGTGGCAGCGGCAGCGGCAGCAACCCTGCAATCGTGCAGCCTGGCAACTCTGCAGTGCCAACGTCACCCACCCAAGCGCAGAGTGTCAACCTCAAAGTGACTGTCGAGTAAGTCGAGGTTTGTAGACCCTGTACTTGCACAAGTAATGAGGGGCTATGAAGTGAAGGTAGTCAAAAATCTTGTGCTATAAACATTCCAAGTCTGACAAAAGAGAACGAGCTTTCAAATCAAGTATACGCATGTTTAGAAACCAAGTGCCAAAAAGGAACCTAGCTAAAGAAAAATATCAAGAATTCAGTAGGGTCAGAGCAGGGTCTTTAGCGGTCGTGCTGCTTTGTCTCGAGTGCAAATACTAGCGAATCTCGCGTGAGCCGAGGTGAGCCAAGTCGCGAGTCGCGTTCTTGAGAAACTCCGCGGAATGGGAATGCAAAGAGCAGAACACACGCAGACCCATTCAACCAGGTGGAGCAGGGTGGGGGCAAAGGGGTTTAAAGGGGGTGTACAGGGGGTACGTAGCTGAGGCAGGTGGGTGGAAAGGAAGTCGGAGGAAGCACTGTGGAGTCTTCTTCGGAGTCGCGATCGCGGTCGCTGCAGCCGTCGCGGTCGCGGTCTGCTTCCTGCCCCGTCGCGTCGTCACCATCGTAGCCTTCGCACAGTGGAACAAAACAATGCATGCATAAATATTTCATTTGCGTGTTTGGAAATCATTTTCTAGTCAATGTCTTGGCATGCAGTTTGGAGGTTTTATCTGATTCATCAGAGTCCGCTCCTGTCCCTGCCCCTAACCCGCCCGCTCTCCCACTCGATTCCCAGAAGCCACAGCTACTACCATCACATTAGAGTCACTGGAATTGGCACTCAGACTTAAGTACGACTTACCTATAATAATCGTTTTTGCAATAAATGTTGCCATCACGTGAGTAACACGACGATTCCCGTTCCAAAGGCTGCCGACATGCATAGCACTGCAAGCAGCTGGCGTGCCAGCGTTTTTCCACAGCGGAGAGGTAGAAGCGATCCTGAAACGATGAATTCCAAGCCATAAATGACATATCCGCATTAGCTATCACTATTATTATTATTATGTTTATTATTGTTATACAATTAGTGTAATCATATAAAATATTGCTAAACAACGTTCCTTTCATTTTATCCCCGTTTGCTGTGAGGAGGAGCATCTACTACATCTACTACATCTCCTCCAATCTTCCACTTAGGTAACACTTATTTTCCTGCTCATTTTCTGCGAACCAGCACGTGATTAACTCCCCTACTGATCAGATTTTATATCCTAAATACTAAACATTTATTATTCTACCCCGTTTAAATCTAATCTAACCCTTGAAACTATAGAAATAAGACAGCCATCTACTCCAATTATCTATGTTTAAATGCTCTTTTCCAATTCACCGTCGGTAGATTCCTACTCCACAATTCTCACCTGTATTTGTCGGCCACAGCCAGCGCAATCATCTGGATTGCGGGTTACCTTGCTATCGTTGGTGGACTCGGGGCTGCTGGGTGGTCCAAAGGGCTCCGTTTTAAATGATATGCCCGACGTGGTCTCATCGCTAATTTCCGTGCAATCGGTGCGACTTCGGCTAATTGAGAATTTAGCCGTCGAGTCCTCGAATGTGGCGCGATCGGCGGTCTCATAGCTAAAAGGAGGTACAAATGAGTTGAGTTTAAGGAATAGTTTTCTTTTTGTATAATGGGATTTTACCTTCTGTAAGACTCGCTGCCGTATGCATTGCCAAAGGGCTTTGTACTGTGATCACAAATATCTGAACACGAGGATGTGGAGCATGTGCGAAACAATGGATGATTATTATTTGCACCTGCAGCACTTCCACATTGATTGCTCCCCTGATGTGCTACAGGTGGTGTTGGACTTTTCTCCCTTGCGCCGGGCCCAAGAAATCTTGCGCTCT
The DNA here is from genome assembly GCA_020829145.1 of Drosophila nigrodunni. NCBI lineage: Eukaryota > Metazoa > Arthropoda > Insecta > Diptera > Drosophilidae > Drosophila > Drosophila nigrodunni. The sequence continues at coordinate 11,823,966 of JACVCZ010000005.1, forward strand.
GCTGCTGTAAGTGTAAGCACAGAAAATAAAAGCAAATTAGTTGAGAATAGAGAAAATCAAAGAGTGCCCAGGTTAGCTAAGTTTCAGTCAGTGTAGTGCTTATTTAATCACTTCTAAGACTGTTTAAAATCAAAGAGTGCCCCAGGTTAGCTAAGTTTCAGTCAGTGTAGTGCTTATTTAATCACTTCTAAGACTGTTTAAAATCAAAGAGTGCCCCAGGTTAGCTAAGTTTCTGTCAGTGTAGTGCTTATTTAATCACTTCTAAGACTGTTTAAAATCAAAGAGTGCCCCAGGTTAGCTACGTTTCTGTCAGTGTAGTGGTTGTTTAATCACTTCTAAGACTGTTTAAAAGCCGGTAAATGGAGCTCGGAGCGGAGATGGTTCGTTGCTGTCTCACTGAGCTCTGAAATTCTTCACAAATTTCAAAGGATGAAACTGAACACAAATGATGCATGAAATTTTCAATGGCGGCGCAACAAAAGTTTATTTCAATTAAGAAACTTTTCGCGTTGTTTTTCCACGAAAACGATGCGCGACATTTGAAGACCATGAACATGTGAGGGAAACCCAAATGACAGATCCGACAAAGTCCCCCCATTGAAAACAAGTAGAGGAGAGCACAGAGTACAGAGCACAGAGCACAGAGTTGGAAACGGAGCGCAGACATCTTGTCGCACATGTACTTGTGCACACTGTAGATGATTCGCTTAGGTATCATCGATGCTCCAGTTTACTTATTTTTGATTAATTAGTTGAAAATAGATTTTTAAGCTGTAGGGATGACAGGTTTCCCCAACAAAATCTAAATCAAATATCAACAAAAATACAAGAAATAAAATCTCAAACTTCACATTTGTACATTGTTTATTTTTTGGCCTGTTTGTTGAAATTTACAACCATTTTGTTGTCTTGTCTTGTCTTCTGTCTTCTGTCTATGTTTGTGTCTGTGTCTATGTATTGGTATGTTGTCGCTGTTTTTGGCAACACGCAATTACCTTTAGGGGCACAACAGCACCAACAGCCCCAACTGCCCATGCCATAAAGGAAAAAGCCACTGAATTCGTGCGCACATTTCTGCAAGCCATTTTTGTTGTCTGTTGACCAACCAGACTTAACCAGCTCCTAACAGACAACATCTAGCCACATTTTTATGGCAGCATGATGGCTTGATTTGCTTGCAAACCTGTCCGAAACTAACTAAAACAAGTAAGAATGCTATAGTCGCCTCGCGACTTTAGGATACCCGTTACTCAGTTTCAATTTGTTATTAACAATGGTGATGGATAAAATAGCTTGGCAAACACAGAACATTTTCGTACAAATTCATGTTTAGAGCATATTTTCGACCGATCGGCCCTATGGGAGCTATACGATATAGTTGTCCGATTTGGATCAAACTTGGTCAGTATATATATATTATTGGCAGATGTATTCTGTGTGAGTTTGATTAATCTAGCTTAGTATACGCAAAAGTTTTTCATACATATTCATATTTGGAGCGTATTTTTGACCGATCGGCCCTATGGGAGCTATACGATATAGTTGTCCGATTTGGATCAAACTTGGTCAGTACATGTACTTCCTAGATATGTACTTTCCGTGTAAATTTGGTTCAGATAGCAAAGCTAACAAAAAAAGTTTTCTATACAAAAACATTCTGCGTTAACCTGTGCATTTACCTTTATATGCAAATAATACGCCCTAAAGTGGGCGTGTCAAAAAACAAAAACAAACTTGTACTGCTTGGGTATTGTACCTTTCATTTGCGACCACTAGCATTTTTCTAGCTCTTATAGTCTCTGAGATCCTTTTGTTCATACAGACGGACGGACGGACGGACGGACGGACGGACGGACGGACGGACGGACGGACGGACGGACAGACGGACAGACGGACAGACGGACATGGCTATATCGACTCGGCTATTGATGCTGATCAAGAATATATATACTTTATGGGGTCTGCCACGCCTCCTTCTGCCTGTTACATACATTCCAACGATTACAATATACCCTTTTACTCTACGAGTAACGGGTATAATTAAGCAACAAAATTCTTATGAAATTTATTGAGAAACATTGCCAAAAGTGCTCGATAAGAGTGATTTTGTCAATCCCTGGTAGAATTTGTAGAAAACTCAATCTCGTAAAGTATTCAGAATTCATCTATACATTAGATTGGATTCAGTTGTTTGTGTTTTTCTTTATTTGGTGTTTAACTGCAAGTCACAAAAAATTGTGATTCGATTTCTGGGAAATTCCTTAGTATCATTATCAGTATGTTTAAAAATTTCATAAACAGCTTTGAATTTGCGTTTTTTTGTACAGCTTTAAATTTTAAATACAATTTTTGGAAATTTCGCAGACCCGTCGTCATTCATGACCAAAGTTTAGATTCCCACGTGAACAACAGGGCGTATGCTTGATTTTTCAACTGTTCCCCTGACATTTGGTTCGAATTATTGACAGTAATCAATTGAAATTCAAGTTTCTAATAAACAAATTGACTTTGAACTGTTGGGAACTCGCTGATCATGTGTCATCGGTGTAATCTGTGCCTTGGATGCTCATCTTAACTGATCTCTGCTATCACCAAAGCTATCGACTCATGACAACGACAAAATCTTCTACTCAAAAGTCATGCTCTCAAAATGCTCTCAAATCAAATATATGCACAAGGGGTTTCTGCTTATCGCCTATTCCAGTGGCCACTGGGACTGCCTCCGATCTGGCTTTGGGTGGGGAGGAGTATAGCTTTCGGTCTGGCAGAGATAACATTTGTAACCCGAGTGCGAGATAAATCACAAATTAATCAGCGCCCACAGAACTTATGCTATGCGAAGTGCACAGCACAGAGGATCGGAGGATGCGATCTCCGAACTTTTGATCCCCAGAACCCAATGAACTACACTGATAAGCAAAATGGCTTAAAATCAATATTTCTTAGAATCTTGTCTAAGAAAACATCCAGGATATAAAGTTCTCTCTAATCAAAAGCAACTAAAAAATGTTCTTATAACAAGATCCAAATCAATTTGTGCATGATTTTAGATTCCTCTTCTTCTTAACATGTGTGGCATGAACAATGAACCTTTGACTCTTACCCAATGCATCACAGGGCGCTCCTCGGTGCAGACGCCCATGTGCGTCTTTTGGAATGACACGAGGTCTATTTCCAAGGATGATGATGTCTTTCTGGTTTACTAGTATTGTTGTTATTGTTGTTGTTTACTATTTGTTGTTGTCTTTACTTGCTGTTGCTGATAGTTGTGTGTGTGTGTGTGTGTGTTTTCTCTTGGGGAGTATCCTGATTGGGTTTTAATTGAGAGCAGCGATTAATCGCAAGGCGAAGGATTTGTTTGGTCCAGTAATCCCTTTGTGCGTTTCACTTATAAGTATTGTTTGATTGATATCTTTATATATTTAAATATATTTATATGCATATATATGTATGTACACTTGACACTTGAATGTTTCTTGTTGGATCTCAATTCTTTTGAATTCTCTTGGCCACAAGCAACATCGATTTATAGGTTTAACATTTTATTACCAAATTTTTGCTTGGTTCTTTATTTTTTTTATGACTTTTTCCTCGATTCGTATCTTCTGCTACTTATACAAATATTAGGTATTTCGTACTATGTATTTTGTATTTTAATTTTGTATTTTGCATTTATTTAATTGATTTATTTCACTTATTTTCATTTCATTTCAGCTTCAAGGTAATTTAAGGAACATTTGGGTTTTAGATGACACCGCACACAAGCACAAGCACAAGCACACGCACATACACACACTTGACTTGTTAGAGCGGCAGGTATAGTAAAGACTTGCTAAAACCGACACGGACTCCGATTCCGACTCCGACTCCGATTCCGGCTCCCGATATCGACTACCGACAACGGCAATGACAACGACAACGACAGCGACAGCGACAAGGAGGCCCGAAAATTAATTTATGACATTAATTTACGAGACAGCGCGAGAATGGCACTCCGAAAATGAAAATGGGATCGGATGGGATCGGATCGGATCGAATGGGAATTGAGTTGTAGACATGGAAGGTCCACTTGGTTCAGTCTCTGTGTGTTCCCGCGGCAGCGGCCCCCGAGTCAGCAGATGCGACTTGCTGATAAGGCATTAGAATTAGAGAGCGTTCGCTTCAGTTCTCTTTTTGTCTTTTCTCTTCTATCTGCTTTCTGCTCTTCCCTTTTCGTCAGTTTATTACCGTTTTTGTTTTTTTTTTCCTTTTGGTGTTTCTGTTGTGTTGATAACTAAATAAGACTTTTGGACGGTCTCGCAGCTGCGTTTATTGCTTCTTGTGCGAATTCAATACGATGCCATTCACACTAAAATCCGACGGCAAAGTTTAAGTGATGTGTCCCGTTATCAGCGAGGTTAAAGGTTACGCCCGCGGCAAACTCAAACGACAACCGCGCAGAATTCGTATTGAATGTTTTTCTTCTCCTTCTGCTACTTCTTGTTCTGCTTTTTTTTGTCGTTACTGTTGTTGCTCTTGTTGTGTGAAAAACAAACGAAAAATGCGAACCGAGCGACGAATCAGCGCGTTGTGGTTGCAGCTGTGACTGTTGTTGTTGCCACGCGTTTTCAAACTAAGCTGCCGACGACAACGACGAAATGAAAACTTAACGCGACGTGACGTGACGTGACGTGAAGCGGCGCGTCTCGTTTCGTTGTGCTGCGTTGCCTTACGTTGCGTTACGAGATTCGAAACTTCCGCGCAGACAACCAGTCAGCGTAGCAGCGTATTACTGTGTGTTTGTGGCCTCTAGCGAGCTCACTAGCTCAAGCCACTGCCGCTCTCAGCAAACACAGCACACACAGCTCACACACACACACAAACACGCGCGCACTCAGAGCACTGAATCAACCACCATTCGCTGCCTCTCGCTTCCACTTAGCAATGCTTGCGCATTTGCTCTCTTCTTACGGCTCTCGCCACTCGCTCTCTCGTCTGCTATGCACAACAGCAAATGGCGGCGCTCTCAGCTGATTTGTGTTTGTATGGCTATCTCGCTTGCACTCACACTGCAAGTGCCGTTTGAGGGCGTGGTGTCGCCGTCGTTGTCGTCGTCGTCGTCACTCAGTTGTGTGCGCTGTGCTGCCCCCGCCGGTGAAGAGTTGGGGGCACGATGGCTGGCTGCCAAACATGAATAATGCAACAGCAACATCAGCAGCAACAGCAGCAGCAGCGGTGGCAGCAACAACAGTGGCGGTGGCAGCAGCCGCCGATTGTGGCATCACTGTGGACCCCATCATGACAGGAATTTTTCGCTTGCTGGCAAAAGATGTTGGCTGCTACAACTACAACAACTGAGAAGACGTTGCTTGTCTTGCCTCCACCTCCTCCGCCTCCGCCTCCTGCCGAGTCTCCTCCATCGTCTCCTTCTGCTCTTCCCTCTGTTGTTGTTGTATATGCGTTTGCCTTTGGCATCTCAAGGCTTTGTTGTTGTAAAAGGCAAAAAGTTTGAAGAAAATCGAGCAGGTCTTATTTATTTAGATTTTTTTTTTTTTTTTTTGCCATTTTATGATATTTTTTTATACATTTTATTATTACTGCCTGCTTCTTTTTTATTATTCTGCTTCGTCTTCGCCTTCTTCTTCTTCTTCGTTTTTGCTTGGCTTTAAAGTTTTTGCTGTCGATTTCTTTTCTGGTACCTTTTCTTCTGCATTGTTGTTGTCTTGCTTTGATGGCTTACAAAAAAAATAAAATATAAAAGTAAAAACAGATGATGGAGGGGGGAATGACATGGGTAGGTGAAGGGTAGGGGGAGGTGGAAAGGGCACCTTTCGGTCGTAAGTATCGGATTCGCATTGTCAGCTTTTCTTATTCGGTTTATTTTTCTTATAAAACATAAGTAGGTACACGGGTACATACTGTTGCACATATGTACCATCATCGCATCGCATTGAGTATTATGTACCTCCACTTATGTACAAGTTTGTGCGAAAAGTCCTACATTGATTTGCCTTCAGGTGAAATGTGTCTCGTTTCAAGCACTTTTAAAATGATTTCTAGTATTCTAAATGCATGTGAACTATCTCTTAATCATTCTGTGGAACTAGTTTAATCAGAGCTCAACATGTACTCTGAGTGGAAGGACCACATTGCGCATACGACTTGTGTTGCATGCTACAGATAAGCATTTCTGCTGCTCACTTGCCATTTTATTTTCGTTTAGAAAACCCTAACTAATTTAATTATACAATTTTGTTGCCTTAAAAAAATGCTACTCCCTCCATTTTCATATTTCCATATGAATTCATCTATTTCTTATGCCAGCTGAATGCGAATGAGAAGAAGCAAGCGAAATAAAGGGAAGAGAAGGATCAATTAAAAGAATTGATAGATGCTCTCAAGTTGACAATGTGATTTTTATGCCACAATGGCGCTGTTGTCGCTGAGGCAGCCACCGGGAGGATGCTGCAGCTACAGCTACAGCTCCTGATGCGCCATGTCCCAAGTCCCATGCCCCATGTTGCTGACGTTGTCGCTTGTTGTTGCTGTTGTCGTCGTTGTCGATGGCTGTCATTGAGTTTCGCATTTCACAATAAAAATTCAAAAGTGCTGGGCATATGCAGCAGTCTCAAAAGGGGGTAACACACACACACATACACACGCACACCTGCTTTCTGTTTGTGTGGCATGTTTGTACATCAACGCGCATATAACAAATAAACAAACAAACAAACCAACATACTACAGGGCAAACGAGGAGACTTTTAGCTTGTTGTGTGCGCTTGCAATTGTGAATAACAGCAGCAACAACAACTGACACAACAACAACAGCAACAACAACAACTAAGTCAGCGTAAAACAACAATGTGCTGAAATCTTTTGCAAAGTTTCTGTTGTTTCTGTCGCTCTCTGTTTTTCTTTTCTTTTTAGACCAAGTACTCAAATGGAATAAAGGGACTATTATGTTTATGGCCTGCCTTTATTTGCTAATATTTGTATAACTTAAGCTTACGGCTATCCTAGAAACATTTGGTTTAAATCCAGTATAGTTCATGAACGAATAAGTTTAGGGTATTTGAGTGCTTCTGAACTAGTACAGGGTCTTTTATAGTCCACTCGCTCTGCTCTAGTTTTTCTACTAGTTCACAAGTAGGAATACGAATACGAATACGAGTACTCGTACTCGTATTTGCTTTTATATATTTTTATTTTTATTTTCATTTATTTTCAAGCTCTTGTAGTAGATTTTTCTTGTATTGCCGCTGCTTCTTCCTCTGCCGCTGTCGCTGCTCTTGTCGCTTGAAAGTGTTGAATGTCTGCGGAAAGTTACAAAGGTGGTGTCGTCGTCGTCGTCGTCGTCGTCGTCGCCGGCGTCGCTACCCTCCAGCTGCTCCTCCCCCACATCCACCACAGCCAGCACTTCCACCCACATACCCATATCTCATTCTGCATTCTCAAAGACTGGGCTGCCGTGCTTAGTCCGGGCCCGAGGCGCACTCTTCAACATTTTCTGTGCCGTTTTGCAGTACATGAAGTTTGAATTTCTGTAATACCCTGTAAGAGCAGAGCTTAGCGAGCTTATGCGACTCAAACGACTGAAAAATCTCTAAAGTTAAGCTGCCCACGCGTTTGCCCTTGAGGCGCACTTACCACACACTTACACACACACACACCCATGCACGAACAGCTAAAGCGAGCGATGCTATTGGTGCATTTCCTATTGGTGGACAGCGCGCAGTGTGAGAGAGTCCAAAGTACAAAAACAATTTGTCGTATTCCGTTTCTTATCTTCGTTCTGTGTGTGCTGTTGTTGTCTTGCCTAGGACTTTGCACTTGCACAAATCGGCTCAAGTTTTGAGCTTGCACTGAAATGTTTAGCAATTCGATGTGCTTTGTAGATCAACTATTTTTGGCAGTGCATAAATTTTATTTGTGCTCTTCTCTTTGTGTTTGTAATTTCCTTTTGAGTGTATTGGGAGCGCTCTCCCGCGAATTTCTTTGACTCCAGTCTCAAACAGAGCCTTCAATGCTTGTAAATGAAAAACTGGCGTAAAATGTTCCTGCTTTCTAGGGTATCGTATGATCGAGCATATAAGCATGGCATAGCAAACCGAGCATTCTTTATTTGTTATCGTTTCTTGTTGAGCTTCTGGTACTTCTTTGCAGCTTCCTGGCACGTTTTGTACTGGGTGTGGCAGGCGCACCCACTCATCCACACAAACACACAGTTACACAGACACACACACACACGCCGAAAATGCTGGACTTGAGTTTACTTGTCTTTTGCCGTTGAATTTGCCATTTCAACTTTTTGTGTTGAAACAGCTCCGACGTTGAAAGTATTTTTTTGGTGTGCAGTCAGGTTACACACACACACACACTAACACGCATTGGAGGTACGATGGGCACATACGTGTGTTCCCACAATATTTCCTAAAAGGATTCGAAAACGAGGGCTTTAGTTTTTGCGTGCAAAGTTTTTGTTGCTGTTGTTTTTTTGAATGCAACGCCAAAGCGCAGCACTTGTGTAACAAGCGCTGCACACACACACGTACACACCAATACACACTGCCACATGCACACACAGTGCGAAGTGGAAACGTAATATCGGATTTTCGTATTTACGTAACTGCGGTTCCTTTACACACACACACACACATACAGAGAGTCGCTGCCGTCGCAGTAGTTTTTGTTTTTGCTTCTATGTACTTTTGAAACACCAAAAGGTTGCTTTTGTAGGGCATAACCACTCACAAACTCACACACACACCCACATACAGATACACTCTTGGTCTGAGCTGTGTTTCTGCCTCGTCCTGCTCCCAGAGACAACAACTGCCAGTAAGAAAGCAACAGTGGAGATGCTCGACTATTATATGCCTATTTTCCACTCACTCGCAGGCGTCTGAACTAAAAGCGATGTCATTCATACAGGTAAATAAATAATTTTTTTAATATAAGACGCTTTACAGAATAGTATTTGCTAGTTGAGTTTGGAACTGTTTGAAAAACAGAGACGCACTTGGTATCCTTTGGCTTTGCTGGGCTAACAAAACAGGAGCACACCGCACTCGAAGTGAAACGTAAACTTTGACAACCATCCTGATGCCGCTGAGAAGTCCCAGAACCAGAACGGGAATAGGGAGAAGGAGAGGGAGTGGGTGTGGCACGGGCCCTGCACTGGCAACTACGCCTTCAATTCCTTTAGAGCAGCTACATCATTATTATCATCGTCATCATCACCCTTGTCTCCATCTGTTTTTAACCAAGTTTCAAAGGGCAAAATGGTTTTTATGTTTCTTTATGTGGGCGCTGGGCAAAAAAAGATTTTTCCACAGCCGCCATGTTGACTTCGTGCTTCCATATTCCCTTCTCCCCCCACTGCCACCCCCTGTCTGCTCCCTCCCGTGTCCCCTTTGCCTTTTGCCATAACCATCAAAGTTAAATAGACAGAAAATTGTGTACAATTTTGTGAGCTTGGATTTTTCAATTCGTTGCCTAGCATCATTGACTACTGAAAGACTTTGAAAGCGAAGAGCGTATCGTGTACACACACACACGCACACAAATTTATATACATATATATTTTTGTATTTATTTCACCAGAAGCATTCACGAGGGTGACTCGCAGTGGAGCGGGAAGGCAGCTACCCGGTAAGGGGCGAAACGGAATGGGTATCGAAGGGTATGTGCGCATATCAATGGTGGATTGAGTGCGAACTTTTGGCTTTTTGGAGCCCGACTGGGGTAGAGGCAGCTTCAAAGGGGCGTGGCGTGGCGTGGCGTGTGCGTTCTGCTAGTTCTTGGCAAAGAAAACTTTGCTAAGAAGTTTCTTTAGGAACAAATGCGTTTGGTAGTTTTCATCTTTCACTTGCTTATGAAATTCAACACACGAACTTTAGTTTGACCAGCTAAATTCTTGTAAAGGGAGAATGTCTAACAACATTCTGTATCTGGAGATATGTGAAGACTGATAATTGATTCTATTGATCTTATCAGCGTAACCATTAAGAACTTTTTAAGGACCTGTAAAATATTCATCTCCCAGACAACGTAATGTTTTAAGCCTCTTTTAAGCAGCTCAATGATCAAAAAAGCGTTTCAATGACAAAACTTTACCAAACTGATTACCACCGCATCACAGCAGCCGTTGTTGCAGTTGCAGTTGTTGCCACAGAGCCTCATTAATGCAGTGTCAATAATAACGACAATGGTAATGGTAATGGTAATGGTAATGATAATGTTAATGTGTGAACTTTAGTGAGCGTGTGTCGCTCATTTTTTAGTAGACACTGTGAGATGCCACGAGGGCGGAACTAGCGGGCGTGTCGTGCGTGTGACCATTCAAAGGTCTTCCTCTAGTAGTTGTAATACCTTTCCCCTCACCCCCCCTAAGCTCACCCTGCTCCACACTACGCCACTGCCCGGAAAGGAACGTGTACTCGTGCGTGTAACGCATCTGAAGTGATTTGTAAACAAATTAAAGGCGTGCACGTGTCGGCCTCGTTAAACTTCCACTCCGTCGGTCTTAGCCGCACTCCGCCATAGCACAGTGGGTAAGTTGGCTGATTCATCGCAAGAAAATTATTAATCGAAGTAAATGTTCAACGCAATTACTTAGGAGTAGCTTAGATTTCAGTTTTATTTTCAGTGTTTTAAATAATTATACTGCGCTATTACTTAGGAATACCTTAGATTTCAGTTTTATTTTCAGTGTTTTAAATAATTATACTGCGCTAAAAGGTAAAACACGCCCACTGTGCGTTGCCGTTGTCTGCTACCGAGTACAATGGTGCAATACGCTTTGCGGTGGGCAGCAGGCGGCAGGCGGTGGGTGGTAGGCGGAGTCGCTGACGGTCCTCGGACGTGGGTCGACAGTCGGTTGGTCGTTTGTGTGTTCGGTGTTTGGTTTGTTCTACACACGCCCGAATCGGGAAAAGTGAATCGGGTTCATCTTTAGCTTTAAAGTCTCATAAGCATATTGTAATTATCGGTGGATGTAATCACAAGTTCTATGATCCTTGAGGTTTTGTTGTTCCGATTGTGGTTTTAACTTTTGCTCTGCCCACAAGCCAATCTCTTTGATGATATCAATTAACACGTGCTGAAAATCGAGTCAAGTGCTTGAGTGCACAAACAGAACAGATTCAGTTGTTAGAGCTGTGGATTATTTGATTACTAGATAAATAATGTGAGAACTGAGCTATTACCGACTCTGAATCGAGAATCAATTTAAGCTGAAGCGGAAAGACTTACAAACATAGTCAAACACATTCTACGATCATTAAACTTGACTCAAATTATACAGGAAGTTATTAACATAGAATTCTTGAACAAGAAATTCGCGCATTATATACAAATATCAACCAAAAGTGGTTTCATTGGTAAGTTTAGAATTCCAATGCCAATCACAGAAACAGAAACAGTTATAAGCATATAGGATTATGGCCAAATAAGGTTACAATTTTAGCTCTTGAGTTGCCATCCAAATGGAAAACTCATGTGAATCATTTGCAATAATGTCAGCGAACTGTGTGACCGAGTCTTGGTCTGGTCTCTTGCGCCTGTTACTCCTCCTCCTCCTCCCGCTTCATCTCCTCTTCCTCTTCCAACTCCATCTCGTTCCTGTTTATGGTTACTGCGGAGGGTTTTTAAATAATTTGGTCCCCTGGGTCCTAATTTGTGACTTGCACTGTATTGTGTAACATGATGTCCATGTCGATTGGCAATGCTGCAGCGGCAAAACTAGATTGACTCTTTGTCCTTATGGCACGAGATCCGTAACAACAGCAGACGCAACAACAACAACTTTATGTGTCCCCAAGGCACCGTCCAAGTGCTGGCCACCATAATTCTAGTGTTGTCATAAAAAATGATTTCATATCACTTTAGGATCGCCAGCAGCGAGGAAAAGCGACTCAGGAGCAATGCTAGTTCGAAGGTGGAATGGTTTTCGAGGTTCAAAGAAGTGCGATGAGCTGTCCGAGGAGCAAAGCAAGTTTGCAGGAGCGAATGAGCGAGGTGATAGAATAGAGGTTAGTTTGAAGTAAGGTGTGTAAACTTTACAGCTTGCGAATTCAGGTATGTCCTAAGCTAGAGCTAATTTTGACCTTATCACTAGTATAAACTAAATGTGCTGGTTAACATCCTTAACCTTAAAATACCTGCTGAATGCATTTAATTTCTTCTTCCGTCTTTCTACGACATATGGTCTAGTATTTTATGTGACTGGAGCCTTCGATGCCTCTGTTTACACGTACCGTAATCTTAATGAAGTGGTCAGTCCCAGATTTCGTTGCTTCCCGTTCGGTTGCAGTGTCAAATAGAGTTGTGACTGCGATAATACACTCTGAAGCGTGCCGACAACGCCCTTGTACAGCACATTTAGCATTGTGATTCGAGCTCTGATTGGAGTTGGGTCTGTCCACGGGGACGGGGGAGTGTCCAGGGTGAAAGGAGAGTGCGGGGAGAGCAAACAACCCTAATTGAAATTATGCGATTGCTCGTTTAGGCGCACGTATTGCCAAGGGAGCGCTAAAGGATTTCATCAAGTTGGCAGCGAACCTTTTGCGGCGGAACTGATTAGCAGACAATATGTCAAAAAGTTCCGACTGAGGGCAGAAGCGGGCGGGGCAGGGCGGGGTGGTGGCAGGTCCTGCGAGACTAGAGCAAGGACTGCGCCAGGGAATGGAACAAAGTCATGACAAATAAACGGATACATGTGTCGGCAATAGTTTTGCTCATTGCCGCGATAATAATCGACATGAACAACAATGGCCTTTGTCCTTTGTGCTTTGTCCTTCGCCTGGGTGCTCCCTTTTTGAATACCCAGTAAGAGGGTATGCTAAGTAACGTGTAAAAACACAGCTCACACACCGTATTGGAGTAAACTGCTCCCACAGGGCAAACTACGGTCGTGTGAGCTCGTCTGTAGTTTTCCTGCTTGTTCTGTATGCAGGACCAAAATTACAGGATCGTTCATGGTGTGTGTGGTACGCGGTACGTGGCAACGGGCACTCGTAGCACCCAGTGTGAGTACCCGACCTAAAAACAACCCTAAGGCGATTATCTCAAGTGCTCGCCCAGCCCCTAAAGGACACCGTGTACGAGTGTGTATGTGTGTGTGTGTGTGTGTGTTTATTTGTGCTGTTGTAGATGGTTATCGATTACACAGAGTGCGCGATGAAATCATTACTTCGAATTAAATAAACGTCATACTCACTTCTCGTCAAAACAATTCTTGATGTCTCAATGGATCGCTCGAGTAAAGGGGTAGCTGGTCACACTGGTAGCTGCTGGCTGGTCGCTCGAGGGAGGGAGTAGGGTGCGAGGGTCGCTTTCTCGGTTTGCATTCGTAATGTTTAATGTTTGGTTTAGTGCCAAAAAGGCAGGAGTATTTGGTTTGTTTACGGTAAACACAAGTGGTAATTGTAATTAGTTGGACTTAAATGCGTATCTCGACCGCCTCTTGTGGGCATGGCCCGCTGACTTTTGAATGAATGACGTCACACACACACTCACACACACACACACACACACATAAGCTTTCTAGCTCTGCCTGGGAGCTCAACAGCTGTCCCGAAACTCTCGCTGTCAAAAAAAGTACACAAAATTATTATTATTTATTTGTGTATGTTTTTTTTGGTCATGTGTATTTTATTTATGCTCGTTACATTGTTTGGCAGCCCGCATTTGTGTATTTGTACAACTTTGTTGTGATTACGGCTGATAAAGCAGCCAAAGAAAAGTAAATCACAATAAACATCACGAACGAAGAGACCAAGAGACAAGAGACAAGAGACCAGAGAGACGAGGCGACAATCGGAAAAGGCGAAAGAAAGTGTGAATAAAGTCGCGCACAATGATTAACAACAATAGACACTAACAACAATGATATAGTATAATAATAAAAATGAAGAAATCGTAATAATAATTGTGACCACGTCATGAGCACGTCAGAGAGCAAGTAGCTAGGGAAAATCTATATAAACTACAGTAATACCCTGGAATTTACCTGGGAAAGTTATGCACAGTAGAAAGAGACCTTTGTGATCACCTTGAAGAGGTATCAAACAGTAGAAAAGCTTTCAACGCACACGGCATGGTATACCCGCTGTAGTGGCCCTTGTAAGTGGTACAACAATTGTGCGGCACTTTCTGGGGCGTCGGTAGTGTAAATTAAGTTACTTTGTAGCCGGCTGATGGACAGACCGACAGACAGACAAAAAGACAAGCCTTCTTCCGTTTGCTACTGGTCTTTGGGGGCCCCGAAATAAAGAATACCAGACCCAGAGAGACCGAGATCCAAGGCCCGAGACCTGAGACCTGAGGAGGCCGAAACCAGTTGACGGCTGTGTTCATCATCGTTCAGTTCGAAGCATTATAGCCAAGTCAGATAGAATGTCTGGCCGAATACGAGTACAAGTACGGCTGTGAGTACGGCTGTGAGTATGTGATCTCTGCATGCGTCAGCGTAAAATTAAATCGTCAACAGTTTTATTGATTTTTTTGGTTCGGTTTGGTAAGAAATTTTTGCATGTTCATTGCCGGCTTTTGATTTCATGGGCATTTCCTATAAACTTGTCGTGGGATTTGGCCCATACTTACTGAGCTGTCTACCTCTTTGTCTGTCTCTTCCTCTTCCCCATCCCTTCCCTTCCCTTGCCCTTCCCCAGTCAAATGCCGGCACGCACGCCTCAAATTATGAAAATCGAAAATCGAACGTCTGCTCTACAATTGAGTAACTCCTTGGGCCCCTGATTCCGATTCCGATTCTGCTTCTGCTTCTGAGGGCGTCGTAATGACACAATGCGCTAACCAAATTGCCAGCCAAATTATAGCAATATTCAGTCAAATCGTTCTATACTTAAGGTTATTGCCGCGATGACAGGAAATGCGAAATTCGGTAGCCGTTTATTAAAAATCTACGAAAAGTATTTTGCTCCGGAATGTGGGCAAGGAGAATCCTCTGGGGACAGGAAGAGAGAAGCGTACACAGAGAGAAATCCAGAGTTTCACTGTAGGAGAAGGGACGACCCTACCTGCACGCTGGAGGCTCCCATGATCACACGGAATAGGCGCTGCCATAAATTAGATGCTTATCTCACCTGAGAAGGAGGGAGGAGACAGAGAACGAATAACTCTGGGTGGTTGCCTCATTTGTGGCTCCAATTGAGTGGTAATTTTTATCATCTTGGCGTTTTGGGGTCCAAAACGGACCAATTCGGCGAGAATCTTTCACGAATATTTGCTGACAAACGGAAGCGATATGTTCACATTGTTCTGCTTAAAAATTCCTTTATTCCAACCTTAGAAGGAGACTGAGAACGGAGAACAGAGAACTGAGAACAGAGAGCTGAGAATTGCGGACCTCTGATTTCATCAGGCACTTCAAAGGAACCTTATGATGTTGTCTTCGAGTTTTCATTGCTGTTTGTGTATTTAACCATTTGTTTGCTTGTCCTGCGCTTGATTGACTTTTATATTTGACTGTGTGAGTTCATAAAAAGTATTTAAGATCGCACTGTTAATAAGCTGAGCACATAACCAACACTCAGATCGAACCTTCATTGTTTATATTGATTATATGCATGCCCATACACAGCTCCCGAGGCGTAGGTGCTACTTTTGGTCACTCTACTCTTCCAGTGTTGCACTCCCGTCCCTTTGTCTCTCCCGATCTCCTTTACTGTATTTGCCAATGGCGTCTTTCTCCGATTATAGCTGTGTAGGTGCGTGCAGTGTTACACTGTAAAACTGTTACTGACTTCAAGTGTTTTCTGTTTTTAAGAACTCAATTTAGTAACACAAATATTTCTCAGTGTACGACCAAATTCAGCTTCGAGGGCGACGCCAACGCAGCGTGTAGTTCGGTAGTTCTGTAGTATTCCCATGATTGGAGGCGTACTTTTGGATAAATTTGAGGCTTACTTAGCCAGTTAGCATCTGACTTCGGTTCGAGGTGTGAAATACTTTGATCGTTGCTTCCAACCTACGAGTAGGCTGATGTTAAATGATTGGTTTCCTATTTGCTTCTTTTGGTTTGAAAATAGCCAAAAAGTGGCCAAAGGTAGATCGGTATACCTGTGAAAGGTAATCAGATTAGACCGTTTTCTAAGATTGGAAATTCGCTGGTAGAAAAGGTAGCGAAAGCAGCTTGAAATTCGAGTAAGTGAAATCTAAACCTTGGGATAAGTATTTATGGGTTGAAATGTTTGATTGATTACAAACAGTGTGAGGGGAACTTTATCGGTTACTCTGTCATAGCCACGCCTCCAGCGCCCCCTGAGTATTGTATTTAAACAAATGCTGTAACTTATTGCTACTGAGAATTTGCGTCATTAAAAATAAATATGCTTGCACTTTGTCTGGAATTGTAATTGGGGCGGGACGTTGGGTGGGTGGGCAAATGGGTGGGCTGTCGTCGTCACCGTCACAGTCACCGTCAGCGTCGTCGTTGTCGTGGTGGCTGCTGCGGCATTTCAGATTACCCAAGTGGTGTCAAATGACACGGTTTGCGTGCTTTAATCCGTGGAAATACCTGCGGCGATGTTGGCAACCCTGGCAAGGCTATTATACCGGTCACATGCTGGCTCGGAGAGCAAGAGGAAGAGCCAGAGAAGAGGATGGTGCTGTTGTTAGTAGTGGTGGCAACTTGTGCGAAAATTTGTAAAAGTCAAAATCTATCTTTTAAGCAAACAGAAGCCTGACTGACGCTCAGTTCGGTTTGGTTCGGTTCGTTTCAGTTCAGTTCAGTTCAGTTCTGTTCAGTTCAGGTGGGTTCTATGTGGGATGGGGTTTGGGTTCGGGTCTGAGGTTAAGCTGCGCCCAGCGGGTGGTTCGGTGGGTGAGCGCATTGTACAAAGCATGATATTTTACCCTAAAGCTATAAAGCGTATAACTGACGTGACTGACATAACTCTGATGCCAAGCATATGTGAATGTGTGTGTGTGTGTGTGTGTTTGTGTGTGTGTTTGGGTGAGTTGTGCAGTTGTCGGTACTTGATTATGTAAAATCCCATGCACGTGCTCAAAGCAAAGATTTTTCCAATGCCAAACAAGCTGCACGTGCACCGACTGCTACCCAAAACCAAAGGCAAAAGGATCCCATACCACGCCCATTCCGAGTATTACACAGCCCGCAACAACAACCCACTCAACCCACACCCAAATCTGGAGAACTCGACGGGAGTTTTGTTTGCGCCGTGTGGCGTTTATTCTATTACACAAGTTTATTACGACAATCCGACGTAAGAAACGTGTGCACATCAAGTCAAAGAAAGCGAAGCTGAGCCAAACCAAACCAAGCCAAGCTGCAACGCCTCCACTCCATCAGCAGTAGCTGCAGTAGCGGGCGAATTTTGCTATTAGGCAGTCATTAGAGCAGAAGAAGGTAGGAGGAAGAAGCAGCTTGTCGAGGAAATATATAAGAAACAGGAAGAAGGAACCAAGAGGAAGGAGCAGGAGAGCAGCAGGCAGGGAGGAAAGGAGGAAAGGAACGCAGGAGTTAACCAAGAATCGGTAAATTGGGTAAAGGATTAGGAAACAGGAGAAAATCAGAAGGAGCTGGATGCAGGAGGAAGCGTAGGAGCAGAACGAAGGGAGTAGGGACAGTAACTGGTGTTCGCTATGCTTGGCTAGCTCATAACCCAAGAGCAACCAGAAGATGATGATGAGTACTGGTGTACACTTGGCACTCACACTCGCACATACACACACACACACACCCGCACACACTCTTTTAGTGCTGTTTTGCCCGTGTGTCGTCGTCGTCGTCATTGCCGTGTCGAAAGTGTGTAATAAAGCGAAACGCTGCCACAAATTGAGGCACGCCACTTGAACCCTCAATTATGTGGCCATTGCCGACTTGCCGATCTCGAGTCCGCTTCCAATCCAACCCCCAATCCCCAGTCCCAGTCCCAATCCCAGTCCCAGTCCCATCCCCAACCCTACTCCG
Organism: Drosophila nigrodunni; assembly: GCA_020829145.1. Lineage (NCBI taxonomy): Eukaryota > Metazoa > Arthropoda > Insecta > Diptera > Drosophilidae > Drosophila > Drosophila nigrodunni. Next base: position 11,841,901 of record JACVCZ010000005.1, read on the forward strand.
CTGCAGCTCCTATCGCCCTCTGTGGTGTCCTGCTTTGTGAAATGAGTGCAACATATGTCTGTGTGTTTGCTTCATGGCTTTTGCTGCCGATTTGCACGCTATAATTGGAGCTGCTTTGACTCCCGTTTCTCCGCTGTAATTCAGTGTTGTGGGTTATGGGATATGGGCTATGGGCTATGAGCTTTGCCTTTGCCATTGCCTTTGGCTGCCTACTCGTCGGTGCTTATCACTGCTCTGTTTGGCAGCTGATTAAATTAAAATAAATCATTTAAAAAGGCGTCTGCAATGAATGGGGTCAGTACTTACACACACTGCCACACCCATGCCAGAGAGGTTGAGACACTTGTGCAGATGCGGCTGCTGTGGCAGTTGTGGCAGGTGCAGCTGCTGAGATAACCCTTCAAAAGCCAAAGCCGCGTTCGCAGTCTGAATCGTATTCGCTTTCGGATTCCAATTCCAATTCCATTTCCAATCCCGAGTCGGATTCGGAATCGCTTCCCAACTTGAATTTATGTTAATGTTAATGGGCACTGCGAACTGCAAACTGCGAGCTGAAAAGTGACCTCAGCTGACAGCAAAGGGATAATCCAATGAGCAAACAATCCACGTGCTGTTGTCCCTCTGCCCTTCTCTCGCCCCCTTTCTGCCCTTCTCTTCGTCCTTTGATTCTGCTTTGTTCCCCCTTTTTAAAACGCAATGCAAATCGTAAAATGGCCGCCATCCAAAAGCTCAAAAGTTAATATGGCAACCTGTCGCTTGACTCGCAGCTCTGATTGCCAGTGTAAGGGCACCAGTCAGCAGTGATGCCATATCAGCCATTTTTCAGCCAGAGTTATACTTTTGAATAAAAATGAAATAGTTGTTGGGTTTATTTATTTGTAGTAATATATTCATTCTTCTTCGTTTAGTCTTTTTTCACTTTTGGATTATTGGCAGCACTGGAGCGCACCCTCGTACACGGTAATAACCTGTGGGTATGCGTATCATTTGGGCGATTGGGTTGCAATGTTGTAACCAATTGCAAAACCCATGAAAACCATGGCAAATAATGCGACACCATGAAATGCGCTTCGCTGGAAATCATCGATGTAGTGTGGTGTGTCTGTGTGTGTCTCTGTATGGGTGTTGTGCCAGTCCAAGTGGCGTGAAATCACTTTAAAAATCAGTTTGTAACCCGGCTGCAAACAATGCCCGGCATTTTGCACCCAGCAACAGCAAAAGACACAGGGACAGAGAAAGAAAGAGAGACAAACCGAGTTGGAGGGAGAGGGAGCGGGAGAGAGACAAGGACAGGAACAATCCGCAACCCACGCACACGAACAATATGAGCACGCAACTGTGGACAAAATCGAGGATTGAATTTGGGAGTGGGACTGGGATTGTGCAACAGCTGAAGGTTGCGGCACAGTGGACACAAGTGCAAATAATTTGTAATTAACAAATAAAAATAAATTATAATATAAGAAATATATTTTTAATTCCAACTATACAAAGTCAGGAATTGAAATTTTCAACGTGTAACATCCGCAACTTATTTTAAGCAGCTCGTTACGCTTTTAAGCCCACTGTGCAGGCGAAGAAGACATTACGGATTATCCCAATTATCGCTGGGTTCAAGTGAATTTTTTCTTTCTGACCTTTCCTCTATTTATTTATGTTCTTAGCTTTCCCTTTAAACTTTTTCGCAATGCGTTTTTGAATTTCGTTTTTTTTAACTTCGGGGAGAACTGAAAACTTTAAAACTGTTTATAAGTGATTTAACGATATTTAAATGTATTTTGTTTTGGTGTAAGTATTTAAATGTTTTGAGAGTTTCAAAGATGAATTGTTGCCATTGGTTTCAGTTTGACTAAGATCCAAGTCAAGGAAGCATTTACAGTTGTTGGGCGTGGAAAATGTCAGATTTAAAATGCAGTAGCTCAAGAAAAGCTGAGTCCATTGTCTGCCAACTCAGCGTGCCCCTTGAAGCCCCCTTTGCTGCCACCAAAGTCGCTTTTGTGTTGTGTGTTCCACGCGGCGTATGCGCAATGTCTGTTGCGACGTTGTTATTTCTTGCGGAGAACGCATTGATTTTCCACGCGCTAAGCTTCAATAGAGCGCGCCTTCCACCGCCCTCCTCCCCATCCACCGTCTCCACACTTAAGGTAGCAAGCCAGTGAAGTGGATAATGATAATGATGAAAAGACTACGATGATGATGACGATGAAAATGGCTGCCAAAATGAAAAGACAAAGAGCCAGCATGACACCGAGATACCAAACGCCTAGGGAAAAGGTGAAACGTGGCGAGTGAGAGGAGCAGAGCGGAGCTGGGGGCCAGGACACGTCTGCGTCTGGATGCACGCGTGAGCAGAGGGAAAAACTATGTTGCTGCCTTGAGAAAAAGTTGCTGTATTTGTTGTTGTTGTTGCGCAAAAACGAAACATAAACAGCAACATTGAGTGGAGAGACGTCAGCGTCAAACAAGGGGGTCCCAAAGAGAGAGAGAGAAAGATAGAGCGAGACAGAAAGAGAGAAAGTGAGAGAAAAAGCACAGAGCAGAGCGGGAGCTAAGCCTTCTCGGCCTCACCGACGTTGTTGCTGCTGTTTCTGTTGCCATCGTCAACGTCGTTGTCGTCGTCGTCGTCACCACGCCCCATTATGCGATTGGTCCTTGCGGCGTGTAGAAAAGAATAAGCATAAGAATTTGCGTGTGAAAAAATGATCGGAATATGAGAGCGAGCATGCGACACCGACACACTTAACGAAAGGCGAGGAGATGAGCAGTGTGTAGGGGAGAGGAAGAGGGGGAGGTGGAGGGGAGACAATGGCGACGTGTGAAGTACGCGTGCGAATGGCAGCCCGTGGGGCAGGAAGCAACAACAGCGACAACGACTACAACAAGAACAACAACTGCGTTTGTGACTCTTACTCTGACTAGCTACAGTACAGGGCAGAGAGTACAGGGTGCCCTCATGTGCGCAGTCTTCAGCTGAAACCTAGAGACGAACGCGAGCAGCAAAAAGTTAACTACTTTTGGTAAGAGGAGCGATGCCATCGATTAAAATGCTTTCCCTGCGCAGCAACGACCTTACGACACAATTGTGCAACCCCCACCCTTCAGCTGCCCCTCCACACTCCCCCCTGTACAGGCAAAAGAGGCAATTCCCTCTGAGCTCGGCTGAAATGTTGTTCCATTGTTCCTATGTCCAGCTCCGTGTGCGCTTTACCTGGAATTCTGTTTCTTTTTCTGTTTCCGATTTGGTTTCTGTTTATTGTTAGCAACCTACACTTCAGTTCCCTGAAATCTCAAGTATTTACATTTATTTGAGTGCTTGCTGCTACTGGCCTTAGTTATTTCCCCTCCCCACACCACACGAAAGATTGGTCGGCAGGGAGGGGAAAAACAAAGTGATTATTAAAGAGTCCACTTGGTGTAAATTCTAATTCAGAATTGTCGACATGAACTTAATAATTAACTTCATTTAACACAAAGAGTTTAAAATAATTCAAATTTAAGACTAATCTATTAAATTACAGCCACAATTTTATGATTTCCCCAAAGAGCTTTGAGCTTTGCCTAACAGAAGAGTCAAAGTGCGTGTGTTTGTCTACTTACATGTGTATAACTGTAAATGTTGACAATGCAAATGTAGAACTACAGAAGCGGCGATGAAGAAAAGAAGAAAAGAAGAAGAAGAACAAGACAACAACATGCATTTTATAAGCGTTGACTGCGTTTTACTCGCACAATCGCGCAACGCACGCGATTAAAACGGCGAATGGCGAATGAAAAGCAATTTGCAATGTAAATGAAAATGAATAAACATTTGCGGCGCATGTGCAACGAAGGGCTAGAGAGGGGTAGGGGAGGAGGGGCTGCTAGTGGGTAGGGGGGAGGGGGCCATGGGGAGAGAAAGAGACCGAGTGAGCATTGAGACACGCTAACCGCCAGACGGGCCTCTCCGAAGTGGGATGGGGTGGGGATGGCCAGAGAGTAAGAGTAAGAGAGAGGTCTATGGGAGAGCGTAAATCACGCCAATGAATGAGCAATAAGCAAGCCGCCACAAGCACAGACCAAAGGCAAGAGAGGCAAGCCAAACCAAAGAGAGGAGAGACGAAGAGAGGAAACACAAACAAATTCATTGCGTTTTACAAGTGTCAACGACAGCGTGCACCGTATGATAACTAAACGAAACGTAAATTGCGACTAATTGAATTAATCCGGAACCATGTAGACACACACACACACACACACACACACACACACACACACACACACACACACACTTGAACTCTTTGTCAGCTAAGTAAGATCAATGGAATCGAATGCAATGGGCGTTGTAAGTACTTGTCCTACTGCACATGGTTTCGCTGCAGAGGCGAATTGGTCGTTACTATTCTAGATCACCAATTGCACGTGTGTGAGTGTGGCTATAAATAAATAATGTGGAATAATTAATAAGTTAAGAAAAACTATGTGTGTTATAAAGACGATCCGTTAAATGTGCATTAACTTAAAGTACAAACTTTATTTAATTGGCAAATCTTTGTGTCTGTCTCTCTAAGTCTTTAAAGCGGCTCTGAATTATGCGCTTTGTGTTTTGTGTTTTGGTCTGTCGTTTGAGTGCTGCTTGTAATTAGGGCACTTTGAGTAAAGCTTTTTTGCCTTTGCTTTGCTATTGCTGTCTCTGTATCTGTCTCTGTCTGTGTCCTTTGGTTCTTTAAAGACCCTGCAATTAGCACATCAACTGAGACTTTCGCCGCGACGCCCAAGTTAAACAAGCTCTGTTAAAAGTGAAATTTACAGCAATTGCGGCCATTGAGCTAATTTGCAGACTGCAGCCTCCTCGACGTCATCGTCGTCCAAGTTAAGCTGCCGAGTGATGCTGTTGTTGTTATTGCTGTTGTAATTGTAGTTGTTGTGGTCGTCAGCCTGGTAATTGGTTCATGTTGTTGTTGCTGTTGCTGTTGCTGCAGCTCTCACACTGTTGTTGCTTTATTCATTTTAGTGCATTATTTGTGCTGTTCTTAATTAATTTAAAATACATTGCTGAAGAAATGCGCATGCCTGTGACCTTGAACAATTAGGCTCGGGCGTTCAGTGTCGGTGTTGGTGTTGGTGTGGGTGCGGGTGTGGGTGTTGGTGTCGGTGTCTGGGTCCAGGTCTGGCATATCCGTATTCATGAATGTTCCATATACCCACATACATGCTCATGTGTGCGTATTTGTGTGTGTTTGTGTGGTAAATGCGAGTAATTAACACTTCAAATTTTCAAGAGCATTAGACGCTGCTCTCGCTCTCGCTCTCCCACACTCTCACTCTCTCGCTAGTGGTGTGTCTATCTCGTTCGCACTCTATCGCTGTGTATGTGCGTCTGAGTGCTGCACTTGAAATGCAGACAAACACACACAAACACACACATACGAACACCGATTTACAAATGCAAAATAGTCAATTGGAAGCGAAGGGAAGAGAGAAGAGAGAGCAGAGTCCAGGGACCACGTCCACAGCTTTTTTCAGTTCAACGAACTTTTCAGGAGGACGCTGCGATTTTATCGATCCCGTTAGCGCTCAACCAAATAAAAATGGCACCGCTTTAAAATGGCCGCCATAAAATTTATTGCAAATTGAAATGTGTATATAAAGAATGGAATTCATTATTATGCAATTTAGTCATGAGAAATGGTCCCATTTGACGAGGAAGGTATTTTTGTGGTTCTTGTTTATTTTCTGGTAGTTGATTGGATGTTTCTGATGATTGTTCTTATTGTTGGTGCTGTGTATGCACTTTGTTAGGGTAAATACGTTAGTTGTGCGGTGGAAATTTGCATAAACTTAACTGAGGGGCATTCATTGTATGCCAAATATTGCAAGTTATGAATAAAACATGCGCAAAATGGCTAAATAAATTCCAGCAGCCGAGCAAACAAACGACAAACGAGAATTGAGAAACGAGACATGAACGACAAGAAACCGAAAAGGAAAACACACACAAAAGGAATTGCAAATGAAAATGGAAATCACAACAATATGCACAACAACAACAGCAACAACAACCGGCTGCACCGCAATCAACATCGCATATTGAATATGGACTGCGAATTCGAAATTCGGAAAATGGGCGAGTTCCCAGTAGCACTTGACTTGTTCGTCACTTCACACAGAAAAGTATCTCAAAAGTATCGCAAATAATAAAAAAATTCTTCAAGTTTTTCAGTAAACTGAAAATAATTTTCGAAAAGAATTAAATTTCTAATTCCTTTTCTCAACCAAGTTACAATTTTCAACTGGGTCTGCTGTCTGTGCCTGCTCGGGGGTGGTACACGGAACTGGAAAGCGTGGTGGGGTAAACAATGGCTGCCTGATGCTGCTGTCGGTGGTTGTGCCAGCAGCAACAATACGACAACGTCAACAACAACAACAACTACTACAATACATTGCCAACTCTTGTGCTCCCATGGCGACACTCACACACACACACACACACACACGCACAGATAACTGATACTTATACCAAAACATTTGTGCGCACAGGCGCAGTGCAACAAGAAATGGCCGCCAAACAACAAATAAAACACATCATCATTATCATCCTCATCCTCATCTTCATCCTTAACCTCATCATCGTCGTCATCGGGTTTTGGAATCTGTGCAGCAGAGCAGCAAGAGGAACTAGGCAATGGGCATTAAGCACCACGAGGCTACAGGAGGCAGAAAGTTTTTCCTTCTATTGCGGCAAACACACATAACTCATGACATTTGTCAGACGAGGCAAAAGCAGCTGCCAAACGCAGCGAAAACGGCTGAAAAGAAGCAGCGTGAAACAGCGGAGCCGATTGCAAAATACCCTGTACTTACTGCAGCTTCAGATATTTACAATCAACCGGTGGGACAGTTAAAACGAGGTTGACTTCGACGGAGACTTGCGGCTGTTCCTCCGTGTTAGTTGTTTTGTGTGCTTCCACAGACCGAGGAAGCCATTCGCTTGCTGTAAGTACAGGGTCTTGAAAAGGCTGAAATGCTGCCAAATAAATAAATACAATACGCAGCATGACAGCAGCGCCAACTTGGCCAATGCCCAAGGCAATCCTAAGCTGACGCCTGTGCTACCTGCTACCTCATGTATCTCAACTCTCCATTTGTATCTGTATCTGTAGCTGAATCTACAAATGTATCTGTACATATGTGACTGTACGGCTAAAAGTCCAGCTTTAGCTGCCATTGCATTTGACAGAAAATGGAATTGGCCAAGACATTTGGCTTTCAACCCATCCATCTGTCATTAAAGGCTAAGAGAAATATTCTAACTGTTAATTCGGAATTAAAACTCGTATTAACTCTAATTTCCACATAATCAAATATACTATGCGCCTATATTTATGCCAGTCATCGGTTCTTTCTTAGCCATTTGGCCATTTGGTAGCTTCATTTGGCCATTTTCGAGAATTATGCAAATGCCAAAGGAATCGAAATTGAAAATTTGATTATGCACCTTTTGTTGTCTGCCATTTGGGCAAAAGTACAGGCTGCAAACCTCCAACTGCATGCAACATGCTAATGCAACGTTGCCGACAGTTGCAACAATAGCAATGTTGCAAGTTGCAGCGTGACTACAACAACAACAAAGTAGTGTGTGTTTGTGCATATGTGTGTGTGTGTGTGTGTGTGAGCAGTTCAAGCAGAAGACCACATATCCACTCCATACCCTGTCCGAAAAAGTGTGTAGTATGTGGCATGCGGCATGTGGCAGCTGCACTAAGCTTCTTAGGACCATAAGCCACTTAAATTTCGTATACGCAGCGTTGTCTTTAAACTCTTTTCAAACTTGCAACAGTAGGGAAAAAAGATGACCCCACGCTTCAAAATATTACAGGGTCTGTAACTTTGGTTTGAAACTAATACGAGGAACTTTGATATAACTTAAAGATTGAGTAATTAGTATGTAAACCTGTTCATCATGCGGTACTTATGAGTGAGTACAGGGTCTCTTCCAGTCGACTAGCTCAGCTGTAACACTTCCTACTAGTTTTTGTAGAAATTCACAGGAATTGAATTGAAACATTGAACAGAACTCAGGCAGCAGCTACAATTCAATATAATACAATGCCACTGAGCAACAGCAACAGCAACAGACGTTGCAGATAGTTATGTTTGTTGCCATTTGCAATGTCCGCTAAGTCGATTTGTATGGCATTCGAAATGTTAACTGCCAGCAGCAACTGCCACAGCAGCAACAGTTGCAACAACAACAACAACAATGGCGAACAATCCGCATCAAAGCACGAGAAAAGGAAGAGAGGTGAGAGCGGGAAACATGGAAGAGGTAACAGGGAACAGGGAACAGGGAACATACGTGAGTCCTACGCAAACGCAGCCAATCTTAAAAGGCTGCAAAAATGCCAACATAGCAGTGGAGGGGTGTGATGGGAGCAGGGGGGGCAGTGGGACGAGGGGATTGAAGAGTAGCTGAGGATGTGCAGCGTACCAATTGGATGCCTCGAACTCGAATGTCTGCAGTCTGTCCAGCAGCGCAGATATCAAATGTATTGATAAGCAGAAACCTTGGCTATGTCTGCCAATTCCTGCAACGTTTCCCTGCCCCTCAGCCCCTAAACCACTCCCCGCGCTCTTGGGCTCCCTGAGGCCAGACCACGCCAGATCAGACCAACTCAGAACCGACCTTTTTTCCACTGAAAACCGCAAAACATCGAAGTGAGTTTCCCTGTTTCCCAGTTCGCGCCAGTGTTGCCAACTCTCGCGATTAGAAAATCAGCAAAATCATTTAAATTCGAAATTTATTATAGGCAGGCTGTTTTTAATAAGCATTTGTATTAACTAGATCGCAGTCTAACAATTTTACTGAAATATAAAATATCTCGTTTAGTTTTAAATAATTTATTAAATGACTTTAAATCTTATCTCTTATTAGAGAACTTTAATTGAGTGTCTTATTTCATACAAGCCATTAAAATTGCATTTATGGCTGTAAAACGGCCAAGTTGCCTGCACTGACTACTGTTACTGTCTGTTTGGTGCACATTGAAGACGAAGCACAGTGGCAACAACAACAAAAACAACAACACCCATAGCAATAGCAACTGCAACACCAACAGCAGAAACAGCAGCAGCGGCAGCGGCAGCAGTTGACGTGCGGTGGCCATTATGTTGCTCCTTGGAGACCTGTGGAACCACAACAGCAACATGAAGAAGAAGAGAATCGACAGCAACAACAACAACAGCAACCACAACAACACTCCGATGGACGATTGACGATGGTTGCTGCTCAGGTAGATAAATTCGTAATACAACTGCGGCTGTCTGAAAACTTGGACTGCCTTTTTGGCCTCCTTGGCCTTCTTGGCCCGCTTAGCCCTCTTGGCCACTTGGCAACTTGGCTTGAAATTGGGAATCGACTTGAACGTGAACTGCAGCAGAAGCTTGTCCATTCTCCATTGTCCATTGTCGATTGTCCATTGTCCAGCAAAGTCTGATCTGAGCTCTGGACACGGGACATGGGACATGTTGGAGCAACAACAGCGGCAGCAGCAGTGGCGCATTTTTGTTTTATTTCTTCTTATTTGTTTTGTTTTTTGTTTCCATGCTGCTATTGTTGTTGCTGTTGTTGTTGTTGTTGCTGCTGCTGTGGAGCATTTTGTATTGTTTTGTATTTTGCGGCTTATCCAGCGCTTTCAACGCCTCGCCATCGACGCTTGCTGGCAACACAGCCAAGTCTGTCCGTCCTTCTGTCTGTCCTCCTGACTGTCCGTCTGTCTAACTGGCCAACCGCTCTACCGTTCCCGGCAGCATAATTCATGTTTCACGCCGTTGTTGCTGCTGTTGCTGTTGCAAGTTCAGACAAATTCAAAATGGCAGCTGAGAGGCAGCTGTTGCACAATTATTGAGCTTGAGTTTTTAATCAAAGGTTCGCATTACGTTTTGGATTTGTTTTTTACCCCAAATTACATGCATGCCATGTACTGGCATGTACTGGCATGCAGCAAGTGATTTGTGGCAAGCAAAATTTGTTGCAGCTTAGCTTAGTTACCTGTAATATCGCCTTCGACATCGATACTCGTAGTTTATTGCCTTGGGGCCATTGGATTGATAGTTTGCTTAAGTGATAGAACACGAAACTCAATCAAAACTTGTGATTGCGAATTTGAGTGTGGATTTCAGCTGAAAGCCTGCAATTGTTGTTGCTGTTGTTGCTGTTCTCCAGTTGCAACTTCCGCTTTGCTTATTATTTGCCCATTACATGAAGTGTTTGAATTTGTGTGTTTGTGCTTATGTTTGTAAAAGGACATTTCCGTCCTATTTGCCAGCAAGTATTTGAGCAGTACTTGAATGTGTTCAGCTGAAAACAATGGAGATTATTTGAATGAGTTTAAAGGCTTGTAACAAATGCAAATACAATTGTACTCCTTGCACCTTGCAGCTGCCACAGCAGACCACTGCGAACTTATCATGAATCCCAATTTTATTGGCTATAAAAAAATGTTAACACTAAAGACAGCCAAAAACAGCAGCTAAGAAATTGTCAAGCCTTTTTAAATCGTTGTTAGATTGGAATTTCGACCCAATTAGGAAATTTCTCAAACATTGATCGGTCGCCCTTTCTGCGGAAAAATGCAAAAACCTTGGCGATGGTCAAGGATGCGACTGCGACAACAAATCCAATCCAACGATACATAAAATATATTGTTATGTCTGCGGTGAGAAAACTAATTGACGATGACAGCAGTCGAAGTTGTCGTTGTTGCTGCTGTTGTTGGTGCTGCTGCTGCTGATGCCGCTGCGGCTTTAACTGTTGTCGTTCCCATCGCAGTTGGGCCAATAATCGACAAAGCTGCCGCTGCTTTGCTGCCACCAGGAACATTTTGTTCACTGCATTTGTGGATTGCCTTTTTTCATCTGCTCGCACTCGTAGTCGTATTGTAAATGGCCATCGTAGATTTCTATTTGCAGTGGCAAAAAGCGAAAACTCAGACCAAGTAGTATATAAGAAACCCAAATCGTTCAAATTTATTTATTCGTTCGATGCTGTTGGAAATAAAAGGCGCCGCCAATTCACCAACACCAACAACAACAACAGCAGCTGCAACAGCAATCATTTTGTGTTGCATGAAATTATTGATTTGTTATTTGTCGGCTTGTTAAAATGTTTGCATGTATGTGAGACTCTTGGGTTGTGCAAAATTCCCAATAATTGCATCTTAATTTTGTGTTATTAATGCCAAAGGCCAATTGTTCGGCAATAAACTACTCGCGAGTGCCAATACTCTTGATTCAGCTACATCTCAATTGCGGCACTCGAAATTTGGTATTAAGAACAGTTTAGCATGTGCCGATTAACAACATGATAATCTAGCATATCAATTAGAATTTAATTGTTTTAACTTTGGCGCGAAGCGGATATCAATAATAAAACAGTTTCATTTGAAACAAGAACCTTGGTGGCAACGCTAGCGACAAAAGCAAAAAGCGTCATCTGTGGTTCAACTTATTTGAACACATTTTAGTTCAAGGGTGGATCATAGTACAAGCATAAAAAACAAACACTCAGCAAACAGACAAATAGACTAAATTAGGAGTAAAACAAAGTTCGATTTTAGTTTGAATGCGATGTTTTTATAACTAGGTGTCCAAATTTATCCAGTTTTGCAACCCTGTTCTAAACAAGATTAAAACACAGACGACGCCACAAAACTTGTTGAGGCAGTTCTGTCAGTATATGCTGGCGCCATCTATTGCTCAAGTTATTTTAGACACATTTGTATTGTATTCGGTTGCAAACCAAGTTTAAATTTAGTGTGGACTCGTCTCGTGCCTGGTATTGAAATGGACTATAACCAAGTGTTTACAGTAACGTCTTTATTTGAATTTTGTTTTCATTGGTTTTACTTAAATCATATTTAAATACATAAACACTACAGCAGTTAAAAAGTCGTTTATCAGTTTGTAAAAAAAAACATTTAAACAGTAGTTAAGACTGTTTCAATTTCGATGTGATGTAAAATATACAATTTTAGTTAGTTAATGATAGATGTTGCATACTAAATTTATGGCTAAACTGTGTACCTATTCGTAGTGTATTAGTAAGTGTTGTATCGTTGTGTTTAACTTTGTTTTTGGCCCATTAAATATTTGTTTTGTATTACTGTTGAAATATTTATGTTAGATTAACGATTTAAACGACAGTTGAGGACTTATGAACTAAAGACAAATACAAAGATTATCACTTGAGTATGTCTAACAAACTACTCCTTTCTTGTTGTTGTTATGGCTCCTATATGTTTTCGTTTGTTTGTTTTTCAAACTACCAACTAAGTTCATAAACTATATGGTTATACTGGTGTGCTATGTTTCGTTATATGTATGTTTAATATATTAGATCTCCATACTAAACGGCTATAACTAGAGTCGATTTGGCAGACAGTATATATAGTCGGGCTATATATGCTGCAGCTTACGCTGGAGGGGGTCGGTTAATTGGGAGGGGTGTGTCGTTATTGCCCAGAAGTTTAAGAGCTTACCACTAAGGCATGTACATACAGATGCACATATATGTACTTACAATATACAATACTTTTTCATATAAATATTTAGTTGTAATACTTTAATTTAGTGTTTAAAACTATAAGTTTGCTAAGCCACATACATAACTTTAATTCTAGAGTAATCCATAACTTCTTATGCTGGTAGTATCAAAATTTCATGGCACCCATGGGGAACAGTGTTCGTTGAGCTTAGTTTAAATGCTATTGTTATGAACATAACACACTACAATCTAAACTTAACTAACACTCTATGTATAACTGACTACACCTATGAATTATTTATGTACTTTGATTACAATATTTTAATTCATTTCGATTCAACCAAACTCAAATGCATTCTAAAAACACTTTTGTTTTCTTCTGTTTTTCAAATAAAAGGCAACTCATGAACAATTTTCGTTTTTTAGTTTTGCTGTCATCGGTTTTCGACTCCTTCTTAAATCCAAAGGGGTCCAATGGTTTCCACAATTATATCCAACACATCCTGTCGTCCCATCTCCTTCAGTGTCAGCAGCAGAGACATAATGGTGTTGGCATGGGAGATTGAAGTGGAGCTGTTGTTGTTGTTGTTGGCACGACACTCCCAAAGGTTTAGGATCTGTTCGGTGGGTGAGGGTTTGGTGGCAAAGTAGGCAATGTACCGATCGGTGTTTAGCTTCTTAGCCAACAGGCGCCAGTCCCGCTCGTCGGCACGTGGGGGATCTAGGGCGGCGCAGATCAAACGCTTCGTGGCATGTGGCAGCTGCACAAAGTCCACTACGCAACTCTCGTTCACGTAGTTGCCCTGACGGTCAACGGATACGGAGATGGTTGTATTGGTCGTCGAGGCAAGCTCCTCGACTGATCCGCAGAGTGACTGGCCCGGAATACTGAATCTATACAAGTCCAGCTCTTCACCCTGGCCAAAATCTATGCAAAGCGAGTGCTGATCCCGCTGACGCACGGAGAACTCGCAATGCAGAATGGAGTTGTTGCTCAGGATGTGCTGGTAGGGAATAGCGTGCTCGTAGGGAGCTGCATCGGTATCTTTCGAGCGTACACGAATGTTCAGATTGAGTTGGTTCAGAGCGAAGGGGAAGACTTCACTCTCGCCGAGGTAACTACCTCCGAGCTTACACTCGACATTCGCACAGATGTCCTTGCTGTTGGGAAAATCTTTGACTACATAGATGCGCAGACTGCAATTGGCACTGCTGTTGCTGGGAGGAGTCTGCTGACTGAAAGCCAGCAGTTTCATCTTGATCGCAGGCTGTTGAATCCGTGGCTCTGCAACCACAGCAAAGTGTCCCAGTTGCTCGGTCATGATGTAAACATGCGTCTGTTCCAGTTGAACGAACATGGGCGTGTTGATGGTCTCCTCGCCCACAGACACTGCTCTGCGCCAACTCACATTGAGATCATCCTGCTCGCTGTCCGCATGGTAGATATGCACATGCCACTGCTCCGGTGAGAGCAGGCAATGTGGAATCTTCAATATAACTGGTTTCACGAAACTACAATTGCGTGGTGCACAATGCACCACACTGCTGCACAGAATGGAGCTATCGGTGGCACTGGCAATCCGACTGCTCTCATCGCTTAGAAGCATTAGGGAGACGTGCTTTTTCATGTGCTTACCAATGGCCAGTTCCGGCACAAAGAGCAGCAGTTCTCCGCCATAGAGACGCAGCTGTCCGCCACTGCTGCCCAGCAGCTCGTAGTTGGTGCTCTTCGAGGAATTCAGTAGGGAGAGTTTGGCGTTCATGTCGAAAGTCGAGTTGGCTACATAAAAAGATACGACTTAAAGTGATAGTTACTTTCGCATTTACAGATACTTACAGGTATCTGCTGTGGAGGAGTCGCCCGTATCTGAGAGATAGTCCCCACTGAGGTCATCAATGGGATTCGTGTAACTGTAGGAAGGGAAACTTGATTAATCAGCAAATCAAACTTACAGTAAAAAGAGAAAGATAAACAGGAATAAATTGACTACAAAAAGACAAGTATCGATTAAAGTTAAAGCTTTCGAAACTTACTTGGCCGACAGATTGGGCACATCATAGTGATGTTCGACGCCCATGGCCACGCCCAGGGGCACGCCCATACCCACAATGTGGTCGGCAGGCAAATAACGATGTCCGGGATTGACATAATCGTATCCCAAATTGGCTGCCTCGATGTGCATTCGCATTTCCTTCTTATCCACAACTCCGGGCATGTAATCCGCATCCATAACTGCACCAACGGAAGTGAAACGTTGAGATTCAATTGCTTCTCAGACGGAAGACCAAAGACTGTAAGGATGGTAAGGACTTACCTGAGCGAGCCATGTTGTAGTGGGGATTGGAGCGGACTCCTCTTCGGGCACAGCAGATGAGGGCGGTGGCAAAGCCAAAGCAAACAGCGGTGATGAAGGCCAGGCCCAAGTAGAGCGTCCAATCGAACTCTGAAAGGGGGGAAAAAGGGTGGAGCAGATATAAGAAAGGGGGCGGAGCAAACGGGGATGATAAGTAAAATTGCTGATTTTTGGTTTTTAATATACACTTTGGGTGCGACAACCCCATCCACCCACCCACTCAGACCCAGACTCAGACTCAGTCAGCTCAGTCAGCTTTGCCTGCATGCCAATCTTAATCTTTGTCTTTTGTATTAAATGAAAATAAAAAAAATAAGAATGAAAAGAACAGTCGAGTTTACCCGACTGTGGCATACCCTGTGCGAATACTTCGCTCTACTTCACACATTACAAGGACATTACTTTCTTGGATAGGTATTTGTATTCCTTCCCCGCTCTAGTTTCTCCCAGCTTAACAAGTGCAATGTACCCTGACACAGGGTATCGAAAGACGGCGAAAAGTTGTTCATGTTACTGCGTAAATCCGCACCCTCATTTTCCTCGGTCCATGCAAAAATTCGCATGCCACACATTGAGGAAAGTTGAGTCAACGAAATGAAAGCCAGAAACCAAACCGAACCAAACCAGAAACCAAACGCGGTGCCATCCTCGCCAAAAGTTGCCATCAATCCAAAGCAGCGATGCGTATCCGTATCTGCTGCTGCTGCTGCTCCTGCTGCTTCTTCTTGCTACTGCTTGGATCGGATCGACTCTACTGGTCCCTGGTAGCATAGTATATGTCTGTATTTAATGTTTTATGTTTGTATGCTCCTCCCCAACACCAACCCCAGCCCCAACCCAATCCCATCCCCCGATGCCATTATCCGAATCAGACTCAGTCCGGCGTCTATTTCGCATTATTGTGTGCTGTCGGTGCCCCCTGCTGATGCCACCCTCCTCCCCACCCCGCTTAACTCCCCCTGTCAGTCGCGGAGTAGCGCCATTGTTGCGCTGCTTGTTTCCGTTGCTGTGATTGTTGTCGTCATTGTTGGTGGCACGTTGTTGAATGGTTGCCGCTGTGTCGGGCGAAAAGGAATCACTGCAGCGCAAGGAATTACTCTCGGAATTACTCTCCCGATGTATATAGTATGTATATGAGTATTATGCTCATACAAATATAGAGAACGCATTATACAATGTATGAAATGAGCAATTATATTCGCTGTAAATCAACGACAGTGCTTCTCGAGCATCGGAAGCATCCTTCTCCCAATCGCCCACTCTTCATTTGAGTCTCCCCCTCATTGCTTATCCAAACTTAGGAGTTTTTCTTGCGTTTTCGTTTTGTATACCCAGTGAGAGGGTATGCTGAGTTTGTTGAATATGTAACAGGTAGAAGCAGGTGTGGTCATACCGGTTAAGTCCTTCTCAGCACCGTAGGCTACAAAATCCTTACCTCAAAGAGGCAATTTTATGTACTTTTGTTATAAAATACATGTCAGATTGCTTGGGAGTTGGAGCTAAGCACAGGGTATACTGCGGTCGGGTGAACTCGACTCTGCCCTTGTTTCTAGTTTCATTTGTCGCTTGGTTTTTTACCCGTTCCTGCTACTAAAAGTATTCAATGTGCATTTTGCATGCTGATTTTTTTGTAGACTCCTGCTTGGGACATCAAAAGCGTATTTGTCATGCTAAGAGATTAGAGGGGACAACTTGCCACTGCCACACGCCACATGCCACAATGGCCGCATAATAAAGCCCCAGTCTCGGCTTCAACAGATGCTTGCCCCCAGGGATATTAGCCCGGGGCAATTGGAGCCGGAGATCCGGAGACGGATGCAGAGAGTCAGAGGGAGAGGCAGAGACAGAGACGGAACCGGAATCGAGGTGAAGCTCCGGCAAATGTAATAAAATGGGAAATAATCCAAGGACTTAAGTTAAAACCAACAAAGTGTCACTCTTCATTCCCAGAAACTTTTCAACAGCAATCAAATAAGACTAACCCGAAAATAGCCCAGGAGCCAAAAGTACTCGACTGACAAATATCCTTCAGGCAGCCAATAATGGAACACACACGGGCACTGGGCATGCCGCTTTCCACTGCAGTACAGGGTATAATTATGTGCAAATGCTGTCGTGATCCTTTCAATTACACACTGTGACAGTCGTATAATTGATCCCAATGGACCACAATCGTCGGACCAAACTATATTTGAGTTGGGTTCAATCACCCTCAACGACCCTGTTGAGAAATCGAAGCCCAAAGAACAACAATAACACGTGAAAAGTGAAAAGTGGAAAGCGAAAAGCTTTGAAATGGTCTCGTATTGGCAGCTGGGACGAAAGATGGGAGATGGGAGATGCGAGATGAGAGTTGTGGGATGTGGAATGTGGAATGATTTTATTCTGTTGTCGTCTTTGTTGCATGCCTAATTATCTGGCAAAGCACATAAACATTGGGAACCCACACTTAAATCTTAATCTCGATGGCGCCAACGTGGACTGCCATTGATTTGCGACCCTTTCATCCTTTGCTTTGGTTTGGATTCATTTCGTTTCTAGTTTTAGAATGGTTGAAATGGGACGTTAACGCAGTGGGATTTGTATTGCGCACAAGTGCAGAATGAGTGGCATTTCTAGTGGCTGCTCGGCTTATTTATTTAACCATTTCTATTTGGCGAGTGGGGGTAAAGAGGGCAGGAGTGGCTCCCCGGCTGGGGCTGGGGCTGGGGCAAGCCACAGGCCACAGGATGGCGCGGATATGCACAAACAAAATGCACTCGGTTAATTTTCCATTGTGACAATCAGAACTGAGTGCTCGGCTTTTGTGTGGTCTCGTCTCTTCAGTTGTGTTCTGTTCTCGTCTGTTCTGGTCGGGATTGTGTCTGTCGTGCCCACTGTGATTGCGTTTGTTATTGTTGTCTAACTGTCTACTTTGTTGCTGACAGTGTGACTGTCAGTCTGTCTGTCTGTCTGACTTTCTGACTGACTTTCTGCTGTTGTCATAAGCACACTTACCATCCTTGCCAATCTGACACTGCTCTCCACGGCATTCGGCCGTCTGTATATCCTTTCCGGCGCACAATGATTTGCCATATCCTGGGACATCAGCGCCTCCGTTATTGTTGTTGTTGTTGTTGTTATTGTCATCGCCGCTTACAGTACTCTGAGCCGCTGCTCGCAGTCCTCCAGGAAGCAGCTCGACGGCTTCATCCGCCGCGTTGCCAATTGAAGGGGGCGTGCCGTTTGGTAGGCACTTTCGGCGACGCACTTGTATGCATTCCGCGGAGCAGCTGCTCCATTCGCTCCACGCGGACCAGCGCGCATCTATGTGTGAGAGGAAACAGAGGCAGTTTAGAAATCAAAAGTCATATTAACATGATTTAGCACACATTCCCGACAGCAGCATGCCCCAATGCCATTTATCAAACGAGAGTGCTAAGCACAACAGCTCAATGTACGCCTAAATCGTGGCACCGAGGCACCGAAGCTAACCGAGGGGTACAGGAGGGGTGGTTGAGGGTACCCCACATTACATTTTATAGCCCTGCTTTGGCTAATAGATGCCCTGCAATTATGCCACCTTTCGAACTAAATGCAGGCTCCACAATTTATGGCAGTCAAGGGCTCGCAAATGGGTCTGCTCTTATCCCTGGGGAGCATTCCTGAAATGTTCTCATCATATTTAACAGAACAGGCTCTCCCTCTGTACTCCCCACTCCGCCTCAATTACAGTTAGCAACCACATTCCCTGATCTGCGTATGCTCCCACTATCATGTGCTTTGTGTGAGTAAAAGTGATTGTCATTTTAATGCTTTTCTATTTTCGCCTTTGCTTCATTTATTTCAATTCTTCCCTCAATTTCTTTATTCTTTTTCTTATGCTCCCTTTGTTTGTCACGGCCAAAAGTCCGAAAACTAAACAAAAAGCGCAAATTGTGCATGTTGTTTTCAATGTTGTTGGCAGTGTGGTAAGATGTATGCCTAGCCACATATACATGTACATACATATATATATATATCGGCATTTTGGCACTTCCTGTTTTCAGCAACCCAAATCCACCCCTGTTAACAACAGCTAGAAAGTCGCTGGCGACTTATGCCCCATCATCACTTCCCCTAGACTAGATTGTGTGTGTGCTTTTGGGGGGTGTGTGTGTGTGTGTGAGTGTGTGCCACACTCACTGAAATGAACGCATCCTGTTACCCTTCAAGGGTCGTAGCCAGACTGTTGCATGAATCAGACAGCGTAAATCGTGGTAAGTGATTTTTAAGTTGCTGTCCGCTGTTCAGTCAGTTCAGTCAACAATGACGTCACGCTTTTTTTGGGGGCGACGGAAACCCAAAACTAAATCCACTACCTAGTTGGGCCAGCATCAGTAACGGACTCTGATTCTGATTCAGATTCAGATTCACAGTCACTTTAATAGCTGCACAACGCTTTAAATAAGTGAATAACTCCACGCTTCGTTGGCGTTGGCGTTGGCTTTGGATGCGAATGTGAATGCGGATGTGGATGTGGAGGTCGATGCGGATGCGGAGTTGGAGTTCGAGTCGGATTCGGATGTTACGGCCTTCGGCTCAGTTAAACACAATTGTTTATTGAATTGTAAAGCTCAGCCTCTCCCAGACCTCCCCAGCTGTTAACTGTTAACTGCCAACTCCCAACTTCCAGCTAACAATTTCTGGATTTGGCTCGTTAAGCATTCAACTTTAACGGCTCGCAAACAATGCCATATTGAACTCTGCTGATACTCGAGTGCACTGAAAAAAACTAACACTTAGTTTGCATTCAAAGAAATCTCCAGAATTCTTGCTTAAATCGAATTTTCAATCAAGAAACTAACTCAATCAATTTAAGTCTTTGGGTAAATCCGGTGTTTAACGTCTCGTATACTTGATAGTTTTGCTCCGTGTAGCTTTATTGTGCCCCTTTTAGGCCAAGCTTTTCAATGTGATGCATATTGTGAAGCGTTTGATTCTACTTACTGCGCTTACTCGACGAAATGTCAAATCCATCAGCGCTCACAATTTGAGTGTCCTCTGTTGTTGTCAGCAGCATCATCGTAATCACAACCGATGTGGGCGTTGCAGCGGCAGGCGAGCCAACAAAGGCACAGCAGCGGCAGAGGCAGCAGAAGATGAAGCACCATAAGGTCGACACGGTTCCATAGGGATGAAAAGTCACAAGATGTAGATTGAACGTTGGACAAAAAAGGAAGAAGAAAAAAAGCGAAACCGAAGCGAAATTTAAAATTAATTTTATGACACACTTTTCATAGAAAAAGCGGCAATACACCGCGACAGCGACAGCGGCAGCCTCCCCCCACCCAGTACCCCCCTCACCAGGGCCTGTCAGCCCACTTGAAGTGTATTGCTATTGCTTCTTCAGCAGTAGCAACTGCCTGCTCCTTTCCCTCTCCGCTCTCGCTTTCTGTGTCTCTATGGATGTCTGTCAACAATTGCTCATTGCTGTGCCCGCTGTGAGCCTGCCTGTGTATGAGTGTGTGTTGGAGTGTGGGTGAGGTGTGCATGTATTGGTCTGTTCGTGAGTGTGCGTGTGTGTGTGTGAGAGCACTACAATACAATGTGCAATACAATAAATTTACATGAATAAAAGTGAAGAGTCTCAAACACATGCCGCCCGTGCGTCTGTCAAAAAGAGTGCTCCCTTTTCCCCTACCCATTCCCGTTCCGTTCCCCATCCTCTCTCCCATTTCTATCTGCATCCCAATTCTCAATCTGCCCTTGCCTCGCAGAATGCCTTTGTCACCATTTAGTCAGTGCCCGTGACTGGTATGCCGCCGGCAAGCAGACGCCCCCGGGGTCCAACGCCTCTGGTCCACCTCCCCAAGTCCAATCTATCCATCTATATATCGTACTCCCCCCGTTCATGTGGAGATACTATCTGTTGTCGTTTCAAAGGCAACACCATAACCAGCACCAGCACCAGTACCAGCACCAGAACCAGAACAGCCGCAGTCGAATGCGTGTTTTTAATGAAATACTCAGAGCTCACTCAAAAATGTATTATACTCTCAACTCGAATTGGATATTACAACTTTATCATGCGTAAACCCAACGATAATAAAAATATTATAATATGCAAAGTCAGAGCTGTCGTTAAAGCATGTCATCTGAGTTAATCTGAGTTATTTGGATCAAACAGATAACCCGAATTGCTTTTTAGCATCTACTTCTACTGCTCCACTATCTGCTGCTCCTACTTTGTAGATAAACAGTTCCTTTTTATAGTTTGGTCCACATTCGTTTCTATTTTAAAAACTATTTTATTTAGGGGTGGAAACTTAAACTCAGCTTTTTAAAATATATTTGTATTGTGTCATTTAAATCAAATATTCCTGGCTTCCCATGTACCTGGTGAGGAATTGTCATTTCTCTTCCACAGCAGCCATCAACAACGAGTGTCACTTGCAGAACGAAAGAGTACATCATTTTCGACTTGACAAATTTGTGTGGATCGCTTTTGGTTGTTTCTTTTTTTGGAACGCCCCTTGAACTTTTGCGTCGCAGTGCTTTGTGTCGAACTCTGTCAAGGAAGCTCCTCGTTGTTGGGTGTGAAAAATGTGCGTCGTTTTCGACGAATCACTGGGAAGGGACTGTATTTTGAGTAGTTGGGGGAGGGTGGGAAGGGTCACAACCGGGACGCAGGTGCCAGTGGCGCCCTCATCCCAGAGGAATGCCATTTAAATTGACAATTTTGTTGGTGGCACTTCAATTACGGTAACACTTTAAAGTTGCCAAACGCAAAGTGGGTACACCGAAAAAAAAGTCTCGTCCTAACATTAATGGGCAGAACTCCAGATTTTAGCTCGGCTTGTTAACATGAGTAACATGAAAAAATTACCTCAAAACAAAGAATCTAAGGAATAAGCCTACTTCTGACACCGTTAAGAATTGATTGAGTACGAAAAACAGAATATTTTTCTTTCCGTGTACCTCACCCCACCCAGTGGGTGGACAAGGACCAGCCGCAAATTTGTGGGCAACCAGAAAAATGCTTTCCTACCTGGACACGCAGCACAGTCCACGGACTTCTGTATTTGGGGACCCGCACACTGGGCACCTCCATTTAACGGCATTGGATTGTTACAGCTGCGAGTTCGTTTGCGACCCTGGCTGGGTTTACCGCTGCATTTGCACTCCCGCCAAGGGCTCCAGGCGCTCCAGCCACCGTTAACTGCATATGGGAGGAGAGAGAGAGAGAGGTTGGAGTTGGGGAAACCGCAGACATCGCACTCGCATTTTGATACTGACCATACACAATGAGGACGGCCGAGTCGGAGACACGTTTGCCCGCAATATTCTCCGCACTGCAGCTATAGTTGGCCATGTGTTGAAGCGCCACCTGTCGCAAGGTGAGAGTACTCCCAGTCACGCTGATCTCCGGTTCGCTGTCGGCGGTTATTACAGCATTGTTTTTGTGCCACGTCAGTTTCGGCTCAGGAAATCCAACGGGCGGCTCGCAATTCAGTTCCGCTCGGCTGCCCAGCTCCAGGCGCAATGACGTGGGCGACTGGGCAAAGGACTTCCGAATATCTGGGGGAAAGTGGTATAAAGGAATTCAAGTATAAGAATACACTGACAGAAAGAGTATGCATATTTAATAAAGTCCCTTTAAATTAACGAACAAAGCTCAAACTTTAGTCTTAAATATATTTTATATACTCACATGCAATGTGAATCGTGGCTGGCTGGCTCTTGACCACGCCCCTTGAGGACCACGCCTGGCACTCACACTTGAAGGAACCCTTGCCAAAGTATTCCTCAACGAGATCTCGGTTTATGGTGGCGGTCACCTCCACCACATGAACTCCAGTGTGCGGATCCACATGCTGCTCGTGGGTCGACGGCGGAGGCTGTGAGCTTCCGCTGCACTTGAAGTTTAGTTGCAGGACGTGAGAGGCCTTGCACTTGACTACAGCAGGTCGGTTCTTGACCACAAATACGCTCTCTGGCTCCATGAGAAATATGGGCAGCAGTACGCCCACCTCGCCCACACCGTGCTTGCCACCGTGGAACTCCTCTAGCAGTGTCCCCGATCCGGCAGCGATAACCGGAGAGATTCCTGCTGCTGCCGTGGGTCCTCCTGACTTTTCTTCCTCCTCGGCACTGTGACCCAGTGATGTCTCCATGCTGCTCCTGTGCGGCGCACTTTCCTCGGTCACCTGTGAGCTGGTGACATGCACATCCGCATCCGCCTCCACATCCTCTACAGAGGCAGACATGCTGCCATAATCAGTGCCAAGTGGCAGCTCACGACAGCTGCCCAGTGTTAGCCATATTAGCTGTAGACTCACTAAAACTACAATCACATTTCCGGCATTATTAATCACCGCTGACAATGATGACGTCATGCTTCGAATTGTTGTTGGTGTTGCTGATGTTGCTGGTATTGCTTTTGACTTGACTAGTCGTTAATATTTCGTTGTCACTTTTTCTTTATCACTGTTCTTGTTGTTGTTGTTGTTGTTGTTGCTGCTGTTGTCACTGTCCTGTTCTGCGTTGCGCGTTTCCTGTGCACCAACAACCGCACCTGCTGTACCTCGTGTTGCTATTGCTGTTGTTGCTGTTGTTGCCTCTGTGGTATTCTGGCATTAGCTGCAGATGGATTACGGTGATGTCACAAAGACGATCTGAAACGTCAGATAAGGAATACATTTAAATGGCTTTTACGGGTACACGTACAAATATGCACGTTTACTTGCATTCCATACACATACACTTAAAAAAACCAGAATTAACTTAGGCTCACAGAGATCAAGGAGATGGTACGTTGAGGTAAACAGAGGGACAATCGACTCGGGGTTTGTCGCTGATCGAACACATACCGGGCGCATCTTCCTAATAGACCATGTAAGAGCTACTAAGACTACTTTTCTCTCTGTGTACAAATACAGCTGCGAATGCGATTCCTCAACTAAGTATGCTTGAGTTTCCTATGTTTTCTTTGTCTTTCCTCAGGTTGGCATGCAAATTGCAAACACTTGGCACTTGACGACAATCACAGAAGCCACTAAAAGTGCCCAGGAATGGACTAAAGTGTTCATATCTTCAAAGAAACACTCCAACTAACAAGCACAAAGCCACACCACAAACTATCAGTTCATTAATAACCATTATGCCAGAAATTAAACGTTGTTAAGTCAACGGAACTTGTTAATTACCTGCGATTCACTTTTCATTTTCATTTTCACCGAGTTTAAGATGAATGAATTTAAATTCCAATCAAACAAACTCATCAAATTATAAATCCTGTTCCATTTAGCAAATTCGATTTCGATGGTGTTTACATTGATGTATTTTGATCAAGTTAAGTTTGTCATCAATCGTTGTTAAGCGATATGCCCCATGCCCAGCATGTTGTGTAGGGCAACACAAATGCCCACAACTTACAAAATGCTTCTTATTAGTTATGCAAGTCATGCGTCTCGTTCTTCGAATCGCTGGAACCTAATCGAAATATTAATAACAGCAATGTGCATACACACGACCCAGTCGAATAGCATGACCACGCCTCCTCCTACTCCCCCTTCTTTCTAGCTCTGCAGCTCCGACACGCAGGACGTGCTGTGTGGGAACTTCGCCTATTGTTATACCCTATGTGAGGGCATCTCTCGTTTGATAAACATTGGTGTAAGAGGCGCCTCCAATGGCATAACAAAAGTCAAACAGGGTATTTTACAGTCGTGTGCACTACAGTGTTTCTTCATTCTTGTCTTCTGTGTCTTTTGTCGTCTCTTAAATGTTATTAGTTGGCCTGTTGAGAGCGGAGTTGGCCAAGTATTAAAATGCCCAACTGCTATCTATCTATCAGTCCATGACACAGGCCAAGACGGACTGCCACTGTCAGTCGAGTGTCGTCTGTCCTCTGTCCGCTGTCCGGCTCGGAGTACTCGAGTACCGGCTAGAGTTTATGTGTTTGTCTTTCTAATTATGTATTAATCATGCATAAGTTTCAGGCTTTTTAATGGCAAAGTTGGGGCTATTCAAAGAGGCGCATAGCTTTAAAGTCGATATGTAAATGTTACGGAAATGACGAGTATGCATGAGCATGTGAAATGTGATTATGATTAGACAGAACAGACATTCAATAGTAGCCCACGCTCCAAAGAGTGCCCATAAAATCTCGGATAATCAGAAATTAAAAGGAAATAACTTTGACATCGGCTCACTGTCCTTCCCCTCTTTACCCCCTTTTTACCCTATCCTCTGCTTTATGTATATTTACCATAATCATCGTCATTCTCAACGTCATCGTTACGACAGTCATTTCTTTTGGTTTAAGCGCCTTTTATGCTCAATTCAATTGGATTTACAGGGTGCTTCGGAACACTTGAGTGTATGTCAATAATCCTCACAGCGACTGTGCGTATGTGTGTGTGTGTGTGTATAATTCTCTCATATAACTGACCAGATAATAATAGTATTCCCAATGGTAATGCACACACTCACACACACTCTTCTTGTTTGTGTGCATTCAATTATAGTTGGAAATTGAAGTTCGCTTTGTTTTCGATTTGTCTAGACAATTGTTTGACAAAGCCTGGTCCAGAGTATAGTATATGTAAGCCAGGATATGTGCCATGTATCTGTAACTGGTGTGATGTATATGTTAGTGTGCTAGGCGGCTTAACTAAATTACATTTGGGCCCTGAGGTGCCAAATAGCAAATCGCACATCGCAAAGGCAAATCGATATATTAACAGCACAAATCTCTGCTCTAAATATCGCAAGTGGAGATAATTATTACACGGACAAGTGAGCACGAATGGAAATGTGTTGGCCAAGCACAAACAAGTATCTCGGATTCGTTGTGAAAACTCAATCAAGTGTGATATTTAGATAACTCATTTCAATCTCCAATTTCTAGTACATTATTGTGTTTACAATCATCTCCGTACACTGTTCAAAATCATGTTCTAAACTTCTTCAAAGTAGTAAACAAATCAAACATTTAAAACAAATCTATCATAAGATCCAAACGTTGTGTTCTTTTTATCAGTGTACATTGTTACTGCTTAACAGATTTAAACTTAATTAATGTCGAAATTCAATTGAAACCACTCTTGTGGTGACACACTCACCAGTGTGTAAGTGTGTGTGTGTGTGTGTGTGTGTGTTGTGTAGGTTTGGGGGCATGCGGTTGTGTGTTTGTGTTTGCAGATTCGCCAGAAATTTGTATTTAAAATTGTATACAGCAAATTTAATAGCAAATTTATGACAATTATAATGGCATATATCAGACATCAATGGCTATTAAAATTGTCGGCGGTACAAGCACTCGAACGTACTTATAACAAGAAAGCAAAGCACATTCGGGTTCACCCGACCGAAGTATACCCTTTGCCAGTACGAACCATTGCAGTCTCCTTCTCCTTAAAGTTGAGGAATATTGGTTATGCATTAAAACTGTTCTGACTGAATTCCTAAGGAATATATTAAACAAGTTTGCTGCTCCTAGCCCTTACCATCTCTGAGATCTCTCCGTTTAAATCAATGAACCGACGGCGCCGATTGTGCTGTTTATATTGATCAAGAATTTAAATATTTTATGGAATCGGGGATACCTCCTACTGCCTGTTGAATAAGCTTATTTCGCCCCCTGCTCAGAGTACCAAAAGATTAATCAAAAAGCGGCGCATAAAATCGGAAAACTCGAGATTCGCACCATAGAGAATGATGTCTGCTGTCTGATGTCTGATGTCGTTATCAGTTTGGCGTTTCATGTGCTTTTCTCTTAAATAGATTTTTAATGAAGTGAAGTAGGCCAAATGGATTGTGTAAAGCGCTTATCAGCGGCATTTCATTGTGTGCACTTTGTAATCGAATGGATTTTATTTATTCGATGGCAAGCATAATAAAAACGAAAAACGAAAAGCAAAAAAGCACAAGAACAAGAAAAAGAAAGAACTTTGCATTGATTTTGGCACGCAAACGTTTCCAAAGGGGATCCTGACAGACAGTCAAACTGTGGGCCAGAGTGGGACATAGGGACAAATACAGAGAGGGAGAGAGAGAGAGACGGAGTGACAGAATGACAGACGACGAGTGCTTAAGATTTATAGCCAGATACAAGAGATTGCGTGTGCATATAATCATCTTATATTGTATGGAGTATGGAGTTTGGAGTTTGGATGTGGGATGTGCTACAAGAGTGAGAGGGGGATGTGCGGAATATAGTAAAGTTCAGAGTGAACTTTTGATGATTTCCCAACTTGCGAGTTTAGCGGAGGAGTAGCACTTGCTTCCTCGCATCCATGCTGCAATGAATGAGTGAGTGAATGAATGAAAGATTGCGTGGGATAATCTGCGTCGCATTCAATTTAATTTCACAACTATTGCGGTTGCCACGAAGCCCTTCCTGTGTTCCACAAAAGAACTTTCCAAACTTCTTGGGCACCCGACGACCTACGACCGCCGACCGACGACAGAGGAACAGTGGAACAAAACAAGAGACAAGCGGACAAATGGGCGGACAGAAAGAAGTCAGACAATGCGATTACGACAAGCGGAAAACAAGTGAGCATTCTATAAAATAATTGATGACTGACTGACTCAGTCCCCGTCTTTCTCTGGCTCTTACTCTGGCTTCGAAAGCAATAATTTTTATGCCTTTGGAGCACTCACACACTCCACACACACGCACACACACTCGCATACTCGCATACTCAAGTGCACACTACACTAAAATCAAATGCCACTCGAAATTCAGCGGCAGTTACTACGCGACTGCCTGAAGATGAAGCTGAAGCCGACGCCGAAGCCGAAGCTGGAGATGGAGAAGGAGATGAATCTGAAACTGAAGTGTATCTGGCAGATGCCTCTGCTTCAATTGCGTGTGACTTTTGTGAATGCGAGCGTGCGTACACTGATAAAAACACCACAGGTTCTAAAATCAAGATAAAGCAACTTAGAATTCCGGTCTTAAACTAACAACCTGAAAGAACATCATTGCTCTGTTTCATTGCAAGTTATCTTTAAGTTCCCAAGTTTCGTCACTTGGTATAGACTTAAAGACTTGGGTTTTTAGAACTAAACTATGATTAAAAGAAATTATTTTGAACAGTGTAGCGTTGTTGTTCAATCTCTGAACATCTGTAGCACAAATGAAATCTTCAGAGCTCAAGGGACCATGCTATGCTGCCTTCTGATTCAGAACCGACTTCTGTTCTGTTCTGTTCTGGTCTTGTTCTAGTGATGGTTACTGTGGCAATCGTTGTCGCATGTGGATTTCACATGTTGCGCATTTTTGCCCACACACCCATAGACACACTCACCAACACACACACACACAAACACAACACTGTCTCTAATGTATATTTTAGGGCTGAGCTATTGTGGAGCTTCCTCCGCCAGTTTGTTCTTTTTCGGTGCCAACTGTGGCTTGTCTTGTAATCAAACAATTAAAGATGATTTTAATTAATCTATTTAGAAGCGACGGCGCGACGTGCACATTCGGTCGGAAACCCAAAATTCCCCCATTGCTTCCCGCTTCCCGCGCTGCCGTCATAACTGCTCAAAAATTTATTCGATTTTCGGGGCGGAGCTTAAGAGGGTAGAAAAGAGGCGGTTTAGAGGGTAGGAGGACAACAAGCTGTGAGCTGTGAGAGACATTAGAGTTGACGACAACAAGAGCAAACAGCAAACAGCAAACGGCAAACATCTTTAAATTAATTAAGCGTAATTGTTGTTGAATTCGAAACAAAAGTTTCAGTCATGAATTATGCTCGATGCGTTGTCCCGTATCTCTTGTACATATGTAGCTATGTAGCTACAAGATACAAAGATACAACGTAATAGATTAGATCGGACAGCCCCATATGCATGCAATAAGCAAATTATTTATTATGCCATCAGTTAAATAAGTGGCACAAACCGAGAGAAACTCAACAACAACAGCAACAACAACTGATGACTCTTATCATTTGTATCTCATTAGAAAAGTTCCAATCCATCTCAAACTTGCTGCTGACCAGCAGTTGTTTCATCATTAGATGCGATTTCTGGTTGCCAGAGGGGCTTGGAGGTACTGCGGGGGGTAGGGTCGAAGGGTCTAGCGAAAGTTATTTGGCACACACTTGGGCCCGAAACAAATTTATGACGCCCAAAAAACAACAACAGGCAAATCGATGGCAACCATCTGATGATGCCACATGCCCCAATCGGTGGCAAATCCAAGCTCTTGGTTCTCAAGTTTACACTGTACAACAAGTTACATTCAAGGTACAAAGTTACGCAAGTATCTGAGGCTTTGAAAAGATTCAAGAAAGTATTTCAGAGTTACACAAGCATCTGTTCACACAAAGGACTCGGGGAAAGAAAAGTATCTATGAAGTACAAAGGCGTCTTTAGCATAAAAAAGAGTATCTGAGTCTGAACGGTGTAAAAGACATTAGTATAGAAAGTATCTGTTGGCTACAAATCACACAATCCACTATGGAAAGTATTTGCCGCGTTACAAAAGATATTTTTTGATAAAAGGGTGTCTTTAAATTTAACATAATGCTCGATTTTCATCGGTGCACTCTAATACTCATTGTACAATAGTTTCAGAAGATACTTTGGGTAAGCCGACAAAACGAAAAGCCAACAATTTATGATGATGCGTTTCTTTCATCTCCGTGAATCACAGACGCTACCTACTTTTAAGATTATTCCATTTGTATGGCGTTTCTTTTTTGTAGCTATGCGTATCGATGATCGACATCTAATCCAATGTTAAATCGCAGCCTATGAACCCAAATGACCCTCTTCCTTCTCGGTCGTAGGTAAGGCTCAGTGCCTCTCACCGGCTTCGACCTGAATTTTCTATTCTCGGCTCGTCTTACTTTCAATTTGAGTTTCTGGTCTTAGGAGCTGGTTTCAAATGACAATTAATCACCGCAGGAGTCAAAGATGTTCGCTCCTACGTTCCCGTTCCCAGTCCCAGTCACAGTCCCAGTACCAGTCCTATACCCACTCCCTATTACGTTCCCATGGATATCTATATATATAGGCTTCGGTCCTTAAACCAAACCCTTGTTTGCCAAGCTAGAACAACAGCTGTAAGCTATAGGTCGTCCAAATTGAACAGCAATACAACCCCTAAAATTATGACTAGCTGCCTCATTTTTTGAGTTTCCTATATTGTATATTATTATGTTCACTGCATGTGTGTTATATTGGGCTCTACGGGGACGTGTGACAGCAGCTAAGATATCAGAAAGGGTAACAGCTCGCGTAAATTGTTAAAAAAGAATTGAAGGCAATAGGCAAAGCGCACCGACAGTAAAAGTCCTCGTAGTCATTTAAGGCAAACAAGTTTAATTACAGATACACTCAACCTCTTTATCCAAAGTTGATCAAACTATTCAGAAACTGCATAGAGAAGATGTGAGTTTGGTTGACTTTTCTCTTCCAAACACGAGCTTTTGTCCTATTATCGGTTTTTGCCACGCACATCAGACCTCTGTACGACTTTTGAGTACAGGGTCTTAAAATGCCAAATATCAGTGTGAGGCTTCCAATTCATTACCATGCATTTGTCAAAGCCTGAGAATTATTTTGAAAGTCGCTGCTGGTTTTGTCAGCTCGTCGGTCTGTCTGTCTGTCTGTCTGTCTTTTCGTATTTCTGTCTTTGTGTCGCTCTAACTACCAGTTTGAAAAGGGATCATTATATGCCAATTGGCGATTGTTTGTTTCCCACTCGTTACATGCGAGGGTCGCTAAATTAGTGCCCGCTTCTTGGCTAAATCTACTGAAATTACTCAAAACTAGATCATTGATTACTGATACTCTTGATGTTATGTAATTATAATGGATTTCAATATAATTATTCATAATATTCTTGAATGACAACTCAATTTGTGTTTAGAACGAAATTTGTTCAGTGGACGCAGAACACACAACTTTTAAAGTTACATAATTTGGACACACGACCAAATGATCGCATTCCCATTTTATCCAGAAAACCATTTATCATAACTTAAGTTATAATTGCTTTGCTTTTGTCCTATTATCGGTTTTTGCCACGCACATCAGACCTCTGTACGACTTTTGAGTACAGGGTCTTAAAATGCCAAATATCAGTGTGAGGCTTCCAATTCATTACCATGCATTTGTCAAAGCCTGAGAATTATTTTGAAAGTCGCTGCTGGTTTTGTCAGCTCGTCGGTCTGTCTGTCTGTCTGTCTGTCTTTTCGTATTTCTGT
Organism: Drosophila nigrodunni; assembly: GCA_020829145.1. Classification (NCBI taxonomy): domain Eukaryota; kingdom Metazoa; phylum Arthropoda; class Insecta; order Diptera; family Drosophilidae; genus Drosophila; species Drosophila nigrodunni. The sequence goes on from JACVCZ010000005.1 coordinate 11,872,968, forward strand.
CTTTGTGTCGCTCTAACTACCAGTTTGAAAAGGGATCATTATATGCCAATTGGCGATTGTTTGTTTCCCACTCGTTACATGCGAGGGTCGCTAAATTAGTGCCCGCTTCTTGGCTAAATCTACTGAAATTACTCAAAACTAGATCATTGATTACTGATACTCTTGATGTTATGTAATTATAATGGATTTCAATATAATTATTCATAATATTCTTGAATGACAACTCAATTTGTGTTTAGAACGAAATTTGTTCAGTGGACGCAGAACACACAACTTTTAAAGTTACATAATTTGGACACACGACCAAATGATCGCATTCCCATTTTATCCAGAAAACCATTTATCATAACTTAAGTTATAATTTGGGAAAATGTTTGCCCCAATGATTTAAGATGTCCCATTTTCAGTTTTATAGCCCCAAGCAATAATGGTCACCACATTTGGGCCATCTTCTGAAGGTGATTCATGGAGAACGCTGGGATTTAAGTTTGAATGTTTTAAATATTTGTTTCATTTGTAATGGGATTAAGAATATTTGTCTAATACTACTTACTAGTTGTGTCTGTGCAGTATTATTAATAGAGTAAAGCTGGAAACGCGGAAAGTTTCTTACTCACGGAACTGCCCTCGTTTTGGGGGTTGTTAATTGCAAAATGATTTTGAATTCGAATGTGAATTTGAATAACGGTTACATGCCCAAATAATAACTGTAATTGCACGAGCGTCGCCTCGTCGCGGTGTGTACAACATGGCTGTTGTTGTTGTTGCATCTTTTATCAATGCATTAAGTGCCGCTGCGACTGGCACTGCCACTGCCACTGCCGCCGCCGCCGCTGCACTCATTATGAGGGCTACCCCGCCACCGCCCCTCGACCCCCTCGACCCAGTGGCCCTTGAGCGCACTCGCGCTGACAAGAAAAACAAAAATATTGAAATACACATGCGGCACAGAAATCATAAAATAAAACACACACCAACAAATAGAAATAAAAAATAAAACAAAAAATAAATAAAACTGAAAATACACGATGGCGTTCAAAAGGGCACGCTTTTCATAATAAACATTAGCAAGCGACAGAACGTCATTCACTCATGCAGTCATTCCGTCGTTCCGTCCTTCATTCATTCAGTCAGTTTTGTCGCAGCGACCCAGAGCTGCCCTGACCCTCCTGGTGCCTGTACCACTGCCTATGCCTGTGCCTCTGCCTCTGCCTCCTACACATGCACACACCCCAGCACCCCCTCGCTGTGGTCTGTGCGCCTCTAGAGTCTCATGGTTCGCTGGCGTCCGTTCTGCCGCTTGTTTGTTCTGCTCGCTTGTGAATTGGTCGTCTTTAGTTACACTTGAATACGTTTTTGTATGTCCAACTGTCCTGCAAGAGTGTGTGTAGGCGTATGTGTGTGTGGGTTTCGGTAGTTGCCTTTCACACACACTTCGCACACTTCCCACACTCTCCCCATCCAATTGCACTCCACTTCACCTACTTTGCTTGCAATTCACCGTGCGCTTAAAATAGAATTGCATACTTAGCGGCGCAAGGAAGCGACTAAAGCATGAACGTATCAGCGTATCAACATTTTACTGCTTTACCAAGTTGCCTTTTGTCTTGGCCACAAATGTCCAAGTCCAGGCTGAGTCTTATTATAGCATAGTTAAGCAGTAGGGCTACTTACGCGTTGTCGTTGCCGTTGTCGTCGGTGTTGTCGTCGGAGTTGTCGTTGTGGTTGTTTGACGTCTGCTGCACTGCGGCAGTGCTAGGTGAAGACAGAGAGGAAGCGCCTTCTTATGAGTAAACATGTATCCAGTTACAATGTGGCTGTTGTATCCTTTTTTAGCCTGCCAGCAGTTGCCACTTTCAGTGCTCCCTGGGTCTGGGTCTGTGTGTGTGTGTGTGTGTGTGTTTAGGGCATCTGTAACCTTATCGCTATTCACTTTAGTCTCAGCTTTTTTGTTTGCCCTCTCGTATCCTGCATGTCAATATTTCATAGTTGCTGTCAGCTGTATGCGACTACTACACACAAACTTGTATGTACGAGTGTGTTCATTTATTCATTAAATTGAACACTTTACATAATGTCGTTGCCTGTGGTGTCGCACTGCACGCACACAGACAAACACTCACACGTACACGTACACGCACACGCACACGCACACGCACGCAAACGCACACCGTTTCAAATATCCTGCTGGTGTCGCTCTCACAATATCAACATCATAACATCATCCTCATCTCAGCAATGCGGCATTGTTATTGTTATTGTTATTGGTCTTATTGTTTTTTCTGCACACACACTGGCACTCACACTGACACGCAACCGCACACGGACACACTGCTGCTCCAGCAGAGCATCTAACCAATTCCCGCATAAAACTTTTCTCTCGCTTTACGATCCTCGTTATATTTTGTTATTCAAGTTTGGCGCGATAAAACTCGTTTACGCGTAGCGCGATACGTCTGACGACGTTGACGTTACGAATAGAAATGAACTCGCTCTCTCTTTGTGCTGCTCACTTGTGGCACCAGCAGCAAGTCACAACACAGAGCCACCACATTGCGATAAACTCACGACACGCTCTCACGCGCGCTCTCTTACGCGCTCTCTCTTTACGTAGCGGCGCTGCCAGAGTCCGGCAGCAGCGGCAACAACAACAGCATCCACAATAGAAGGACCGCACGTTTTGTTCTTGGAGCCAGCACATGTGCAGGAAGTGGTAGTGGGGGGAAGAGGCATTGAGCTGTTGCCGACGCGCTCCACTATGAACGCACTTTACGATGTACGCCTCTTTGGCATTACTATTTTGTATCTTTTTCTATGATTCTAATTTTACACACGAAATTCCAGAGATGCTTTCATATATTCGTTTGATGATTTATGGACTGCAGCGGCAATTAAAGGCCTTTTACTTCACTTTTTATCAACTTCATTCATTGACATTGACGCTGGGGCGATGCATGTGCGTTTATTTATGTTTTTGTTAAGCACCCACCCACAAGCACAAAAGCACAAACACACACACACTGACACACCGTTACAAAAGCACAACTACAACGGTAGCCACAATGTTTTTTCTGGTTTTCGGTTACGGTGTTTTCACTTTGTTTTAAAGCTTGCTTCTCTTTTACCGGCATTAAACTTAGAGAACAGGCACTCGATAATTAGTATTGCTGTTGAATTATTCACTGGCTTTTGTTTCCTTGCTGTCTGTTGTTTGTTGTCTTTTGTTTTTGTCTGTTGTTTAAGGAGCACATTCCAAAGCCATCACTCAGCAGCAGCAACGACGCCAACCTCAACCTGCTTCTAAACTTTACAGCATGCAACTGATATGCAAACATATGTAAAGCGTCATCTAACGGCGAAGCTGGGCAGCGTGTTATAGCAATAATCTATTTGTTGATACGATAGTTCGATAAGTCTATAGAAATCGATATATTCGTTAAGAGAGTTTTGAAAATGAGTCGTTCGTTAAGTGAGCAGAAATAAGTTTCGTTTAGTAAGTGAAGACTTGCACCAGCTTAGCAAGAACACAAAGAGCTTCAATAATTATAAATATTCAGCGGTTCTGAAACTGTGGCTTGTAGAAATTTAAACAATGTTAATAATTTCATATAATTAGAACAATTATTTTTATTTTGGGATATTTTAAAACTCCACTTACTTATTGTGAAATAAATTATACAAAACAGCTATTAGTTAAGAATTGAAAATTAAAATTCTTTCTGTAATAAAAGCACTGGGGAAAAGCCCAGTGGAGCGTACGCGACTGTTGCATACCCTTTGTACCTTCTTAAGTTTTTAAGTATTAACATTTCCGTATTATGTTCGCAAGCGTAGTGACCTGAAATAGTTAAGTTTACCTATGCTGTCTGCTCACAAACAGATTTAGTGTTCCCATCAAACAACACGTCCGAGAAGCATTCACTCAGGTAATGAGGCTGATCAGGAAAATATATACTTTAAGCCATCGAAGATGCTATCCGATATACAAATTTAAGAAACGCAATTTACTAAGGGCAAACAGTTAGTCATAAAAAGTAACTACAGATCAAATCCTTCAAAGACGAGAAAAACAAGCTGTGTTTAACATCCAAGACATAAAAACGTATTCATATATTTAATTAAATTACATAAAAACTTAAGCGAGTAATTCTCTAATTCTTATACATGTCGCAGAGGACCTTCTCCATGGGGGTGTTGCCAATAGTGCGCTGGAAGAAGATCGACTCGATCTTATGGGAGTTGATCATCCGAAGGAGCGGCAACATAAGCAGCAATCTTCCGAATCGCGCAATTTGGGCCGTGAACTGGGTCTTTGTGTGCTGCGAGAGCATCACCTGCGAAGGACGAGGTGTCAAAAAGACAGTTGTGAGAAGAAGTCTTGAGAGTAGTTACTTATATGGGACTTACGTGTGCTTGATCTTGAAGGTTCTCGATTTGTGCCGGATCCTTAAGGCCACGGGTTTCGGGTCGGAAGAGCACAATGGCCTTGAGACAGGCGAACTCAGCCGGATCTACCAGAACAGCTTTATACTTGCAGAAGATTTCGTGCAGAGTCCGAACATCAGCAGCCAGCTAGTGAGTTCAAAAAGAAAATCCAAGTTAAGTGTTTGTCTATACAAAGGGTGGACTAAGAGCTTACCTCTTCCTTGGTCACGCAGTTGTCTCCATTGGCGTTGTTCTCCAGGTTGTTGCAGTGCTCGGCGACAGAGAAGAGAGCACATCCCGTGGGATCCAAAGGAATGCACCATTGTATTGCGTTTAAAAGGAATAATTCCGACCAGGACTCTTCGAGCAGAATGACCTGATCCCTGAAGGATAGCCGCGCAAAACTTGGCAGGTTCTTGGCCCATTTGACGGCCATAAAAAGTAGTCGGGCACTGGTCTCATAGACTGTTTCATGCTGATGAGCATAAAGATTGGGTGACATGAACTGGGGCATAATGAAGCTGGAATCGGATCTGCTGCCCGTGTTCGGTTCCTCGTCGTTAGTGACATCAATTGAATCATCTGCAGGGTAGAGTAAAGTATTAGAAACAATCACAATGATCAGTAGTTTCAAGTATCCCTGACAAACCTATTACAGGGTCTAACTAGTTGTACTCACCATCATTGTCGTTTTCAGGAATGGGGCTGGAAGAACTAATGGAGGAGACGCTGCCTCCAGCGTTGTTATTATCATTCCCTGCATCCGGAGCAGGTGAGCTGGGATCTATGGAATGATTGCTACTCGAATTGGTCGAATGGGAGACATTCCCGCTACTAGACAGCTCCATGGCGACACCATAGGCCGTCTTATCCTTTGGCGAGTGATGAAGTCCTGCATTATTAAAGATGGGAAATCCATTGGCATGACCCAAATGATTTGTGGCCAACTGCATGGACGAGCCGAGGTGGTTGTGGTGCAGCAGTCGTCCCGCCGGCAAACTGCTTAGGGCTGCAAATCAAGATAAGATAAATTCTAATTAGAAAATGCTTTAAATGGCACGATAAGACAATAATGATAGACGAATTACTCCTAAAATATAATAAAATATTTCAAAACTCTAAAAACTTCCAGTCTGAAACCAAAATTGCGTTATGTTGTTGTTTTTGTCAACATAAGTTTTATTTTCACACACAGCACAACTAAAGGATCTACTCACAGGGCGGTGGCAGCAGACTCGAGCCATAGCAGGGCGGAGATAGTAGCACGGGGGGCCTGCAAATTGAAGAGGTCCGAGTTTTAGGGCGGCACCGAGAGAGTTATGCAAATGACAGTAGTACTTACCCAAAAACACCAACGGCTACGGCTGCCTCGCGCAGCGCTCTCCCGTGTTCCATCTCCCGCAGTGTCTCCGGCCGTATAGTGGCTGTGTTCCGTGGTTGTCGCTCATTTTGCACGGCTGTAATTGGAAAACAAATGCAACTAGCACACATAAGTAAATCACACTCAACCACAGTCCTCACTCCACACTCCACCCTCCACGCACCCCGCACCACCAACGAAGGTGGAAAGCTCTCTCTGCTCCGCATAATGAGGAAATGTCACAGTGACAAAATTGCTTGACGCCTCACTAAACGTTCAGCAGGTAGCATCATCAGCGCGTGCCTTCTCTGCGATTCTCAATCATCCCCCGCCCCTTCCCACTTCCCTCTTCAACGCAACATGGTAAATTGGTTTTGTGGTCACGTGCCACACACGCCTACAAATTGTTTTCCCATTTGTTTATGCAATTTTACCGCACTATGAATGAACCGGAGGGAATGATTGGTAAGCACGCCAAGCTTTAGCCTCTAACTGAGCTAACGGCTGGGAAACTGTTGCCATTTTGCATATGCTTTCCATAAATTATGCCTAAATAATTAGAGTCTGAATATCCGCAATTGAATGCTAGTTGTTAATAGAGTGAATAACTTCAATGAGACATATTGGAGGAATATAGAAAGAGTTTAGTAACCAAAGGGTTGAATACTTCTTCTGACATTGGCTAGGAAAGATCATACCACGGAATCCCAGTAGTTCCCATACGGTGTGAAATCAAAGCGAATCTGATGAATACAAGTGACAAAGTAAGAGTACAAGGAAACAAGGCGAAATTTGTGCTCATTCAAGTGCTGTGAAACTGCTCGAAAGTCTGTCGAAGACAAGAGCAACAGCATCAGCAGGTAACACTGTAACAGTAACAAATCAATTGAGTGAACAATATGTAAATAAAGGGCAAAGCACAGTGAGAGCACACTTTGAGGTGAATCAACCCCAGGAACCTTTTCAAAATATATATATTTCAGCGCTGTTCATTCGTTGTTGTCATCGCCAGGGAATGGGTTATGAAGAGTGGAGTTTTCGCTGGAGAGGGAGGTAGGAGTGGAACCCAAGAATATTCAGATATTTACATTAGACGCGTGCACGTGTCCTTAACATTTTGAGTAGATGCTAAAGACCAATTAAACGTGCTTCAGTTCATTAGAGTGATTGTGGGATTACACCTATATATTACTAAACACATAGGAAATTATCTCGAACTATCGTAAAATTTATGAAAACTTGAAAATACTTATTTTGGGATAAGTATGACTTAGATAGAAGATCCTTGAACTACAAATACACTCACCGTCCTTGTTCATTCCCATTTGAAGGCACTTCTTGAGCCTGCAGGCCTGACATTGGTTCCGATGTGCCTTGTCCACAATGCAACGTCCAGTTCCCGCTTGGCAGCTGCGCATGAAAGAAATAAAGATGCAAAATGCTTTTTCGATTAATTCAAGTCGAGCTATAATTAAGTTATTCGTAAATCTGCCGCTGCTTTTGCTGCTGCTGCTGTTAACAAGATTTGTCGTGTCAAAAATTGCAACATTTGTCGAATGTAGTAGACCGGAAGACCAAGCGACCTCAAACCTCAGCTGAGGACAAAAGCACTTCAGTACCTCGGCCGAAAAGTATCTCGACTGCCTGACGATCTATCTATTCTCTCTATTGGTCTTTGTTCTGTCTGCTCGGTCTGTGTGCACTTGTGGCATTTTAATCAAATCACGATTCTGGCTGAGTGGCATGCATGAAATCATTACCACCCTCTGCATCGCTTTGTCACTTAGGCTTAGTCCTGGTCCTAGTCAGTGTCCTTGTTATCTTGCGTCTCTTTCGTTCACTCGCAGCCTGCGCCAAAATTCAAAGCACAAAATGGCAAAGGTTCTAAACTGACTTCCTTCAAGTATCTCCACATCCCTCATTCCATCTATCTTCATTCGTTCTTTCGCACTTTATGTGTTTTGTGGCGCCGCTGCTAAACTTTGACTAACTAACAAAGCACTTAGCCAAATGTATCTGAAGGCATGTGTGTGCACACACAAACACACACACTCTATCTCTGCAGAAAATATGCAAATTCCTTGCTTCGATTGCGAAAACAAATCACGTAGATTGAAAATTGCGCCTTCTGAAACTTAGAGTCACTTTTTTACCTCTCTTTTCCTTTCACGACAACTCAGACATAAGTGTATCTTTGTATCTATACCCGTTTATTGGTTTTAACTTCATAACTTCATAATAAAGATAAAAATGTAAATATCAAAATAACAATTGAGGGACTAATACAGTAGTGTATCCATAAATAGATACAATAAACACCTCAGTGACTCACTGATCATCGTGCAGATAGAATGGAATACATTTTATAATTCCTTATGTAACCCATAAATTTAATAAAATTATATCTGCAATGAAAGTTGCTTCAGACAATCAAAGTAAAGTCTCTGAGAAAAAGAACAGCTTGTAAACTAGGGACATCAGTTATTTATATGGTCAAGTGTAAACTTTTACGCTTCGGAAAAAATTACGTGACAGAAGCTAAAACAAGGAAACCGAAACTAGAAACGGTTTTGGGTGCAGGTTTTTCGATTCCGGTTAATACGCTACACAGGGGAAAAATTATACTAAAATTAGTTTAATAAACTCACAATCTTCATATTTATGTGAGTATTCAATAAACGTAATAAGATACGTATTAAGCCCGAGAATATTCGGGCTTTGCTTACTCCTGAGACCGCTGAGGACCAATTTCCAGGATATTTTCCCAGTGTATGGAGGAGACTTCCATATCGGATATGCCAAAGTGCTTCTTAAATTGAATTGTTAACTTTGATTGATATTAATAAATGTTTAACGTGGCGTTCATAAGCATTCGCTAGACTACCGAGGCATATAAAGAGCTAACTGAACTACGAGTGCCTCAAATAAGTTTTGATAGAGCTCCAAAAAGGATGGTGTTACGCAGTTTATTTCCGAGCATGTACACGGCTCCGGACAGTGCAGCGGCAAAGTCCCGGAATGCGACGACTTATATGATGAGGTGCGTCTTCTTAATGGGCATCCGAACGCCTCCGAGGAACTTCTTTGTGCTCTACTGCTTGTGGTCCTGTGCGCTAAATCTGAGCTCGACCTTCTATCAGCCGATTGGCTTCATGACTGGCTATATAAGTCACCTGTCTGAGTTTTCTCCAGGTGACTTTCTCACCTCTCTGCAGGTGTCTTTCAACGCCTGGTCCTGCTCCACCAAAGTCATAATTGTATGGATCCTAGTAAAGCGCTTTGACAAGGCTACCCTAATCCTAGATGAGATGGACAAGAAGCTCACCCAGACCCAGGAGCATCGCAAGGTTCATCGCTCCGTCGCCATTAGCAACCGCATCTTCTTTGTTTACATGACAGTCTACATGGTGTACGCGACCACGACGTTCTTGGGAGCTGTTATAAGCGGCAGACCACCATATCAGAACTATTATCCAGGACTGGACTGGCGGGCCAGCCAATGGCATTTCTGGCTCCAGGCCGGTCTCGAGTATTTTGCCATGTTGGGAGCCTGTTTCCAGGACGTCTGCGTCGACTGTTATCCCATTAACTTTGTATTGCCACTTCGGGCTCACTTAGCCAACTTTGCGGATCAACTGCGTCATTTAGGTAGTGATCCAGACGAGACTCCGGAGGAGAGCTACAACAAACTGATCGACTGCATTGAGCATCACAAAATTATGCTGCGGTGAGTGTGCCCTCTCGATGGTTAGGACTGATTAACCACAACTTATTCTATTCGAACTAAAGTTGTTAGTGGATTGTAAAACATTTCCATCATTTCAGCTACTGTGACACTCTCCGCCCCGTGATATCGGGCACGATCTTTGTCCAGATGTTGGTCGTGGGTCTAGTCCTGGGCTTTTCCTTGATAAACATTGTGTTGTTTGCGAACTTTGCCTCTCGCATCGCGACCTTAACATTCCTGACTGCTGTTTTTCTGGAGACCACGCCCTTCTGTATACTCTGCAACTACCTGATGGACGACTGCTTCAATTTGGCGGATGCCTTGTTTGAGTCTAACTGGATCAACAAGGATCAGCGTTATAAGAAGACATTGCTCCAATTCTTACAGAATCTACAGAAACCCATAGTTTTCATGGCCGGAAATGTGTTGACCATTTCCGTAGCCACCAACCTGAATGTGAGTTCAAAATCCGCATACATTACATAAGTTATTAACTCTGTTCTTTTACAGGCGACCAAGTTTTCATTTTCTGTTTTCACGCTCGTAAAGCAAATGAATATAGCCGAAAAATTGTCCAAGACGAGTGGGTCGGATTAGAAGAACTGGGAAAACGAACAAGCCCTACACCTTGTAGGAGCCATATTTAAAAAGTTTTGTTTTCTGAGACTTGAACAGACAAACACGATTAAGAATTCTTCTTTCAAGAAGTCAGTTTGATTATAATTGAAATTGGATTTTGTTTTTCTTGTGACCAGCGGAGAAATATAAAGTTCAGATCCTTCTGGGAACCCATTGACTACGCGGACTATCGAGAAACACGTCACGTTTCAGAAAATAAACTCGTTTTCTAGTTCAGGCCCCAGAGCCTTGTGCCCATTGTGTGAGTGTGTATCCTTGACTGTGTCATACCCTCTTTGTGCCCAGGACTCACAGGACTCTGGGCCATTTCGATGAGCCGCCCCTTTTATTTTTTTTCTCGTCCTAACTTTGTTGCGATTCGGCTTAGTCCGATGTCTGTGGGTGGATGGATGGATGGGTGGATGGGTGGTCGGAAGACAGGAGGAGGGGTGCGGTCACATTTGGCCAAGTGTTTTGCGCTTAAGCCCTCCATATCAATCTCATGGGACCATGAGGATATAGAGATTTCGACATTTCTGATTTACCGTGCAAGATGGCATCCCACAATCACCCAATATATACATTACAGAATCATAATTTTATGTTGACTACGAAGATTGTGTCGCCAAAGTTATTTGTCTGCGTTGTCTTCGATGGAAAGGGGGAGATGATTTAATGATAATTGAAAATGAAACGAAAACTGTAGCAAGAACTGACATAAAATAGTATACGATTATTGCCCGATTGTGTCTGCCTAAATATTTGACTAGTTCTCTGAGCAAAACAAGGCCAAAAGCGTTGCCAAAGCCCAAAAAATGGCGTCAAGGAACCCAAGAAGAAACTCGGGGGAAAAAAGTAAAAGTAAAAGTAAAAAACAAACATTAAAATAAATGCGCACTTTAAATTCAATTACATTTTGTGAAGCTGCCTTGGATTTTTATGCACAAAAGGAGCAAATGGATTCGAGCCTGCACATGATGCTCTACGGGAATTACTTGTGAGCTCCGAGCTCAGAGCGACAGAGCAGAGCTGGGCAGAGCTCGAAGTCAACGATGGCAAATGTGCGCATTCAAAAGTTGACGCTCAAATCCCAAAGATTTGAATAATTGTAATAAATTTGGAAACATTTGGTAATCCGCCAGACAGTGGGCGAGGCACACACCCCTTACCACCAGCACCACCACCACACTCCCCTCGGCAGTGTTACCGATTTTTTTGAAGAGTTGAAAAATAAATAAATCCCAAAATAATACTTGAATACTAGACATTAGATTTATATACTAGGATTCCTGCTTAAAAAAGGCTAGATGTGGCGGGAAAAGGGCGAAACCGCCAATAATACCCGTCAGCCCTGCACCTACTTGGCCAAAATGTCCCTACCCTATTTCACCTACCGATAAATGAGCTTTCGACGCACACTCCGCTTGAAGAATCCGGAGCAGCCATTGCAGGCCAGTATGCCGTAGTGCTTTCCCGAGCTAGTATCGCCACACACCACACAGATGAGTCCGAGGTTCTGGCCCTTCAGTCTCGGCACCAGCGACGACTGATCCCCCGAGGATTGATTGGAGGCGATTGTTGCTGCTGCTGCCGCTGCTGCTGCGGCGGCAGCGGCTGCACTGTGATTCCAGCCCAGTAGGCGACTGGGCGTGGTCATGGAGGGGGCTGCTGCTGTGCCAGTGGCTGCGCCAGGAGTCAGCACCGCTGCCCTGTTCTCCGGCTGTTGTCCTTGCGGAGGAGTGTAGGAAGGGCGTGCTGGACTGTGTAGCTCTGCAAAGGGAAAGATGCAATAAAAAATCACTTATGTAGTTCATTTAAATTAAATTGCAATTTGTCAAAAGGTTTCCTTTTTTTAGACCCTGTAGTTCAAAAGTTTGCGAGGTCTATAAGGGTGGGGAAGCAATACACATAACTGCCGGAAGTGGACGTGGAAGATCCCATAACATGAATGTATATATGTTCTTAATCAGCATCAATAGCAATGTTTGGTGGGTCGTGACCGAGTTTGTTGTGGATCAAGCAACTACAACTAAAGGGATTGAGTACGAGGTCTTTTACAGTCGGCGCGCTTCGATTTGCTTGCCTGCCAGTGCCTGTGTGGGGTGGAAGCTGAAGAACCTGCTGATCTAATCCCTGCGTGCCGACATTGACGCCCTGTAATCCGCAAATATATTTACACATTCAATTAGGGTGCCATTAAGCCAAACGCAGGACTTGCCTTCTGCTCGTCCTCGTCCTCGTACTCGTTCTCTTCCTCGAGCTCGTGCTCGACAAAATTTGCCTCGGGGGACAATTGTTTTGCCATCACACCCTAATTTGATTGTAGTTTTGGCAGTAGTGATTTCTTGATGCACTTAACCCTCGACGACGATGCCACATTTGTTACACTCGCCACTTGGCAGTGCGCTGGAGCGATTCTTCTTTCTAGTCAGTTCTCCCTTTCATGCAGTCTGTTCTTAACTGTTCTGACTTCAGTTATGCCCGGTACTCGGTACACCCAACTGCGGTCTAATACCAGAGGATTAGCGTCATATGCTTGCATTTTCCGGCACTCCGGAGCTCGTCTTTGTTAATTTTATGAGCTCGTTGAAATTCACTTTAGCGTATCCTTTCTTCATTCCATCCATCGACAAAAGTGTTAAAGGTCCTTCCCTCCCCCTCCACTCGAATCTGTGTTATGAATTTTGAAATTTTGGCAGCCTGACTCTGATTTAATTCAATTTTGTGATTATCGTAAATTGAATTTGTTTGTCCTTTCGTGCGTTCTGCTCGACTTGTTTGCTTTGAACTGCCTGATTTTGAATACTTCCAAATAATGATACCAAACCGCCAATATAGACATTAGGCGGTTTATTTATTCTCCAGGAAGCTCACTTTTTATGTGGACAATTTTTAAATAAAAAAGTTATAAATTTTCTTGGATTAAGACTTGACTCAAAACAAGGATTTTTGGTCCTGAAACTTAAATTGTACACAATTTGAACAGCTCAATTTCTATCACTTTAATTTTTATCAGTGTATGCTAATAGCAGTATGTATTTCAAAGGAACGCCTTTAAAAAAGGACTAATTAATTTTCTCCAAAATGAGTACAAATAAAAAATGCGCAGAAAAGGATAATTGTGGGTATTTTTACAAACAATTTGAGGACGTGTGTTGTGGAATTTAAATTTGTCTTAAGGACACATTTTTTCACTTTCCAAATAAGTTGAAAATATCTTTTAGGGGATCCCATGACAGCCGCTGGAGTTTTACCTTGGGAACCTGGTCGCGTATCCGGCAGACTTTCTTCCTTGTTCATGGCAATGGTTTTAACACTAACTACTTATACAAATGTTATATCTAAACACACTTATAACTGCAACTCTAATGATTCACTCTTTTCTTATCAGTTGTTGATTATTGAATTTATTCAGAGTATTTAATCACTTTTGTAGTTATTTAAATGTTTTTATCCGCAGCAGAAAGCAACGGTTAAGCGCACGGCCGGAATGAAACCCGAAACAGAATGTAGGACGAACTGAGGCAGGACGAACTACTCCGACGGCGACGGTGACGACGACGACGACGGCGACAGCGACAGCGACGGCAACAGCTACGGCGATGATGATGTTAACATCTCGATGTACGATTTCAGATTTATCATAAAACCATGACAGAAGCTAAACAGTCATGTGTCCACTCCAGCATCTATCCGAACGGCAAGGCGGCGTGCTGCGGGCAGTGGGACAGTGAGGCAACCAACCAGCCAGTCAGCCAACCCCGAAATAGGAAAAAAATCTGTAGATATAATCCGCGCTCGGTGAGTGGGCAGAAGTCGGCCATGTGTGTGTGTGTATGTGTGGCAGAACAAAAAGCACACCACCAGCACAGGGACAACACAGAAGCCCACCACACCCCACCTCACCCCACTCCACCACACCACAACAGAACACACCATTGCCAGCCAGCAAGAGCAATAAGAGCAGAGAGCATTGAGCATGGAGCAACGAGCGACGCAACAACAAAAATAACCGCACCCGCAGTGCACACAACCAACCAAACGCCCACACACCCAGCCCGCCCTCTTGTCCAGCCTGCTCTCTCGCTATGTGTATGTGTGTGTGTGTGTGTCCATATTCCGCCAAAGACTTTTAGTGGCAACTCTGGTGGCGCATTTGCTTGTTGGCTTGCTTTGATTCGTTCCTTCTTGATGCTGTGGCAACGTCGACGTCGACGCCGGCGTCAACGGCGAAGCTGCTGCTTGAGTGTAGGTAAGCCAAGCCGCAATCTCAATCTCCAATAAACACCAGAGCTGCTGCTCTCTCGCTCTCACTCTCTCTTAGGGCTCTTGCTCTAGCACATACATGTACATGTATACGCACGCACACAACAATAATGTTGGCCGCCATCATGACTAAAGGAGATGAAGAAGCAACAACAGCAACAACTACCCCGCCCGCTTTACACCCGCTGCTCCACTCAACTACTATGACTGTGACTGCGACTGCGGCAGAGGCTGTGACGCAGGTGCGCGCGGGGAGCTCGCTCACATAATCGTCTTGGGTTTTGACATTTTGTTTTTGTTTTGTAATACCTTTGTGATGTTAGTGCTTTTGAATTTGCTCCTTCTCTCCATGCTCCTGCGGCAGAGGCTTCGTCGTTCTCGACCTCACTCCGGATGGTTCCTCGCACCCGCTGCTGCCAGTTACCAGTTAACTGTAATTGAATTGAACGTAAGTCTCTTCGGTTGTAGTTGGTATTCAGTGGGATGGTACTGTATGTTGTACTCTGTTCTTGTTGTTGGTAAAAGAATCTTAAATTTATTAGCAAATTAATATTAGCACCGAATTGGACTGAAAACTTGTAATGAATTTGAGTTTGAAAATTCGCAGGGTAATACTTTAAGAGTATTTTATAGTTAGTACTATGAAAACTCTTTTTTTCAGTATCAAATATTATATTTATTATACATAGAATTTATTTATATATCCACGCTTGTTGGCTTTGTACAAGTATCAGCATAATTTCAGTAACTGTATTCAATGCTCAGTGGAAATCCAATAATCGATAAAAGTTCATCCAGCCACATGCTCTTAACGTGTCCTTTTTTGCTGTGGCGCTTTTGTTGCTGAGGCTTTTGCTGCGCTTAATACGCCAACATTAACTTTGTAACAAATGAGATGTCGGAATACAACAATCACCTACCAGCTCCTACTCTCTCGCTCGCCCCATACTCCCCGTAGTCCCCACTCGCCCCTCCTTCAGCATCCACACAAGAGTATTCAGTTCTCTCTCTTTCTCTGTCCCTCTTTAGCTCTGCACCTCTCTGTGGGACAACTAACGCTGGCAGAAGTTTATGCTTGGGATAAAAGTGAAACAAACGCAAAAGTCAAAGCGCTTTACTGAGCGCTAGCCACGCCCATAGAGTAGGAGGAGCGAGCGAGAGCGTTATCCTATAATATCCGTGCATCAAAAATGCCCGCCAGCAACAACAACAAGAGCATAGAAATACTGTCACTGTTGTTCACCATGCGCAAACGAGAAAGGAGCAATGGTGCGAGCGGGACAACTATATTCATGAGGGTTGGTTCTTGACATTTGAACGGGCGACATCTCTGCTCTGCCAGCACACAACTACACAGACAGCTCACCAGTGTGTATACACACACGTATGTGTGTGAATAACAGTTGCACTCGTTTTTTATCCGTTCATTCACTTAGTTTTTTTTCTTTCTTTTTAGTGATGTTATCAAGTGCAGCACACTTTATTTAATCAATCAAAATTCGAAAGTTGTCTGTTTTCCAAGAGTTAATTTCCACACTTAAATGATTACTCAAATTTAGGAATTGTTTAAAGAAAAACTTAGCTGAACCTAAGACTGTTTGTCCTTGCTGCCTAGATTAGTTCCTGAACATCTAAACTTAAAAATGGAAAGTGATAAAAGCCTTAAAATTTTTAAACTACCATCAAATTGTACCATGGTTATAAAAAGGTTAATCGAATGTAAGTTATAACAATATAATTTAAAGTAAAGTGGTAAATGTTAACTGGAACTGGGAGATAAATTCTACACCCACAACAAAAGTTAAATTAAAAATGTAAATTCACTTAGAACTGGGAGCAATACTTGTTAAAGTCTAGAGCATTTCAAATTTAGAATTTTTTGTAATATGTGACTAGATGTTTTTGAATATACTTTATTTTCCCGTGTGATCTAAAGATTTGAATAAACATTTATACTGAAGATAAAAGAATTTGATAGAAACACTTGCTTACAAAATTTCGTAATTTATGAAATCACAAGCAAAATTTGTATTTCTACAGAATTTGAATGTTTTCCCAATTTGCCAAATCGTTCGCATCAGAAATCTGCTGACGATGTATATAAACAAAGTTTGCACAATTTCGGCTAACACATTGCTTGCTTGAATCAAACAACTACAGATACAGATACAGATACAAATCAAAGTCAATGACACGTGCCGTTCTCAGGTATAAATTCAGCAGCAGACAGAAAAACCAGTTTACAAAACAAAGAACTGTTTTAAACGCCTCGTTTAGCAATTAATATTGTTTAGTTCATTCACTCATCACGGTCTGCTATCTTTTATTTGTATAAATCATGTATTTGGCATATTTACTTTTCAACTTTCATAAAGTCTCCTTACCCAAAGGACACGCTTCTGCAATTGAAGCCAGTATAAGACTAATACAATCGACTGCTTTGATTGACAGACAAAGTAGGGGATGAAAAAGGGGGAATAATAGCTAAACCTGTGGCATTGAACAATAAGGTCATCTTCAGGAACGAACTGAAGAAGGAAGACCAAGCCGCCGCTATGGTCTTCAACTCTGTATTATCAAGAAAGTGGCAAATTAAATTTAAAATAATAGGAAGAACTAATCTCGAGGTATAATATGTGAATACTTTTGTGGTCAGCCACGCCTTCTTCAGCCGAATGAAGTTGGTACACAAAATGTTTTATTCCAATAAAAGTTTATTGGTTCTATTTAAAATCGTTAAACTTATTTACTTTATTATTAAATTTGAAATATTTAAGCGGCCTTAAATAGTTGGAGTGGCAGATAAACTGCTGTAAAGTTCACATCTGCAATCTAGCTGTAAATAAGCTAGAATGACAGCTCTGCTTGGATGGATAATAAGAAAGACAACCAGAGAATCCCACAACCAAATGAAGAAGTCTTGGACTTGGTATACAATTGAGGAAGGCACAGTTACTAATCGTTATATTTGAAGACTATTTTTGTTACTTTTTCGTTTTCGTTTTAATCTATAGCAATCATTATATTGTAGGTTTGTTCAATTCATCGGAGTATTTTGTTTGCTGTTGTTGTGGATTTTAATTTGAATATTTATTTACAATTTATTTATTTTATTTACGACTTTCTCATTTCCAGTCAAATAACAGTTGCAATAAACAAGCATTCAACTTAATTGCTTACGTAGCTCATCATCATATTATAATTTACAAGAAAACTTACTTAACATACTAAATTTGCGGTTGTTATACTGATCATTTATTTATTTATAATTTAATATTTTGCTTTTGCTTTACTTTTATCGACTGTGCTTCAATTAGTTTGAGTTTGCTTCGTTTTTATGTGTATTTTTTACTAATGAGAATATAGGTTAATTGTGTACACATATACATACATATGTATATATTATTATCAGCATAATATATTGGCTTCTCTATATATATATATTATATATATACTGTATTCAACTCTATTAATTTCTGTTCGATTTGTTGGGTGTTTTCACTATGCGTCTTGCAGATTGTATAAATAAAAAATATAATAATTTTGCTTTGCTTTGCTTCGCTTCGAATAATACATGCCATTTAGAAATACGTTCGATTATGATTTATGTGTCTCATAATTTATGGTTCGAAGTAAGCCACGTTAGACCCTCGTAGAGGCCATCGCCGCTTGTGGCACATGATGGTTGGACATACCAATTGCGATCTCTTATTCTAGTTAAACCTAGTTTTTCCTGGATTTCATGGGGTTTCATTGCTGAAAAAAAACATACAATTAGCAATATATATAAATGTATTTGTTTATTCTGTAATTACCATCAGCTAGATCCTGTTTATTAGCAAATATCAGTATAATGGCGTCACGCATCTCTCTATCATTAATTATCCTATGCAGTTCAGAGCGCGCTTCGTCTATTCTATCTCGATCCGCGCAATCCACAACGAAAATAAGACCCTGTGTACCTAAGAAAGACGAAACAATAATCAACAGTTAGAAAACGATCATTTACACGCAGTGCTCAAAAGCTACAACTATTCTATTCTCTCTTTTGCCATTGCCATTCATTGATATTGCTTCTTCTGCCGTTGTTGTGCTGGTCGACGACGGCAAAAGTAGGGAGGAGGCAACTAGGAAAGAATCTAATCTCACCTGTGTAGTAGTGCCGCCAAAGCGGTCGAATTTTATCCTGCCCGCCAACATCCCAAACATTGAACTTTACATTCTTGTAGGTGACAGTTTCAACATTAAAACCAACCGTTGGTATCGTTGTCACTGATTGACCCAATTTCAGTTTATAAAGGATCGCTGCGTAAAAATAAAGGGTCTTAGTGTTTGTATTATGAAAGTAGTTAATTGTATACATACTTGTTTTGCCTGCAGCGTCCAAGCCGAGCATAAGAATTCGCATTTCTTTGTTGCCGAAAATTTTTGATAGTAACTTTCCCATGATGATGTGTCATCCATTAAACGCTGTCCAAACTGTGGATTAAATTAAATAAATTGCAGTTAATATCGTAACGGGGGTTTTCCTCAGATCATCCTCCCCTCGCCCCTGTTCCCTGCTCTCGTAAGTGTTTGATAATGTCAGTTGCAATAAAATTACTTTGCCGGAGTTATCGTATCAAATTTGTGTGATATAAGTACGTCGCTACAAGGCGCGCGCACTAATACTATCGCACAAGCCAATGTACACACACATACATATATTTACGAACATAAATACAAAAACATAATGCGTCAACGGAAGTTAAGAGCATTATTTTGCATAATAATTCAACTTACATTATTGTGTGCACAACTACAACATTAAACTACAGCTACAACAACAACATTGAGTTCTCTGAGAATTTATCGCTTCAACTACACTCATACGAACACACACGCGCGCATAAACTCAAGTACAATTGGGACGCATATAGCACATATAAACAGTACATAAGCGAGTGATCATAAATTAAACAGAAGTTATCTCAATAACCCTCAATTTAGTGCACACTGTTCACTGTGCAAAGTTTGCTGATTAGCCGGCCTGGCGCCCAAAATTCCTTATGATCCTTGAAGCATTTATCATAAAGTAATGCTTTAGTTCTCATGTGTGTGTGTGTCCGCGAGTGTGTTTGTCTGTTTGCTCGCCGAACACGTCACATACACGCCCGAGTCACACATACACACCAAAATTCTAGACGACAATGATGATGATGAGATTACGCTGCTTCTGTTGACGCACTCCGAGGTTGGTTCACCATTAAGCGATAACACGTTGCGTTTTATTTGTGCAAATAACGTATTTGCAAAATAAAACTATTAAAAAAATAAACTATAACAACAACAAATTTTGCACTAATGTTCTCATATTTGTATGCGCTGATGTTTTTCTCGTTCTCAGTGTCACCATACAGATTCGACAAGTCAATGGGTACACACTGGCAATTATCAAAGTGGCAGCCCTGGCTTTCAGTGTTGTCAAATACAATTTGCAACCGCAATTGCTGTCCAGCACTTCTTCCCATAGATGGCGTAATAAAAAAGAGCATTAGTTGGTTTGCTCAATGATTATAATAGAATAATAATGGAATTAAGTTAGGTACAAAAGTGCAAATACAATAATTAATATGGCTGGTATATATCCCAGAGAGGCGGTTCGCGTCAAAGTCAAGGTATGTACCGTCGAGTGTGTCACAGTATATAAACCAGACAACAAAGACAACAATTTTTTCTCCCATTTCTCGACTGCTTTCTCCCACTCTCACGCTCATACATAGAAAAATGAAGCAACCAGACCTCCGGAGTGGCGCAAGTTTTCGGTGGATCCACAGATTACAACGCTAGAAGTCTTATACTCACTTCTGGCTAAGGCCTTTGACATAAAATCGGATTTCTCCATTAAATACAAGGCCTTCGATCCAGCTGGCAATGAAATCTATCTCGCTGTGCTGTCTGACTGGGATTTGGACGCTGCATTCTTAAGAATACACAATATATCGATACAAACCTCAACGGAACCTTGTTTAATGCTCCAAATCGATGTGAAGCCGTTTACCGTTGTGCGAGAGTGCGAAACAGAGTCAACAGCTCCAAACAGAACGGCAACAACAACAAGCACCACCGGGAACAGTGCGTCCCTTTCGGCCAGTGTGTCCCCGCTGCAATCGTTGGGCGTATCGCAGAAATATGTGCAGCACATGCAGACAAAGCTGCCTGGCTTAATAATGAATCAAATGGAGAAGACTTTTTCAATAGTGCAAAAAGCCTTCAATTTATCAGATGAGCATATGGCCAATCTTCCGCCTCGTCCGCCTATGTGTGATAGCGAGTTTCGGTTATTTCTAGATGCACTGGGTCAAATCCAGCGCAACGATGAGCTACGCAAGATAATCTTTCTGGGCGGCATCGAGCCCAGTTTGCGTCGCGTTGTATGGAAACACCTGCTAAACGTGTACCCAAGTGGAGTGCATGGCCTGGCCATGGACGGACACCAGCGTATGGAGTTTATGAGGCGCAAATCCGAACAATATTATAAGCTGCGTGATACTTGGAAATCAGCTGTTCAGCGTGGCAATGTTGCTGGAGAGCTGGCGTATGTGACGAGTATGGTGAAGAAGGATGTATTACGCACGGATCGACTGCATCCGTTTTATGCGGGTAGCGATGACAATCAGAACATTGCCTCGCTGTTTAATATACTGACCACATACGCGCTAAATCACCCTGTGGTCAGCTATTGCCAGGGTATGTCCGACATTGCATCACCCTTGCTTGTTACAATGAATGACGAGGCACAGGCCTACATCTGCTTCTGTGCAATTATGTCAAGAGTTCGCGGAAATTTCATGCTCGACGGCATTGCCATGACGCAGAAGTTTGCCCATCTCACTGAAGCTTTGAGCTTTTATGATCCGGAGTTTTGGGATTATCTCAAATCGCAGCAGGCCGACGATTTGTTGTTCTGTTATCGCTGGCTGCTACTTGAACTGAAGCGAGAGTTTCCCTTTGAGGATGCTCTGCGCATGCTGGAGGTTCAGTGGAGTTCATTTCGCTACGAGACCAATGGGTCCAAGGAGCTGCCGCTTTTTGAAAAGGTTTGTCTTGCATTTCTAATCAGTTGCACTAAGCCTTAATTCTACTGACTAAGCAAAGAGAGGGCAGATCCCAAGAAGTCATAACGAGAGAAGAGCTTTTACGGTAGAGAACTCACCATATATGCATGTATAAACACAAAAAAGAGAAACAAATTTGTTAATGCACTACAAAAAAAAGTAGATCAACATTTGCTTTTGAAATGTTTATAGAACAGAGGTACTTCTCAGATCATCTAAGATTTATTTTATACAAAATTTGTTAAGCGAATGGTTCATACCCTTAAAAGTCACTAGTCTCATCCTTTTTAAGAGTGTTTTCCTGCGTAAATTTGTTTTTATTGCACTGATAATTGAAATTATTTTTAAATTTAATTCTTTTCATTATGAAATTTTGAACATGGCAATCTGACGACTTAAATCTCTTCTATTAATTCGCAGGAATTCGTACCTCTAGCGGAGACCTCCGCTCCAAACAGTGCCAGTACGTTCTCCACATCGTATAGCGCCACGCCCACGAGCCCTTCGTATCTGTTAACCAAACCACGAGAGAATCCTTATACCAAAGTGTGTGCTTTAAGGAGACAAAGCTCCTCGGCCTCGCTTAGCTCGCTGAGCTCCTCTTTGGGCACAGCCGGAAGTAGTGCCTTGGACAATTCAAAACGATTAAATCAGAGTCTGGATGATAATATGTCCAGGCATGCTGCAAGACGTCAGAAACGAGGTTCTTCTAAGGCGCATCAGAGTCTGGACGAGTCTAAAATGCTGGCGCTTATCGAGGGAGGCGTTTTGGAGGACAATACGAGGTCAGTGCTGGAGTTGTCGGCCAGTGAGGATACCGACGACGACGTCTTTGATAGAAAGGATCAAATTTCTGGATCACCCCCACAGTTTCACGAAACAAATCCTTTCAAGGACGATGTACTACAGCCAAACAACAACAACAATAATAATATCGCAGCTCCCTCACGCGCATTTCTGTCCAGCACGTCATCAACATCGCATCAGGTGGACTTGGCTGAGAAAGAGAAGGAGAAGGAGAAGGACACCATTGTGGGGGAGAGAAAGGCCCAGGGCCTTGGCAAGTTGCAGCAGCAGAAGAATATTCTCAATGTAAGCAATATTATTGCCAAGCAATTGGCATCCAATGCCAGCTCAGTCAGTGAGAGCGTCAGACGCGTCAGTGGCAACAGTGGTGGGCACTTTAAGGATCTCAAGGAGAAAATAGCAGCCACAAGTCGGTTGGGAATGTCTTTCGAAGGCTCAGACCCAGATAGTGGAGCCAACAAAACGCCACCAAAATTGGTCAAAAACTTTAATGAATTCCTCAATTTTGCAACGATTAACAAGAATCGCATCTCGGACCGTTTGGCCAATCAGCTGCAAATTAGCGAGAAGCCGCCACCTCAAGTCACTAAGCCACTGGTACAGCTGACAAAGAGTGGACACCTGGGCAGTTCCTTGGACGAATCCGATTCATCGTCCATTCCGGAGACCAGTTGGAGTGCCTCCACTGCAGCCACGGCCATACAACAAGCTCAGGAGCTGAGTAGCTACAGTTTGCAGTTAGATCTGAATGCAGTGTCGCCTGTGCTGCAGCCAGAGGAGAGTACACCCGACCAGGATCAAGATCAGGAGTATTATCCCATGACAAACGCTATAACGCGCGAACTGCGACTCGAGGCAGAGAATTTGGATCGTCAGGTATTTGGATTGCCCTTTACGGAAAAGGATAGGGATAAGCCAACGGTAGTCGATGATATTGAGTACGAGAAACTGGACAAGGACACTTTGGATATGGTGGACGATCTGAAAGAGAACGAAATCATCACCTGTCCCGATGTTAGTGAGCTTCACATGCGTCGCCGCCAGCGTATGACCGCAGCCAAAAGCAACAGTGTCCAGCCTCCAGATACGCATATGGTGAATCCTTTTGTGGAGGACAGTCTTCTGATCGATGGAATCAGTGGGATGCGCAGTAGCAGCAGTTTACCGGAGGTGATAATGCCCATATCAACGGAACCTAATCGGACTCAAGCGCCCAATCTGGTGGAGATAGCTACCAATGCGGACGATGAGAGCGCTTACGCTTACAATCCAAGATCACCGCAACGAGGTACATCCGCCTCCCCAATGAATGGAGTGAACAGCACGGCCGGAGCGCTGCCGCCGCCTAGTGAGTTTGGAGGCGGGAACGCCTTTCTCATGTTCCTCTGCTTGACGCTTCTGCTGCAGCATCGCAACACAATCATCAAGGCGGCCATGGACTACAATGAGATCGCCATGCACTTCGATAAGATGGTTAGAAAGCATGACGTAACTCGCGTCCTCAATCAAGCCAGACGCATGTACTCCGAGTATCTGCAGGCACAGCGGAAGGAAGCTAGCAATAGAGGAACAGGAGCAGGAGTGGGAGGAGTAAACAGTGCAGCAGAGGCCTCAAACTGAACAGTTTTCTTATTGAATTTAAAACAAACCTGTTGATCATATTTGAGATAAGCTTTAAAGGACTTGTCGGAGGACTTAGCCGCAGCGCTAACGACCATGTCTTCGGATTAGCTTTGAGTTCAGTTCCAAGGCTTGTAAAGTTTCTCAAAATGCGTCTAAGAATTTTCTAATTTGTAAAACCAAAGTTCTGAAATTATTTATTTAGCACGTATCTTTAAGTATGTTTAATTAACTGTCGATGCGAACAAGCCAACAATGTTACGTTGCCAAATTTAATATTGTTTCCCTTCCTTTTCAAATACTCTACTTAACTGCATTCCACACTTGACTTTCGAAGTACTTAATATGATTAAACTTAATCCAGCGCAAAGTAAAGTAAAAGAGTCTAAACTAGGCGAATTAATTATTGCATAACTCTTGACTTTTAACTGTAATCGTTACCATTTCGGTATTATTGTCTCTTAAACTCTTGTTCCAGATTGAAAATGCATTATTTTGTACATTGTAGCTGATGATGGGAGTATATTTATAAGAATTATGTACTTATTGTCTCCGTATTTGTGTATATAGTAAACGCAAATTGAAATTTTAATCAATCGCTAAATAAATGCATTCCAAACATTACTTTCTCTGCTGGCAAATATATTTCGATTACAACGTGAACAAAAATACAATACAGAAACTAAAATACCAGTACAATTACTCATGCGGGCAGAACACAAAGCTTAAAAATTATACTTTCGCTTGAGGCGTTCCCGGATTATAAGACCCTTGATGAGCTTCTTCCAATTTCCGTAAACGCGACTCTCGTATTTCTCCTGCTCTTTTCGGGCCTGCTCTTGCTGATCCTCCTCCCACGCGGCAGTCACAATCTCACTGAACTCTTCGCAGACAACAAACCCGTCGTACATGGGATGACAGGCGCCTTGATGAAAATCGAATCCAATCACAGCATTGGCACAATCAATATTCAACTTTTTGCAGACTCGCATTAGGCCAGGAACTGTTTTCAAAGAAGAGTATTATTGTAGTGCCATGATTAGGATACTTTTCTACTTACGCCTTAGATGAACCGTCTTCTTGGGCAGCATACACTCCTTAAAGAGTTCCACATTGCCGTAGGCATTACGGGGCACAAGGCCATTCTCGGCGGTCGGAGGTTCGTAGTCCTGAGTTTGCCAATAGCCAAAGATCTCCAGCGGTTGATCCTTAATAACCGTACGCGTGAGCTGAAGGAAAATAGTCGTTCAGTTTGAGTGCACAGCTCTAGGTTATTGTCTAGTCTGTAACTACGATGCCTAAATTCCCGAAAAAATATCCTCGATCGACTAGACAATTACCGGACTCTACACCATTTCGAAATTACCTTATCCCACTTGGGACGTGCTTTGACAATCTTGTAGGGCTGCTCGCCCAGCTTCACCACGCGAGCACTCTTTAGCCAAATGTCTCGGGAGTGCAGTAGATGGACACAGTCGCGGCCATAGATCGCCTCGCCGCGTATGAAGCCTAGGGTAGGTGCATCTGGTGGGTAAATTCCCTGGAATTTAAGCAGATGACGTTCTAGGGCATACAACGGATGATCCTTGAATTCGCTAATGGACTTGGGCAACGGCTTGTCGGAATGGATGCGACGCATCTGCTCATCCTCGCATATATCTCGCTTGGTGGGATTGCCCAAATACGGAGCTAGAGTCTCATCCAGCCAGGACTTCTCTACCCGAGCCTTGCGGACTGTTGTCGTCCAGCTGGAACAGTAGCGAGCCGTCACATCCTTCAGACTCTGATCGTCCTGGAAGGCGAACACATAAGCCAGACTCGACGATGCGTTTCGCTGTAAGCTCATAGAGGTCAGTATGGTTGCCCAGAGGATAACCCTAATCCCGTCCTCTTACCCTTATGGTATCCACGCAGTGAAGCTTTCCCTTGAACAAATCAATACAAATCCATTGTTCCTCGACCTCAGACCAAACCTCTACCCAAATGTCCGAGGCGGTGGTCTTGCGCTTGTCCTTGACACTCTCATCATCTGTCGACAGTACCCTTCGATCCTTACGCAAATGCTGCACTGCTTTGGGCAGCACTGGTGCCTTTTTCACCGGCTTGGTGGGTGTGGACTCATCGCTATTCTCGACCGATCGACTGTGCAGTTTTTCCAATTTGATCCGCTTCTTGGACTTGGACATTGATTGATCATCATCTGCGCCATCTAGTTGTGGAATACCCAATGCATTCGCCTTCTGCCGACGCGTGCGCAGCTGGACAGTAGTAGTCCCGGCAGTATTCAAAAATGTGGGGGATATTTTTGCTTTATCATCGATAATTTTGCGATTTGCACTGGTTTTAGCTGTTGGATCGGGAATAACACTCTGCTGTCCCTTGAGGAACCCTGGAGATATGTGAACCTTGGGAGATTTGCTGCGTGAACGCGTCTCTCGACACCGAAGACTGGGATTGGCATTCTCAGCATCGCTGTGCTTGGCATTCTTAATCTTGGCACTGGGCAACACCAACTTGGGTATGACAGGTGAGCCAATTTTTAAAGCAAGAGACTCGGAAGGCGTCCTTCTATTCACATCTGTAGATGCTTTGCGAGTTCGTCGAGCAATCGGAGACGAATTAATTTCTGGACTCAACTTCATCTTTTTCTTGTCGTCTTTATCCGAATTGTCCAATCCCCGCTTGAGGCGAGAGAGTTGAGGCTTCTCTGGAACCTTAGCAGTTGGTGCTCTTCTGCTTGACCTGGAAGTGCTTGGCTTGCCATCAAGCTCCGAGCTGGCTTCTACCCGCTTCCTTGAACTCGCAGCTGTCGAGACCTCGGACTTGGGTGCAATCTCTTTGCTGGCTTCTACCCGCTTTCTTGAACTCGCAGCTGGCGAGACCTCTGATTTGGGTGCAATCTCTTTGCTTTCTTTCATGACAGTTTTTGAAGTTGGTTTAGTGACTACTTTGGAATCACTTTTAGATACTTCCTTTGATTTGGTCGCAGCAGTGGAACTCTTTGTCTTCTGAGGCTTGATGGGTTTGTGGTCCGACTCATCCTGATCCTCTTCTTCATCTTCTTCGGAATTGTTCGCTCGACTCTTCTGCTTATCTGCAGTTTGAGGTTTTAGCTTGATTGTTATTAAATCGGAAGCCTGGGGCTTCAGAGCCATTGGCTGCAGATTGACAATAAGGCGGCAGTTCATGCCCATGCTACGTGTAAGTACAATAAATATAAAGATCATATCCTGTTTACAGCGTGCTTCCCTGCGCTTGATCTGCGCCAGCAGCTCGTCGATAATGCCACGCTTGGAGCTGGCTGTCTTGGTGGGATACAAGTCCTGACTGAGCAGCTTGACAGCAGCTTTGAACCAGGTAATAAAACTCTGGAGATATTTCAGTTCCACGCCACGTTCCGTCGGATAAGAATTCTTGCTCGGCAGCAGTTTCAAGGAGGCCTGCATTAGGGATGTGTCGCTAAGGAGGCGATTGTACTTTATGCTCCTGGCAATAAGGCACAAAAGACTAGTCTTGTGCATCAGTAGTTGTCGATCCTTGATGTCCCGATTCATGCGACGTTTCAGAGCATTCTCCAGTTCCAGCTGGGTCTTCTCCTCCTTGGTGGGACGGCGCGAGGGAAGACCCACGTGGATTTCTAGATCACCAGACACATTTGGAGTGACATCCTCGACGATCTCGTCTGTGAATATGGAAGCGGGGAAGGAGGGAATTCAATGAGGAGACGTTCTGTGTAGATTTTTGGTAGAAGCGGAACTACTGAGGTACTAAGAAACCACTTGATAGACTAAAGTTCATTTTATTTTTAGTTTATTTCAATCAAACAGGTTGCATTTATTTCCATTATCATTTTCAATTTATGTGCATTTCAAATTGTTAATTAATTATTGAATTAAATACATTTAACATTTACTAAATTGCTCTATAATTATGCATTTTATTATTTGATCATTTATTTATTATTTCTTAAACTTCTTTTTCTGTTTTTGTTTTTTATTTTTAGATTTAGTTTTAGTTTTGTGATTTTTGTGAAATGAATACAATTTTGCTAAAGTAAATTCGTTTAACATCAGTTCTAATTTAGTAGCTATTCATTTGTCTCTTTATTATTTACTTGCAAATGTTTAAATGTTTATGAAACACTTGAAATTGCAATAAAGTAAGTGCATTTACGTATATTCATTTTGTTTGTTAAATCTGCATTTTGATTTCTATTTTGATTCGTTTAGTCTTGTTACTATACTTGCTACTTCTGACAAATGAATGAGTTTAAAAGACACAATAAAAAATCATTTCAATAAATGCATTTTTAAGTATACAACTGTTGCATGTATGTGTGCGTGTGTGTGGCTTTGCAAATTATATTTAATATTCGATTAATTACTGTGCAATATTTCAAACACACTTAGAAGTTTTGAAACTTTCTTGGGGAATACCCCAAATATTTATCCACTAAGAACCGCTTTTATGTTTTGTTATTTGCAAAGACATTAAGAATTTATTCTTATAAAATTTAAATTAATTTATTTTCACTTCTGCGTTATCTTGTTTCTAAACTCAACAAATTGAAAATGGTTTAAAAAGCTTCGATCTGAATTTGGGTAGTTAGTGGGGTAGTTAGTATATAGCTAGGTATAATTTTCAGTAGTTTCTCTTTGGAAGGGAAGATTTTAAGCGTTTAAACTAAAAAGCCGTTTATATATAACCGCTATGTCAGTCTAATAGACTATAAGAACTAGTTCCACACAGTTTGTTTAAAGCCAAGAAGTAAAAAGTTCGTTAAGTACACGTCCAAAAGCGTCAAAAAAACAGACACCGAAATACGAGAAGGAATGTGACCCATTGGTTTTTGTAATTTGCATTGTCCTGTGCCGCCTGCAACGCGCCCATTGAATGTCAACCAATCGCATCCACTGCAACAAATGCGCTTAGGTGTCGTTGCCACAACTGCTTTAAACAAACTGTGGGAACCTGGCTTAGTAGTAATTATACATTTAGTTAAACATACTGTATAAATATAGGATATATTAATATATTTTATATCTGTTTTTTCTTTCAAACGTCAGTTTTTGAATCATTTTGTTTGCACAAACACACAGAATACTACGCAGTCTCATACGGAGCAATTTGGAAGCTTTTTTAATCAGATACCAGAATTCTTACTAACCATCAACAAGAGATATATGTTTGTATGTACTATAACAAGAGTTCGACGCCACAACCACAACTTTAAAATACAAATTACTATACTACCAGATCTTATCATAATCATTTTCTAATTGCGTTTCCTACCTGCAACTTCCTCAAATTCAGAATCGTCCGTGTCTCCGGCAGCCACTACAGTGGAGGCTGGACGTGTCTTGGTATGGCGTTTAATGCGGGTCGATTTGGTTTTACTTAGACGCGAGGGAGCGTCTAGAGAAGGCGGCTGTGCGGCACTGCCTCCTCCGCCGGCTCGTTTCTCCGAGTCCTCTGCGTAGTTCTGATTTTCGCCCAATGCAAGCAAAGCATTGACATCCATTGCGGCAGCGTTATTCGTATGATTCTGTCGTTCCTGGCTTCCTGGAGGAGTGCCCGAGAGTGTGCGTTTATTAAGCAATGCCTCTCTGGTCCGTTCCAAGCTATTTGCATTCTCGAGCAGATCACGAAAATCAAATGGCTTGTTACTTGCTGCATTATCCTCCAGGCTGCTATCGTTGTTGTCCTCGGACCCGGATCCGGAGTCGGTTAGATTTGTGATGCCAGCATTGCAATCAAATTGCGGTACTGGCGATTTCTTCTTGGAGGCCGTAAAGAAGTTGGAACGCAGATCAAGATCAGCGGGATTAACTAAATATCCATCTATGCTGGATTCGCTGCTGGAATCGTCACCGTTGTTGCTTTCATTGGGCGTTTTGGCGTTTTTTGAGGCCGTTACACGGCTCACAGAACCCGAAGCCGAAGGCGAGTTCTGTGTAGGGGACGTAGGAAATGTTTTGGGTGGCGGACGATATTTGTTATACAGCTTAGACCGCAGAGATTGTCCGCTCGGCTTACGCTTCTTTACAGAGGCGCCCTTGATGCCGCTTGGTGACTTTTGTTCTCTATGCAGGGCACAAAACGAATTTAATACTTTTAAAGTGGTTTAAATCTTATCTTGTTTACCTCTTTTTGTGTGTCGCACTAGTCGTAGAGCGTCCACTGCCTCCAGTTGGCCCAACGCCAGATGCGGCTCCAGTCACTTCCTCAAACTCGCTGTCATCGTCATCCGATGATTCGCCACCGCGTGCATCTTTTCCTGGCTTCCATTCGTCTTCCTCGCTGGCCGAAAAGCCTTCGGACAAGGATTCTTCCTCTTCGTCGGACATCTTGTGCCTCTGTATGTGTTGTGTGCTTGTTGCTCACGGGCGGACCGTTTTACATGTGTGTGCGTGTGTGCCACTTACAGTTATTGATTTTTACTGCGCAATTTTGGAATGCTTTTGTCTCACTCTCCTGTTCCTTTGACACGATTTAATTGATTTCCATCTGTATTATTTATTGCGCTAATACTTTCTCACTTATAAGTTGACTCTTTCTTATTTTATCGACGAGATATTAAAACAAATTTGTGAAATTCACATTTTCCGCGGTCGGTTTGCGCTAGGATGAAGCGATAGATGCTCGATAAATCGCGGTGGGCTGTATCTGACCAATCGAGTGTCTAATCGAAACGACCCTGGTAAATGGAAAACCCAGCCAATTGAATTTCTTTTTTATTTATATATTTTTTTATATTTTTGACTTTGACGGCACACGAAATTCGTTCTACTTGACTTTTTCGATATTCCGTTTTACAATGTTTACAAAATATCAGCAGTGTGACCGTACGTTTCAATCACAGAAATACTTTACTTTTTGCTTCTACATATGATTCCTAAAATAACTAGACAACCCTTTGCGGCAATTGTTTATACTTTTGTAAAAAGTTGCAATGAATTCTACAGGCGAGGAGCTGCATCCCAATTGGCGTGCACTTACCACATTAAATGTGCCACTCAAACGCTTTGTGCCCGCTGGAGCTGCCGAGGAAGAGAAGGCACATGAAAAGAAACACACAATCAATGGAATTAGTGGAAACGAAGTGCAAACGTTTTACGAAAAAATTCTGGAGACGCCAGCGGCTAAAACAACAGTTAGTAAAAGCAACAGCACCTTGCGACGAAGAGTCCAGGTGAAGCCTGAGTTACCATTCGACAGGAATCGATTCTTTCGCCTGGCAACTACCAATAATGTTGAGGAGTTGTCTCTAATGCGCATCAGCAGTGAAGAGGAACTAAACGTATGTGATAATTATGGATGGAGTGCACTAATGATGGCGTCATGCGAAGGAGCCGCGGATGTCGTGTCATACCTTTTAGGACGTGCCGCAAATACTGAACTTACGGACAAAAGTGGAAACACGGCCCTGGAGTTGGCACGACTGAAAAAACACGAAACTATTGTGAAAATGCTTGAGTTGAGGAATAGAGCAATTGCATCAGACTTCGATGAGGAGCAAAGCCTTGAACCCGTTCCACAACCGTTCTACTGCAACGAATGCCAAAGGGACTACAAGGAGTCCTCGTGGCGGGCTCATCAAACATCCACTGTACATCAGTTCAACAGCAAACATTTACGTGCCAATAAATTACATAAGTTCAACATCTCTGCCAAGAATCGTGGCCTACAATTGATGGTGAAACAAGGCTGGGACCGAGAACACGGCCTGGGACCTACACAGAACGGACGCCTTTATCCTGTAAAGACTGTGCTGCGCAAACAGCGTACCGGACTGGGAATTGAGCAACTCCCGGCGCGAGTGACACATTTTAATGCCTTTGACACAAGCGCCACCCAGCGGTGGAATGGAAAACCAGAAGGGGATGCCCGAATGTCGCGACGGAATCGCAACGAAATAAAACGCGAGAAGCTGCGGGAGTGGAAACAGGATCGTCGACTGCGAAATGAGTTGAGCTAACCATGGAAGATCTTGCATTTGTTTAATTCTAAATTAAATTTAAATTTATTTTAAAAATGTCTTTGGAATGTTAAAATACTGGGTCTAAACATCATTAGTTACTGCTGTAATTCTGCCAAATGTGGAAACAACATTTTCGCGGTTGGATAGGTCATGGCAGTAAAACACCCACACGCACACACACACACTCAGACATCCACAATAATGGAACATTTTCTGGCACGTGTCTTAATGCCACTTCGAAAAGCTGACCTCCAATGTATTTGGTTATTGGCACAAAAAAAACACTGTTGGCCAAAACCGTTGCAGGCTGTTGCTTGTGTAGAGTTGAGGAGGAGGGGAGGAAAGCGGGTCTTGTCGGTCGTGAAGTTTGCACAGGAGTTGCGATTGCGAAAGCGAAAGCAGTCACGTCTCTCTTCTTTCCTTTTTCTCGCTCTTATTCTCGCTCTTGCTTGTCCTAAAGCATTGTGCTGACACCGATTTTCGCTTTGCGCCTGCGCTTTAACAGCTTAACCCCATAGGGCCGTTGAGAACTCTCGAGATATGTATATAAAACTCGCATTTCCGAATTGCGACAGTCAGTTGTGTTCGGCCTCTGACCGTGTTAAGACGTGTTGGCTTCTTTTCTCTATTGCTGCCTCTGCTGCTGCTTTGTTTGTGGGTTACTAGCAAATCATAACGTCGCTGCGTGTTGAAAAGTTTTATATGTACGGTCATAATTAAATGGAAGTTAAGAAGTGTGTTGTTTTATGAAGGTCGGCAAGCATTGTGTACTCGGTTAAAAGAAAAATTCATTATTTAACAGCGCGTGTAAAATGGTACAATTGTTCAAAATAAAATTCTTTGTGTAATATTAAAAGCAATCATATTCAAATAGAAACGATAACGTTTCTTTCAGGATTTAGTGTGGTGACACTGGCTTTTACCCCAGTTTCGATCAACAGTTCAGGGGTGCTTCATTCGTTTGATTTCTGTTTCTGTAGCAAATACAAAAACGTACAGCATTTAATTGTTAGTGTGTATGTGTGTTTTGTTTAGTTTACATTATAGACTTTGTGCCTTCTGTCATTTTTTCGTCTGTTCGGTTTCATTCTCCGCTTCTCTCTATCAATTCGTTTGATTTCTGTCAATCTGTTCAATCTGTTTCTTTTTCTCACCCACATTATTTGAAAATAAATGCAGTGCGCGAGAGTGAAAGATAGGAAGCGAGTGATAGAGAGAGAGAGAGGCGGTCATAAAATGAGGGGGATGCTCGATTTATCCGCTGTACTCTGATCGCAGCATTTACAATTTATTATTCTTCCCATTTGAATTAATTTGCGTAAATAAATGAAGGAAACTCTTTAGTTATTTTCCGACAATCAATTTAAAATGAATGAATTTGGAAATTTTAGTTATTACCGCAAAGAGTGCTTCTAATTAAAAACGTATAAATGTTGCCAAATTAACACTGTGGTTAAATAAAAACCACTTAAATTTAATTTGCGAATATTAGTGTTGGCGTTTTGTCCAGGCAAAGGCGTCGTAAAAGGGGGCGAGCAAAACAAAAACAAACTCAAAATAATGTTGTACTTTTAAAGATTTAACCATGAAATCGTGTGGTTGTAATGACTTTTACTATGAGAGGTAGTAGACCAGCAATATTAAAGTTTTAAATATATTAAAAATAAAATAATTTTTTTTTGTTCATTAACTTGCTATTTCTTCAAATGCATACTGAAGTTTAAATCCTTTGTGATTATAATAAAATAACAAAGCTACGCCTCTGTTCATATTCCATATACAAAATATCTAAGTAATAAATTTATACACAAGTTTGTGTAAACAAAATCTACTCGTAAATAACCCCTTTTAGTATATTTTTTATTTAAGAGAGGTTAACGGTCAGATTCCTTTGATTCTATTACCGTTTTTACACTAGTTCTTCTTCCACAAGGCCAAGAACCTAATTGAAAGATTGAAAAATATGTGTATGTGTACATCCACTTTCCTATATGTCTTATTTAACGGACAGATCTTGAAACACGTCAACTTATCTCGTAAATCTTTAAAATCGTAAACCAAACAAACACACGAGAAATAAGTTCGAAAAGAACAAATAAAAATTCATGATGTTTATTATTATGAAACAAAACGTAAAGCTCTAAATACATATATATGTATATCCAGCATCTTGGGCAAAATAAGATAAATACTCGTTCTTTTGGGCCAACAATTTCTTCCGGGTTTTAGCCAGTTGAATCGTTTTGACCGGGAAGTGAGACACAGAAGATAAGACATACAAATACTTGATTTTGCAATGAAACAAGTAAATACTAATTAATTGGAATTGAAATTCTAAACAACAAAAACAATTACAAAAAAGTGCAAAAATTACGTGTGGAAATAAACAGATTATATAATGAAATACGAATATTAAAATATAAATTAGTTAGAGTATGTTTTTACTTTCCTCTCGGTATAATGAACCTTCGGAAATGTTGTAAAAACTAGTTATTTTGTTTATCTAATCTATCGTTTAATTAAAGCAGTGTGAAATTAACCATAAAAGCAATTACAACAATTATAAACAACAAGCTCAATCTTAAGTTCAGACGAATCTCTAATAAACAGACCCACAAAATAACAAAACACAAAGCAAAATTGCTATTTCAGCTTTTTCCGGCGCTACGTTCCGTTCCATTAACCATTTACCAAATGCCAGGGAAATCTTAAAGGTGAGTAAATAGTCTGAAAAGATTACATAAGTAAATGCAAGTGAAATGAAACGAAAGAATTCGCATATTCTCCTTGGCTGCTTTGTGAATTCTATACGTAGTATATTCCTGGAGCAATTGGCAGCCTAATGGCTCTGGCATAAATCTCTTACCTGGTGGAATTTTCTAATAACGCGAAAGTGTTGCACACTCAGCAGCGCATGAAATGAGAAATTTGCAAAACTTTCAACATAAATTACTGCATACAATTAGGCGCACACACACGCACTCACAACACGCTATAAGCGTCTGCTGAAGTCGCCAAAAATAAAAGTTGAAGCAACTTTCCCTTTTCCTTCCCCTTTTCCTACCACTATCACTAACGCTTTCCCCACTTATCATGTGTCTGTGGTCTACACGTAGTAAATTTACTAAAATTAGTCCTGAAGTTTGTTGGCAAACTCGAAAATTCTGTTGTGACTGTTAGTTGTTAAGGATCTTTAAGTTAATCAGCTGTAATTAATGTAAAGCGCGAGTAGTTCCAACAAGTCTGACTAATAATTATTCTAACTGGAAATTTAAATATTGATTTTTTAGCATAGTGAATGGTTTTAAAATACCTCTTTGTTACTTAAGCATTTATTAAAGTTAGAAGCAAAAGAAATTCCTTTAAAAAAAATACGACTTTGAGGTCTAAAGGTTATATGAGAAAATCGAATTATTCCAAAATCAATAACTGGATTTAATTTATTATTCAAATAGTTGTGTACTACAATTTGTTTGTAGTTGCTGCACCAGTTACAATTCGAATATACGACACTCCTACGTGATTTAGTGCTGCATATTCTTAGGCGCTCAAACTTTGCAGACAGCCTGTCCCAAGGTCCTTTGAAAATATTTGCATAAATTAGCTGTTGTGTATATGGGACTTGTTAACAAAAGCTTTTGGGAACTTCTCTATGGGGCTCTCCTATATCCATTGTGTTTGGATTTTCTTATTTGTAGTCCTAATAACACATGTAATAACTTTAAATTGAGTCACTGTAAAAATATTGATGTACTTAACCACTGGCATATGGAAAGAGACCGTTGACATGGTTTTAAGGTTTAATCAATACTTTGAAAGGATTTTAATTGGTTTGCAAAGCAACAAGCCAAAAATTTCTATTGAATTAATTTAGTTTGGCCTTTGACTTTTCTCAGCTTTTTTCTGGGATGGGCAAAGTTTGTAAAAGGCTGTTGTGAAAAGTTTATTATTTCGATTTATTAGACACTTTTTGGTGGGTAAGTTAATTAGTTTTCGTTACTATAAAGGCCGCAGGGTGTTAAGGCGACATAGAGTTACAGTCAACATTTAATGAAAAGTCCTGTCAAATAATTATGAATTCCAGTCCCTCAAGTGCAAGTATCCATTACAAAGTACAATATCATATTCACTTTTCAACATTTTATGAAACTGTTCACGTTATTAACGTTTCATTGATTCCTGGTGCTAATTTTCGCTTATAAACAAAGAATATAAAATTTACTTGCATTAGATACAATATGTATGTAAGGCGAAAATATTTGATTGAGCGTATAAAAGTGGATTAGCTAGCGAGTTCTTAAATCCTTGGCCAAAAACTAAAGTCACAGCAAAAATCATTGAAGCGCGAAATAAACAAAAGGCGAGAAGAAGAAGAAGAAGCCCAAGAATACGGTTGACTGTCAAAGCCTAAAGAAGAAGTCTTGTAGACTCCTACGTATGCTTAAATATAGAATCTATCACAGATACAAACGCACTCACGTTCAATCAAAAAGCCACGTTAAACAAACATTTGCAGCTTATGTTGTATACAAGTGTAGGTGTGTCTGTGTGTATGGCAATGTATATTAGGTATATTGGGGTATAGGTGTATGTGTATATGTCCAGCCCATGTCTTTGTCAAAGTCTAATGCAGAGGTGACCTCACACAGACACTAGCTTGCGGTGCACTGGTGTGTGAGGATGTTAACGGTGACGTCAGTGTCTGTTTGCTGGAAATGCTCAAAACAGAAAAAACTATATCTATTTAAAACAGTTGTACGATTTTAAATCCTTATACTGTTTTTAGCCTTGTATGATCAAAACTCAAACTAGTAATACAATATCTTTAACATCCTAGAGAATCGATTGTAATCCAAATTCAAAGTTTTCTAAAACTTGGTATTGGTTTCAAAAAGGTTTCTATACATTAATGTAAGATGTGAGAGAGTATTGAATACAGTCATCAAGCTCCAAATGTCGCTTTGCTCCAGACTTACTCAAACCGTTCAGTTCAGTGATTGCATTTTAAGCCAAGTTTATATTGAAGAGCAGGGGGAAAACAAATGCATTTTCCTATGGCTTGTTGCCTCATTGCTATGCAAGCTGATAAACTTGAGACGGCGACAACTACTCGACAACAGGGCGCAATAAAAACAAACAGACAGACAAACTGGCAATACGAAAGGAGATAGAAGCGTTGGGGGAGGGCAGACGCAGAAGAACAAAACTGACAGGGCAAACATGAAAATTTCAAGGTATACACACTCGTTTGAATGTCAGATAACGTCAGTTTAGTGATGTAGATAAAACTCTAAAAATAATAATATAAACATATTATATTATAGTATGTTATTTAGGTAGATACTAACGTAAGTACGTAAACCTCTATTTGTCTTTAGTGCCATCACATCTCCAACTAAATTGCGTCACTGCGCACTGATTAAGTTTGAATTTTATTATATTTTACAGTGTAGATATTTCAAGTTTAGAATTCTAACACTACTTTTCTATTCTTTTTTGGACGGCTTTAAACGGGTTCTTTCGATCACCACGTATGTGCAATAAATCAGATTTATTACTCAGCGAAGAAACAACATTTGAGATACTGCGAAAATGAACTTTCACTTAAATATGAAAAGCATGACCAATTTGAAAGACATGAATTGTTATTTGAATATCAAACACGAGTGGATTTAGATTCTAGAACGAGAATGTTTATATTGCACAACGTTAAGAGTTCATTTATCTCGTGATGTATAAAAACAAAACAAATATTGGTTAATTGTGGCTATTGAGCAAGCGATGAAATTACGAGAGCACTTCGTTTACTGTATAAAATTGTAAATAAATTAAGAGTTTTATGCGCGCTAAGTTAATGCTAAATTTGAGTGTGACACTGAGCGTATGCGTAATTTGATTGTGCGTTATTAGCATATTGAGTATACGCACTGCTGACCGCACACAAAAACATTAAATGCCTATAAACCTAGTAGCGCATAGGCCTTAGTTTCCCAGTCCATTTAGAGTATCAGTTTCGCAAACAATAAATAAAAGTCCCATAAATATTGATGCCCATTGACGTTAATGAATACGGCAGGGCGTAGGGTGTATAAATTCCTGCTTGGTTGCATTTTAATCCGCCTGAAGGTCAACACCAAAATGTGTCCAACACTTTGTGCCGCATGGCGGCTGGAAAATAATATAGAAAACGAGAAAAGTCGTCCGTGTTATTACTAAACTTAATGCTCAGACAAATCGGAACGATTACAGACGGTTCTGTAGGTTAAACTTGGGGCAAATGATATGTTGGCCCAACAGTTGGTGCCTGCAAAAGAATACTCAAGATTAAAAGCGTTAACTTGACTGCCACATAAATGCGATTAGCAGATGATACATTAATATTGGCTTAATACACTTTTTTCGATGCGGTGAATTTATGTGGTAGCTATGAAATAACACGTTTACTCTACATTTACGATTACTAACAAATGTTTACAACTTCATCTTGAATCGTTTTCAAATGCGCTTTAAAATTTGTCGCATGTCATATAAACACGAAACTGAGATTCATTTTTTAGTGTCCTTTGCAGGGGCGAGTCTTAAATTTTTAATGAAACACAAACATATTTTGTAATGGCTTTTTCGCCCCCTTCTTTAGGGGGTGTGTGCATGAGTGTGTGCTTATAAAACATTTCGAGTTCTGAATATCTGTTGTAAATATGAGGGCAAATCCTTGTGCAAACAGTAACTGTGTGGACCCTCCCACTTTAGTAAACGGGCAAATTGGCTCTTTGTGTTTTGGGTCCTTTGGTCCTGCCCCTTTGGGCCACGTTATGAGTTTGCAACTGTTGCTAGGCTCTGCTGTTGGTTTTGCGGAAATATATTGTGTGAATTTCCGAGTCATTGCAGATTTACATACAATTGAAACTCAACAAATAATAATACTAGAAGAATTCCTTTTAAATTTTATACTCCTTATTCGATTGAATGTTTACACATTTTTTTCCATTTTGTTGGCACTTTGTGCAGTCTAAGCTGCTTAGTTTTCACCAACCCGGCTTAAAGCATTACGTCAATCATCGCTCACTGAGTGGGTGTCCGAAGCTCACATTGTACAGGGTACACAACCATTAAGCAGTCGTCACGAAACTCGGAAAGCAAAGCCCAAATATGAAAAATTCCCTGTCCCAAACAAGCAGCACAAGAAGTTTTAGCCCATTTACGTGCTGGCCAAAAAGTGCCAAACTTTTCTATTTACCACAAAATTTACAATTGTGAGAAAACTGCAGTTGAAAGTGCACGACCACAAGTTACCCCTTGTAAAATATTTTGCAGTTGATATTTAAAAACAGTTCTGCCATTCACTGAATTGTTAACATCTACTTGTCCGAGTACCGATAGATAGCCATTTTATTAAAAGTTCTAATTTCATAACGATTATGCATTCGAATTTGGAATCTAAAATTTACCCCCAAGTTCAGAATTTTTTCTTATTTGTTGGTGTTTTTGGCAGCCTTGAAAATTTGAATGTGAGTTTCAATGCCGGTTGTTCAGTTGCTTTGCTGCTATCCCGTACACTATATTGCACTTTTTATTTGCATGTTTTCACTTTTTAACACGCCACACATACATATAAGAAGTGCCGATCTATATAAAGCTACAGCAGCCAGAGGTCATCTTTGTCTGTACTTAGTATGTACATATCTCTGTGCGTGACTTTTCATGCCACGTGATTAACTTGTACGACTTTTAATGCCAGCGCTGCGCCCATTCCTGTTAACTTGTGTGCGTGTGTCTGTGTGTGTGTGTTGGCTATATGCAAATGACCATGACTTGGTCAGGGACCAGGTCCAAGTCCAGTCGAGCCAATGGGCCGCATGTTTGCGTGTTATAAATACTTTTAGTTTTGTTTATGGCTCTCCAACAACTTGCACACATACACACACACACACCCACCGAACTTGTACCCTCTCAAAAACACCAGTTATACATTCAGGTGTACGCGACTCTGCGTGAATGCGAATTAAACGCTTTTTACCTGCTTTCATTCACACCACACCATTCCTTAACTTAGATTGCAAAGTGCTAGTCCTTTTAAAACTTGTTTTTTTTTTTTCATTAATTGTTTACATGTCTAAATTAATTTCCAGCATTTTTTTAAATCTCTTCTAGACTTTCACCTCAGCATAGCGTAAAACAATTTGATAAAATATAATTTAATTAATTTAACTTATGATGGTGAAGAGAAGAAGATACTTTTGAATCTACCACTCTTTCATTTAATCATCAGTTAATTTGCTTAGCCGATTAACATTAAAACACGTTGCATTAGGTTGGCTTAATCTATCCAACAATTACTCGGGCTTTACAAGGCTCACTTCAAATGACAGCTGGGTAAATTGTTGTTCTTTCTGTTGTTGCAAGCTTCATGTGTGTTTGTGTGGGAAAGTATATGCAAATTAGCTTATTTAAAGTCGTCTCGTCGCCATGTTTAGGGTCCTTGAGGTGCGGCTCCTTGCTGGCGTTTATTGATTGCTGTTCAGTTGACGCCTTTGCAGATACTTCAGACACACGTGAAGTGAATGCATTTAGGTCCATAAGTGTTTGCTGCTATTCTTTGCTGTGTTGCTTCCAGCACATGTTCCTATCTATTTATAGCCTTCCTTTGTAATAAACTCCAATTATTTAGCCTACTCCAAGGTTGCCCACAATGTCATTAAAACCCCATGTGCACATCTGCTGATCAATTCCTAAACTACCAGGGAATTGCATCATCTGTTGTCCCTTCAAAGTTGTCATCAAGGTTTCCCTTAGTTAAACTAACATATAAACCATTTTCATTTGCTTTTAGCATCGCTAAGTAGTCAAAGTTTATTTAGCGATAAACCTAACCTTAATTACACATGACATTATGCCCCCACAATCACATCTCCATTTCCATTGAATAAAGGGCTACACAATCATTAACCAGTTAGAGTTGGGCGAAATGAAATCAATAGAGTTCAAAACAATATGTTAACAAATCTAAGATTATGATATGTTAAGTCAACACAACAGAAAACATATACAAAACATTTTGTTGAGTGTTGGACCGTGAAAAACATTCCCAGTCCACTATAAACCAATATATTTTGGGATATTTTGCGTATTCTGAAGCATTGCTAAGACGATAAAGAATACGGACTTTACGTGAAAATTGTTTTCTTTCAGTGTATTTTTATAAATGCACGGTTATTTTTTGTTAGGATAAGCCACGATGTTAATGCTTATTGGTGGTGAAAAAAACACTCCATTAGGCTTAATCTGTGTACATTAGGTGTGTGTACTGTGGAAGCTCTTATGGCGCTCACAAAAGTATGCAATGCTGTTTTTTACGCCAGTTGCATGCACCGTTTCCTGTTTTGAGAGAGAGAGAGAGAGTGCGAGAGTGAAAGAGATTTAGTTGCGACAACCAAAAAGCAAAATAAAATGAAATCACGAAACAACAATAAAATAATGATAATAATGAAATCAGCGAAAACCAAAGCAAATGGGTCATAAAGTAAACAGCAAGAGGCCGAGTGGCCCAACTATAAATTGAGCTACGACTAGGACAGGAGCGGTGCTGTCGGCCAAAATAGCTAGATTGAAAAAAATGCCAGAATTAAATAAACGCTGCTTAAATTCATAATAAGAAACATGTTAATGTGCTCCGAACAACTGGTTCATTTTAAAGTAAATCTTATTTTTTTGATTACTGAATTTAATTACATTTGCCAATTTTTCTATCGATAAATATATGTAATTGCTATAAAACAGCTAAAATGACACCACTGGGCTGGTGCTGGATGACTTGAATATAAACATCACACAAAAATAAACTGCAGACAAGAACGCAAAGTAAATTGTATATATTTTTACACCGTCTGCTCAGACAAACAGACGCTCAGACCGACGAACAAACAGACAGACAGTTTATTGAACTATGTTCTTGTACAAGTGTTGATATGTCTCCAAATAAAAGTAATTCAACACCAAAACGTTTAATTTGTTCTGAAAATCGTTATACAAGAGTCTAATGGTAATTATTATGCCCAAGAGGACTTTAAGTCGGCTTGTGCCTATACATTTTTAAAGTTTCTGAAAGTGAAATTCATTAGCCGAATAGAGAGATTTTAAATGGAAAGGTGGCTGCATAATGTTGTACTACAATGTCTACTAATTGAGCACTCTTCAGGGCGTAGGAGCTGCCTCCCGTTCTTTGTGCATCTGTCCTTAACACACACCCCATAGACTCCCACACACAAACGTACAACGTTCGGCTTACCCTTGCTCTTAGACGGCTTTGGACTCACCCCACTTTTCTAACTGAAATGCCTTTTGTTGCTTATTAAAGTCTCTACCGCATGAACGCATAAATTAAATGAGCTGTTTTTTCTCCTTATTATTGTTGGTTCAAAATATTGTCGAGAATGCCCGTATATTTCTTCTCCCTCTCTCTTGATTTTTCTTTCTCTCTCTTTCTCTTTCTATTGTGCACAGAGAGCAACCGTCGACTCTGATAAAATTACGTATACGTATTCGTACATGTTTTCACAGCAGGATAGCTACGTTGACAATCACATGGGCGTGCTTGTGGGTGTAAGGAATGGAAAGAGAAGTTTTCCTGTGATGCTTGGGCAACATTTGTCGAGCATTAGACTGCAGGGCTGCAACCTGTCGTCGTCTGTTTTGTGCACACCTTAGTGATATACATTTATACCAAAAAAACTCTTTCATTTTCCTTTTTGCCTTTGCTGTATAATTCATCAGCTGCTGCCATGAGAAAGTCATTATGATTGGCTAAACGGTTATGCTAAATTTATTTAAAAATGTCAACTGACTTGTCAACAAATTGAGTTGTGATAAAACAAAGTACACATTAGTTATAACTATCATTGAGTATTTTAGTTGATTGTCGTTTGAATAGAAACATATTTTCAAAAATTTGTAATAGAAGTGTATAGAAATGTTATCTCTTAGAGGAATAGAGTTTATGAAATGTTTAGAAAGAATTGCTAGAAAAGTGACTGTAACAGATGTAAAGCAGCTGAGCCAGGATGCATCTAAGGAAAACAAAGAGGCAGGTCCTGCCAAGGAAGCCGATAAAGTGCCTGATGTCAAAGACGACGCCAAAGTGAGTGATGTCAAAGACGCCGCCAAAGTGCCTGATGCCAAGGAGTGCGCCATCAAATCCGATGATCAAGCAGCTCAGGCAAATGCTAAA
Organism: Drosophila nigrodunni; assembly: GCA_020829145.1. Taxonomy (NCBI): domain Eukaryota; kingdom Metazoa; phylum Arthropoda; class Insecta; order Diptera; family Drosophilidae; genus Drosophila; species Drosophila nigrodunni. The sequence continues at coordinate 11,916,093 of JACVCZ010000005.1, forward strand.
ATGTCAAATGATCCACCCAAGGGAATGTTAACGAACACAAAAACAGAATACGGACCTCTGAAGGACTGCGATCGTATCTTTCAAAATCTGTACGGCCGTCACGATTGGCGCTTGAAGGGTGCCTGCAAGCGGGGCGATTGGTATCGTACCGCGGACTTGCTGGAAATGGGTCCGGACTGGATTATAGATGAAGTGAAGAAAAGTGGAGTTCGCGGTCGCGGAGGCAATGGCTTCTACGCTGCTAACAAGTGGAATGCGCTGAAGAAAGTGAAGGCCAAGGACAAAATATTGATACTCAATTGCGCGGAAGGGGAACCGGGAACGTGCAAAGATCGCGAAATTTTACGTCACGAGCCACATAAACTGATAGAGGGCTGCCTGCTCGCCGGCTTTGCGATGGGCTGCGAAAAGTGCATCGTTTATTGCCGAAACCGATTCTACAACGAGGCCTGCAACCTACAGTATGCGCTGGCTGAGGCATACCGCTATGGTCTGCTTGGTTGCAATGCCTGTGACTTGGGCATCAAGTTTGACATGCATATTCAGCGAGGAAATAAATATCTCACAGGTGAGGAGACAGCTCTGGTAAATTGCTTGATGGGTGAACTAGGAAGACCACGGAATTGTCCGCCGTATTTGCATGAGAAGGGCTACTTTGGCCATCCCTCGTTGGTGCTCAATGCCGAGTCCATAGCTGTGGTGCCCACGATTTTACGCCGTGGAGCTAAATGGTGGACGGGACTGGGACGCAATAACAATTTTGGCACTAAATTATTTAATATTAGCGGGCATGTTAACAATCCCTGTACCGTTGAGGAGGAAATGTCCATGCCTTTAAGGGATGTGATTGAGATGCATGCAGGGGGTGTCTGCGGGGGCTGGAACAATCTACTCGCCGTTTTCCCGGGCGGCCTGTCAACGCCTCTGATCTCTAAAATTTCCGCTGAGGAGGTTCTAATGGATTTCGATTGTTTGGAATCGGTTGGAAGTAAAATGGGCACTGGTGGCATTATTGTTATATGCGCAGATTCAGATCCGTTGCTGATCATGCAGCGCTCTATAGAGTTCTACATGAAAGAGACTTGTAAGCAGTGTACAAATTGTCGGGATGCCGCCGTCTGGTTTCCTCAAATTTTCAAGAACTTTACGAGGGGTGAATCTCATCCACAAATGATCGACTTTCTGGATTGCATGCAGCACAAAATCCGGGGAACCTGCATTTGTTCACTGGCTGAAAGTCAGGCGAATATGGCAAAGGATCTAGTCTATCAGTTTGCTCCCGTTATTGAGCAGCGTATTCTAGAATTCGGCAAGGATTGCTGACTCCTCTATCTTTTTATTTGCCAAATAAATTGCATTTGAACTTGAATTGGAAATGAATTGCATATTGATTGGACATCAAACCACATGTTCACCAACAGCATCCTTTGCTCTACTTTATTTGAAAGTCACACGTAAGTGGGTGGCCTTGTGTGTATTCCCCATGACCGGATATCCGGATTCCATTCATTGAAATGGCAGACAAACAAATCCAGAGACAAAAAATAGCCGAGTTGTAAATGGCTACTCGAGAATCTAGAATTGTCCCTGCCTCTGCTCCAATCCTTGTCTTTGTATACGTCCTAAAGCTGTCTCCCATTTGTGCCCCATGAATGAATGCGATTCTCGTTGGCGTCGAAAGTATCAGTTTGAAGAGTAAACACTCTTCACGTAAGCTTCAATTAAATTATCACGGCAGACATTATAATTAATGTTTTCAGTACAATTGGAATAAATAATAATTTGTTGAGATTTATCTGATCACAGATCAGTTCATTTTATCAAAAATTTATCAAATTTGTTTATTCAAATAGTAGGCATCTGAATCTGTTTAAGTACTTCACTCGGACTTTTAAAATGGGGCTCAACGAATATGTTGCCGCTTTCATATCAGAAACTAGGCCAGCTGTTGCATTTACAGACTGATAGAATCGCTATAGAAGAGCATCCCACTCGCGGTGGGAAATTGACGCTACTGTATTAAAGTGACAGCGGGAGAAGGGATAGACAAGCATACTTTGTTAGCAGAAACAAACACTTAAACATTTGTCTGCTCTTAAATGATAGCGCCAAATACAAACAGACCGAGTGTGTGTGGGTCACTTGTCCATTTAGCCTTTCCCTTCGGCTTGTTTTGGCCAATATGTAATCAAGTTTCGACAGCAGTAGACATACATACTTTACCATTGAACTTTTGTTCGGCTCTACTAATTCACTGCTATTAAAAACTACACCACTCTTGGCCAGTCTGTTTGTGTTTGTTTGCTTGTGGACCATTGTAGTTGACAATTGGAACGTCTCGTTTTTCATCAGAGTCTTATCTCAATTAGAAATTCATTCATATAGCCAGTCGAGCACGCTTCAGAGTTGATGACATGTGGTTCAAAATCGTTCTAACTTCGTAATCAAGCTCTACAGATGACAAAGGCGGGTCGCACCGTTTTGTCGCCCCTCTTTGCTAAGTAATATAAATTTATTAATTTGATAAAATAAGGCCAAAGTCGTTGAAATAATTTAAACAGGTTGGTCCAGTTAAAACTAAACTTTTTAGTAAAGTAAAATATTTTTCCATTCCTCTTATTGATTGATCCAGAAAAACTACGTGGTTATTTACAGTCGGTTTACTCGACTGTAGCCATTTCTGCTAGTTCGTCAAACACTTAAGTTGCGACAGTCACTCTTATATAAATTTCACACTCTGTTACTGCTCCTTTTATGTTCTTCGTAACCTTCTCGTCCTTATTGTCGGTTGACTGATTGTGCTAACTACTCACCCATGCTTGTACCCGCACCCACTACTTTGTTCACACCCGCAGAAATCTGAAGAACTGCGGTTGCGACATTGCATTGCAAATTGCCGATGAAAGCTATTGTGAGAAGTTGAAAAGTTTTTCAAAAGTTACCTTTAAGTTGAGTTATAGTGGATTGAAGGTTATTCATGGTTCGCCGGCGGCAATTTTGTCGCATTGATGCGGTATTTGAACAGCGTTGAATGATGTATTATGCTGTGAAAAAGCGAATTTAAATAATATAATAGAAAATAATCATTGTATCCTGTACATTGTGAGTTATGGTACTGCCACACATGTGTTGGTCTTGGTTTTTGGCTTGCGGTTTGGCTCGCTACACCTTTACAAAAGCTTGATTGAAGTATCATCGGCCGACAGAAAAACCCTAGCATACTTTACCGCTGAACTGAAGAGCTCCTTCATTCTGAGAGCTTATTGCTTAGCTTATCTCTACTCGAGATTCAGTTCCAGTTTGTGGAACAGTCTCACACATGGACGGGTACGCAATTGCTTATTAAAGTCAAATTAGAACTTTGAGCAATCATTAGAGTAGGACAAAACAAAAAGGAACAAACTTAGTTATCCAAAAAAAATAATAAAAACATTACGTGGCCCTCGTATTTACGTGCACAATATTAAAATGTCTTTTGTTCATGCATTAAATTTAATGGCCTGTTATCTTAATTTTGTGCCTAACTGACTGCACAAAAGTTAATCACATACATTGATGCTCTAGAGGGAAATTTAAGTATTGATTTTAGCTTGATACTCTACTCCTACAACTTTATTTCTGTTTTTTGGGGTTTTTCTATAGTAGCTTCCTGTGACTTGTTTTATATCCTTGAGTCATATGGCCAGTGGATTATAATACGCACATAATCTTAAATGAAAGCGAATTTCTGGAATTCCGTAAATTAAGGCAGCTCAGTAGCAGCTACAATAAGCATAACATGGGAAAACTTGGCATTTTCTTTCACTTTTACTTTTTTGTACCCTGCAGTTGATGAATGTAAGGTACAAAGAGCATTTCCGTTATTCAAAGCCAAAAGATTTGGAACTAAATGTATTAGAAATATATTAAAATAAGCTTAAAACGTTGAATTAGGAAATTATATTAATTTAGTCAGCTATAATATTTTAGAATTTATATAGAAACAAGTTTTACGGAATGGGTATTCAATAGTCCTACTAAGCAATTTACTTGATCTCCCACTTGTTTTCTTCTTTCAATGTGGGCTCGTATTGCGGCTCTTGATTCAAGCTAAGCTGCTGAAATGCTCGGCATAACTTTTACTGTTTGCTTCTTCTTCTTCATCATCCTCTTCTGCTTCTTTAACGTCTGTCACCGCGTCACAGCGAACATTTCTTTTATTTCAAATTTCTGAAGCAGCCGAGCAACATTTGTCGCCTGTTCCTGCTCTCGTCTCTCTATTTCTCTTTCGTTTGGACCTTTGTACTCGTCTTACTGTAAAAGAAGCTGTGTGTAAGTGTGTGTGCGAGAGTGTGTGTGAACAACTTGAACCATCTACTGGCCATGTGTTGTCAGTCTAGCACATTTGCTGACGTCATCTTCTTTGAATGAGGAAAGAAAAGGGAAGGGTTGAACACGGAGGCGGACATTTCGTAGCTACGGGCTCAATTAGCATTGCAAGTTTTTAATTTTACACTCAACAACATAGAGTAACAAGAAACCTGAGATGTTAACCGACACTAAACTAAGTCATTAAAATTTTAATGGTCATTCATTTTTGGTTTTCAGAGCCCGTTCTCAATAGGACTACGTGGATCTGCTACACTTCCTACAAAAATCCAATTAAGTAATTAGAATAGACAACTATTCCTCATATTAATTTGGTGACATTAGTGTCGAAGATTTGTTCATAATAGGCCAACTTGATCAACTCTAGCGCTTCTTTCTTAATTTTGATTTTCCTTTTAATATTATAAAACAAATTTCTTTTCTTACAGGAACTTCAAACAGCAAACTGAATCTTTAGAACTTGAATCGTCAACCAGCAAAAGTGCTCCATATGTTGGGGAAATTTACATCGAACCATGTCCAGGTTTATCATCAATACTCCCGCCCAGCTCCCGTGAAGAAGCCCGTGAAGGTAAGTCAGTGGTGTCCTCAATGTTAGAATCTGGAGTTCTTGTTTTGCCTGCATATTTAATTTGTAGATTTATTTATGTTTGTGCCTAAGTAAACACAATTAACATAACATGCATTAAGTAATGCCTTCCAGGGTTAAAGCCCCATGGAAGCAATCACTCTTCATTTACATCGTGTTCCCTTATTGTTTTGTTTTATTCATAATTGGGTGTTGGATTTTCGGGGGCTTCTATTTGTCCTTTTTCTCTTTTTTTTTTTTGTTTGTATGCTTTGTTCATTATTTATTAGCAGTGCTTTAAAACATATTTTATCTCGCTGTTGCAATAACTTTTTTGAAGTATTTAGCTTGCATTCCAATGACACTTAGAATGAGTTGTTTTGGTTTTTTTGCTTTTTGGTAAATATTAATTTAGTGCATGCTTGGATCAATATTAAGAAATATGAAACTTTTCTGAAAACACAATTTTTTCCTCCCCTCTACCGTTATTCATGCAGGCTATTTGCAAATTGTGCTCATTAAATCGAAATCGAATTGCAAGGATTATCCAAAGCTAAACAACAACAACAGCGGCGTGAAAAAATTTGGAGTGTGTCCGTTCATCAGTTTCATTCTCTATCGAATCAATATCTCTGTCTATATCTCTGTGTATGTGTGCGTCCCAGAGCGTCCATAGTGGACTATGTTGAAGCCGAAACGACTAACCAAACAGAAGCCCAAAGCGAAACCGGTAAGCTAAACTATAACACTTCTCAATCTATTTTAAAATTAAACCATAATAACTCAACCAAGCAAAGAAGACATTTGAAATACTTCCGTCTAACTCTATATTAATCCATAAAAATCTATTTAATTATCTAGTAGCTTTCTACCTTCTATCTTCTCCCCAATTTTATGACGCATACTCGTTACATACTACATTATTATTTTTGCTTCGTTTTCTTGCTTCCTCGAAGAAAATTTCTCTGCTAATTGCTACATTGACTGACTGCCAAACTGCTTTGTTGTGAGAGCAAAAAAGAATAAATAAATCACATTAAAAAGAATATAATGGAAAAGAAAAGGCTTTGAATGAAAAGCGTTTACTTTCTCCATTACCAATGTCAATGTATTCATTACGTTAAAAAACATTTGCTATTTTCTATTTCAATCTATGGTTGCCCAACTTTTTGGCACTGGCCTTGTTTAAATTTATAACTTTTTATGAAACAATATAAAATTTTAAGTAGTTGACTATTTGCGATAACTAATGTAGTTTATTTATTTGTGTAGTTGGCTGCCTGAATTGCATATGAAAATTGAATTATGGTAGATTGCTTTTAAATTAACTTTCGTAATTAAGTAATTAATGATTCTATTGATATTTATAACAATTTAAAATATAGTGGTAAGCCTAAAAGTATGCACTATTTTTTGTTTGGCTTTAAAGTTTTCTTCTCAGTTATCAGTGACTGTCGCTTATCTCCCGAACAGACGTGACGTCACTTTAAAATTTGACTAATTGCAAGACGAACTTTAATTTACTTACAGTTGTAGGTCGTAATATAAACATTACATTGCAGTTATAACTTTTATGATGTGTATTAAAAGTTTAGGGAGCATCGTCCACAGTTTCGAAGTTTTTAACGAAGTTACTTTTTCAAAAGAACGATCGCAAAGAAAGATAATAAGCAACTAGGCCGAACATTGAACACTCTACCGCCATTGTGGTCAACCAATTGTGATATTTACTGATGCTTTAAAAATTTGCATATTTGCATTAAATGTTATTTATCAAAATCGATGAAAATTCTTTTTTAATGACGCTAAAACATTCAAAATTGTACAGTGTTGTGATCTAGCCTTAATAGGTAGTGTATTGAAAGAGCACACACAACCGACTCTCGCTCTCTCTCACTCTCTCTCTCTATATCGTTCTCTTGTGATAATACGCTCAGCTGGTTATCTGCTCACGAGTGAGTTTTTATCTGCATTGCTGCTTCTTGTCATTCGTCCCATTGCTTGACATTCGATTTTCTATGTATGTGTCTATTGAAGTATTTATGATTGTGTGCGCTGGTGCGATTATTTGCGCTTTTAATTGACACAGTTTGAGCGCTTTAGAAAATAGTTTACTCAGTGTTGAACGCGACTTTGACGCTGCCATGTGAGTTTTGTTTATGAAGCGCGTCATCGTAGAGCAACATTTGTTTAAGTTATGTTCCACAGAATTTTTGTTTTATTATTCGATTCAATTATTTGGTGTTTACCGTAAACAAATAACGTAAAATCATACAAAATAATATTATTTTGGAGCTGTTAACTGAAGGTGGAGTGGAGGCACCATGTTTTTTGAAACCAATTGGGTGTTTGTAAGTAAGCGCTTTAAATAATTTATTATTTGGTAAATATTTTATGTTTTACAATGGTTGCAAGTGCATTTAATTGGCTTGTTATATTATGCTAAAACGAGTTCATTTCAGTTGCTTCTGATTGTATACATTTTGTTGTTGTTTGCCATTGTTATTAATCAGCAGAAATTCATTGCGCTCTCCCTCTCACGAACAGAATTCTCCCTCTCACCGACAAAGAGAGAATGAGTTCGAGCCAGTTGTTAGTTCTCTTTGTGTGCTTTCTGCTCTCAAAAACATTCCCGCAGTTCTCGTTTTATAAATTGATGGAAAAAGAAGCTTTAGAGCTGATAGAAATCATTGCGTTCAATACTTCAGTGGAAAAGTTGCTGCACTTCATCAGGCACCAAAGCCTTTGTTTCAATTTTCCACTTTACTGAGTTATTGAGATCTCGACAACAGGCGAAAGCTAGCAGGTAACAAGCAAAATAAATTGCTGTTCCTTCAGCTATATACATATATAATGGCTGTGAAAAGTCGTTCTGAAAATTTGGTTTACATTATTCACGTCCTGAGGCGTTAGATATATGTATTAAGTGGAGCTCTATTTACATTTACCTGCTAAGATGAAATCTTCGCAGTCCAATTGAACGCAGCCAGTGAAAAGCATCATCTCTGTTACCACAGAAATATTGGTTTCAGTTGCTAAATGGAAAGTATTATGATCACGATAAACCTACAATATGAGAGAACTGGTAAAACCAATATCTTGCATCTGTTTTGTGGCAACTGAATTAAATCGTGTTTTTAAATAATTTCTAATGAACCCCAATGCATTAATTTCTGTTGTTATCTGATGACTACCTGAATTTCCCATCATATGGCTGCCAAAAGCAGCCACACATATACGCGTGAACATGCGTGAGGCTAATTGTATCCTACAGGTCCCAGATTGCACATTGAACAGTTTCAGGAATTGCTTGTTGCATCTGAAATTTCCTCACGCGCAATTTTGGTTTAGTCATTTGCTATGGGTTTTTAAATTCGACCAGTAATTGAGTTAATCAACGTTCAGTGCTATATTTTAAGCTTCATTTGCTAATCTGAATATGCGAATTCCATTGGTTGTCCGGCGCGTGGGTTCAATTAATGGGGGTATATACTTTTTTCACACTTGGACTGTTTTGGGGTTATATGCACTGGATGCTTTTCTTTTTATACAGCCTCTTTCAGTTTATAGTTATTTGTGTCGAGCATAAAAAGTGGGAATGCTTTTAGTTTAATGGTCTCATCGCTGGAGATCTTTCTACTACTCTCCTTTAGTTTAATAGGACCTCTTTATTGGAGCTAATGCAAAGACCTTCTTTTTGACGTATACACGTATATCTTGAATGTTATCGTATTATTTTCAACTTGTTTTATCGATTTCGGTAATTTGTGTTCATAATAGGGTTGAAACTGCTAGAAATAAATAAAATTTAAATATTTAAGATGGAACAGAATGTGTTTATGGTGAATATGGTTTACCAAACTGGTGTGCTAACTTTCGGATATGTAAATGTGTGTGACAAGGGAAAGAGAGAATAAAAGTGCTTTAAAGGAACCTGTGCGACATGTCGACTGTGCAACAGATTGTGCTACCTGTGATTGCAGTTAGCACTCCGGTGAATACCACAGTTTGCTTTCCAGTGTGGCATTGCAATGGAAACTTGTTGACAGAAAGAGGATGGAAATTGCTACTCAATTTGTGATTGGATCAAAGAATGCACAAGTCTCATGCAACCACATTTTTTTTTGCTGGCATCGATGGTCCTTGTCGGGCAAGGGGTATTGCAAATTTTTTTGTAGTGCATACTTTTAGGCTGAACATTTAACCATATTTGTTTGAATCTTGCTACTTGAAAATAATTGCTTTTATCTATAGGGTTTGTATGTTATGATTTGTTTAAACATTTTAGGAAAGTCATGATTACAGCTTCTGCAAAGTGGTCTGGTAGTAAGTCCATAAACGATATGCGTCAGTTAAATGTCCCTGATAATAAAATAAAGCGACTAATAGTTCATTAATAACGAAAAACAATAGCGCTCTACAACTAATTTTACAACAATAATATTTTTCTTCTATTTACAAAAAATTTACTTTGCACAACACAAACAAACACACAACCTCTATACATTTTATATTTTAAATTATGTATTATTCTATATTTACAATGAACACTAATTTGTTGAGTATATTTTTTCATATGTTCTTCTTACACGCAAATTGGTTGCAAATTTTAACAAATTGGTTATTGAAACTTATATACTTCTTTGAAAATAATCTTTTTTATTATTTAATTGATTACATTTTTTCTCCATTTAATTTTTACACATCTTGGCACAAACACTTCAACATAAAAAATTATAAATATGAAAAAATACAATAAACGGATGCACCTATTTGTGTGTTTTGCTCACATAAATTAAAAATTGTTTGCACAAAAATTAATTTGAAATTCACGCGATTCAACAATATGACAAATGTGCGTGTTAAACTACAATAATATTATTTAAATATATATACACACAATGGTAAAACATTTTTGTATATAACAAAACGCAAAACATGTTAAATAAACAAATCTCATCAAAATGTAAAACACGTTAAACCTAAAAAACAAAAAACATTAAGATACCATGGGGACTGAAAAAAATCTGTTGGGGTCTAATAAATATAACCGTACCCAGGGTAAGCTATCACAGTACAACTTGAACCTTAATTTGCTCAATATGTGCCAGAATTTAATTGTTTGTAACTTTGTTCGTTAAACTTGTTGTTTATTTGTACCTCATCACAATCAGATTTTGTAAATATGTACCATTGCCTTTTTAAATTGCAATAATTGCCTATGTTTTCTTTGTATGAACTAATTCATTTTCAGCATGCACATATTTCACCTAACAAAATACCATTTGATTATATTCTCAGGTGTTTCAGTTTGCTTTTAAATTGTAAGTTCACTTCCTTAATTCAAATGTAATTGAATTTTATGTTTACTGTTACCAAATAAGGGGCTACGTATTATCGAGTTATCTCTCAGTAAGCAAACTAATTAAGTATTGATATCCAGGGAATTTTCATTGTCTTATTAATTATGTAAAATTCGGCAATGAAGAGAAGCGTAGGATTTAATGCCTATGCCATTAATTGAATGCATTCTAGTGGTCATTTGAGCAGATGAATTTCATGTTAGTTGAGTTGAATTAAATTTAAATTTGAAACTGCTCTCATAATGATGTTAAATGTGGCCCAAAGGACCTAACTTGGTCGACACACAAGCCAAATTGATTTATTGCACTCGAATGCACCGCAGACACTCAGCTGAAAATGTCAGGGTAAAAGGCAGGAAGATAGGAAGTAGCCGTTTAACACTACTCACTCAACTATTTTCAACTGTGTAGGAACACAGCTTATCTAATCTTATCGCAGATGGGCTCTAATTGTTCGCTCTCTGTCTCTTCGTCACTCTGTGTCTGTGTTCCACGGTCTGTCTGTTTGTTTCTCTTGGAAATACTTTGTGACTAACACGAGCTTCAAGAGGAGAATAAGAGAAGTGTCTGCAGGTTAACTGCATCCACACAGCATCAAATGCGTTTTAGTTGAGTTGTGACGGTCGCGTTGTGAGCACGAAGGGGAAGCCACCACGACATTTCTAAGAAAAATGTTTGGAATGTGGCCAATGCAATATTTAATTAATTCGAAATATATGTAGAAAATGTTATTTTATTCGAAATGGTTATTGATTCTCCGCTCTCGCCACAAAAATATCTTCGACGCGTCTCTAAAGACTTTTCCACAGTGCGTCGCTATAGTAACACTCCAGCTGTAGTATCTCAATCTGCGACCCTGGGTGTTACCGCCTCCGATGGAGCCGATGTGGCTGAGGACCTGCCAAGTACCCCGCGTGGAATTCGTAAACGCCAAAGGACGCGAAAACGTTCCTCAGTTTCATCGACTTTGTCGAAAGTTCTAATACTCAATGTGCGTGATTTGCTGAAGGCGCACACAAACTGCGAACCATCCAAAGAGGTACTCGAAACTAGAACGAGTCACTAACTAATCAAAGAGTAGGAGGTGCAAGTAGTCAGAAGTATTTACTTCAGCAAACTGTTGCACTTGCTACAACTTAAAGAGACCTTGGTTTGAGTATAGATTGAGATTGCAAATGAGTTCGTGATAGAGATTGAGAATAGTTTTTGCTGTTTGTTTTTCTGTAAGTTTTTCCCGTTTGGCTTTTCTTGTTGTTCTTTAAAAGTAATTTGCATGGCTTTTCTTTGGTAAAAGTTTCTATTTTATATGCCAATATTTTGGAATTAAGCTTGATTTTCTATGCATGAGATAATCGCTTTATAGCTTAATAGTTGTAAATATGTAAGAGATTTTGGAGTATTTTTTGATACTCTCATAAAACAAAACACGTTCTAAAATGAAAAACTGCAGTCATATTTAATTGTGTAGTTAATTGTGTAGTTAAACGTGCGCCTTGAATCTCAATAATCGATTTTTAAATGTAGACTATATGTATTTAGTTAAGCAGGTGTGTATTTTTTTGTAAACTAGTTGAAGGCTTTTCATAATGCTGATTGTAAGATTAATGTTAAATAAACTATTGATTTTATCTTAATGTTCCTAAGCACCTGATTATCTTCAACTATCAACAATAGCAACAACAATGCAGTGGCACACTTGAAATCATTTGTAAATAGCGATTCTGATTTATCTACATTTTAAAGACTTTTAATTTTTCAATGGATCTATGTAGAATTATTATCTTGATACCTACAATAAACTCGAGTACTTTTAACTTAAAGATAAAGATCGTAAATGATCAAAATTGATATGTATATTGAACTAATTTAGATGTTCATGGGTCCAACTAAAGTGGAAAATAAGTAATAATAAGTTTTGTGATTTTTAATTTTATTCCTGTGTTCTACAAATTGTAGCATCAGCCCCGGAGTTGGATCGAGACAAATTTTCAGAAACGCGAGTGCATCAAATTTATCCCATGCCCAAAGGACGATACAAAGTAAGTGCCATTCTGCAAAATCCAATTGCATTAATTTACCAATTAAGCCAGTGAAGTGCATCTGATGCAGCAGCTCTAAACTGAAACTCTGCTCCAAACTTTTGACCCAGTTTGCTGCAGTGAGCCGCATCTCTTTGCCCTAGTTTTGACATTATTGCTTGTTTATTTAGTTTGATATTCGGCGTTGGCGTTGGCGTTTTATTGTTAATTAGACCCTGTATTAAAAAAGATTACAGGTATCTCTTGGGTTTGCCAACAAACAGTCAAATGAAAAGTGGCAGAGCCTATAAAGCTTATACATTCTATATTTAATCTATATAGAGGTTAATCGTTATCTGATATTTGTATATATGAATGATTGACTATGAATAAGTGCGAGGTCTTCTCCAGTCGACTCTGTCTACTGTTGGCTTACTATTACTTACTATTAGTATTATACAAGGAACCATCACAATGTTGTTCTGTCAGTCAAGATGTTCTTATACCAATTGAGATAAATGCTTTATAAACTGAGTCTGTCTGATATCGCTAAGACTTTTCCCTCCTCATCCCCTTTAGTGCCTTTTCGTTCGCTCGACTTGGCTTATTTGGGTGAAAGTTTTCAGTTACGTACCCAGTTTTATGACGTTTTTACAGCTCTGACTCTGCTGACGTTCTTATCATCCTTTTTGCTATTCAAATATTTGATTTCAGTTAACAATTGTTTCAACTCTCTGAGTTTAACCCACAGACACCGAGTCTTTTCGGCCATTTGTCAGCTGCATTTAACCACGAGCTGTGCGACATTCCGCAGTTGTTGTTGTTGTTGGTGACAATTGTTGAATTGTCAAATCCATTAACACAATAATGCCAACTGTTCCTGTGGTTAGTTTTTCTCCCTGCTAGCACCATTCTTTGTCAAACAAAATAAATTACTTTATTTACACATACTTCTACAAATCATGAGTTATTCATTGTCCACTTGATGGCACGTGTTGCTTGTACCACAACCAACTAGTGGTAAAAGCTTTAGTCGCGCAATCCAAAGGTAGAGGACCTTTAATATTTTTTCCACTTTCTTAACTATACACAAACGGGACCTAAACGGAATATTTATTTAATTTTAGTGGGTTAAGCCCTTAAAAAGTTACAGTTACCTAATTTGATAACACGATTTTATCTTACTTCAATAGCTTTATATAAAAGCCTATTTATTAATCATAATCTGTTTGAACATGCATATATTAATTTATATTGTAGCTTCAAATCTTGTTATGTTAAAAAATGATCACAATTGAGCAGAATTTTGTTTTGAATTTACCTTATTCAGATGTTTTGATGGATGTCATAACATGGAATTTATTATTTTGTTAGAAAAAATTTAAACAACCGGCAAGAAAATCTGTCAAAGGGGACAGACAGACAAGTTTCGTGATAGTGACAGGCCGACAAGCACATCTGTTTACGCACTACACACTACATACACACACACACAAGTGCGACAGGTTTTCGTGAGCAGCATAAATAACTGAAACGATTTGAAGAAGATGATTTTGACACAATACAATGGAACCTGAAATGTATAAATATTATTACATAACACACGTGAGTTCTACACGAAGCGTGAGTCTAGGCGTGTAGGCAATAAATCGTGATAACTTGATCAAAATCGGATAACTTATTTGTCAACAACACAAATGCCTAGTGCTAAGAAGTCCCCGATAAGCAGTCATTTAAAAGTCATAAGTCAATTAATGAGAAAAATGTTATAACAATAAACGTTGAACTGCAACACACTGTGCTTCTTTTCTTTAAGCAATCAAAAAGAGCTTAAGCATTTTTTATTCATTAACAACTCTCTGCTTGTTTTGCCAGATGCTGCTGTGGTCAGGCTCAGATCACACATCAGACGATACCCGGCATCGAGAGCGGTTCGCCGGGTGATTTGTGGCTACCGACGAAGCATACCCGTCCACAGCCAACAGATGCTTATGGCACTATTGAGTTTCAGGGTGGCGCACATCCAACAAAGGCACAGGTGAGCTCATTAGTTTGGTTACTGTAAATAGATGGAGGTTTTGGCATTGCTGCTTGCCACTTGCCACGTGCCATGTGCCACGTTCCAGGACCACGTGCCACGTTTAAAGTAAATTTGTTTTAGTGCATGTATCTATTGAGCCACGACCGCAATGACTTTTGCCAATAACTTAAACTAACTTGGCCCAAACACACCCACACATTTACCATGCGGGTGTGCCTGTGTGTTTGTGTGTGTGTGTGTGTGTGTGCGTATGTTTTGTATGTAGTATGTGCGTTTGTCGTTCGACACGAGGCCAGAGCTGTTGGTACAGCTATTCACAAAGGAATGGAATCTGGAATTGCCAAAACTTTTGATCACCGTGCAGGGAGGAAAAGCCAACTTTGATTTGCAGGCCAAGCTGAAAAAGGTGAGTGAAATGTATGGAATATTCGAGTCTTCGAATATTCGAAAAAGTTTTACCTGCCTCGAGTGCAAGTGTCGTATTTCACACGCTAATTGAATGGTCTAGATCTGAAACTGATTTCTTTTCTTCTTCTTGTAGGAGATACGCAAGGGACTTTTGAAGGCAGCAAAGACGACAGGAGCTTGGATATTCACCGGTGGCACCAATACTGGTGAGTTTCATTTAAGTTTTATGCCAGACACTACACTTTTTTATGTCCAACATTAAAGAAGAATAGCAGAAGAAATAAAAAGCGTTCTGCTGAAAAAGTTAAATAAGTTAAAGTAAAGCAAAACAAATACTATAACGAAACGCAATATCAAGTAAAGCACTGAGTTGAAAATTAAATAAATACAAGAAAATCCCTGGCGAAAATCGCGCAGCCAAGTGATTGCACAGTTATTTTTTCAGTGCCATCACAATTAAATACCCTAACAAAAGGTAACATGAGAGAAATGAATAAGTCAAGAAGAACAAACAATGATATGGCCTGAAGCTAACAATATTATTGACCGATTCACTCAATAGTTATTGAAAGAGACACGAGGCTGAAATTTTAAGTGAATCATAATAGGTCTCATAGTAGAGAATATAGCCCGTGTGCTTTGCTTAAAACGCTATTGTTAGGGTAGACAATAACATCCGTGGAAAGATTGTTTCCATTTGGGAGTATTGTCCTTTTGTCGTCTCGCTTTTGTGCTGGACTTTTATTACATTTTAGACACTCTGCTTCAGGTCCTTCTCTCCAAATTATATGTTACTTAGAACGAAAAAACTAAAATGAAAGTGAATGTGAATGTCAAGGCACTTGGACTTAAAAAACAACCAAGAAGACCGAACAAAACTTGTTTCGGCCATTGTCAAATTGTATTTGTTGTTGCCTACTTTCAGGCGTTACCAAACAGGTCGGTGATGCGCTGCTCCTAGAGGGACAACAACGAACCGGACGTGTGGTCAGCATCGGTATTGCCCCCTGGGGAATCGTGGAGCGCAATCATGAGCTGCTGGGTCACAATCGGGAGGTGCCTTGCCACAGTATTAGCTCGCCCAGGTGAGAGCGAACCGCAAATAAGCAAACACTTCTTAATACATATTTGATAAGATGCTCAAATGACATTCAAGTTGACGCACCTGTTGCAATCTCAACAGACTTTTATATAAAATATTTATGTGTGTCACTTGATGTCATTTTTTAAAACCATTCAAGTTGAACTTGGTGTTTGATTTATCCTTTTCATGCTCTCTCTTTCTCTACTTTCACTCTCTTTTAGATCCAAATTGGCTGTTCTTAATAATCGACATGCTTATTTCCTGCTGGTAGACAACGGCACACAGGCCAAGTATGGCGCTGAATTGATTTTGCGTAGAAAACTGGAGAAATTCATATCCAATTTGAAGCTTCATCCATGTAAGCACACACTAACTTAAAAATCGTATTTTGTTAGAGTAGAAAAATCGGTCTAGTATAAGTTACTAGTGTGGCAAACTACTGATCATAATAATTTTGTGTAATAATTTAAAATGATTGCTTTATAATCAGTACGGGGTCTTTTACAGATAACGCGTTCAACTATTGGTATTCCTTCCAATTTATATTATTATCCTTGTTGATTTAACTAAAGAGGGAAGTCCTTATTCGGACAACATGAAACTGGTGTCGTAATAGACTTTCACCTTTATAATACGTTTAACATAATTTATTTATTCTTAAGTACTTATTGCTCCTCTTTAACATTCCTTTCCCTATCTCTTTGCAGTCACACATTCCAGTACGCCGGTCGTCTGTCTGGTAATTGAGGGCGGTACAAACACAATACGTGCTGTCTTGGAATACGTTACGGACTCTCCGCCCGTTCCAGTTGTTGTATGCGATGGTTCCGGCCGTGCTGCCGACCTTCTTGCCTTTGTTCACAAGTAAGTTGAAGCAATTACTTGGTTACGGTTCAGCTTGGGCCACCTTTTGGGAAATGCATTTGAGGGTAAAACACTTGCCAAAGCTAAACAGTTTGCTTGACTTATTAACTTTAATTAATGAGTAACCGCAGTTTGTACAAATTTAATTAGGAACGTGTTCCCATGAAAGACCTTATATTTAATTTGCGGTTGTTGTTGTTCCTCAATATTGTTATTGGTCCTGGTATCTGGTGCTTCGGCTGATGCTCCAGACTAGCAGAAAAGACAGCTTCAAGTCAAGTAAATTCAACATCAGGAAGTGGGACTTAAAACTACGCATACGCAGTGTAACCCGTTGACTGTGTGTTTGCTTGTTTAAACAAAACTTTTGGTGTGTGGGTCTTTTTGGCCTTGTTTACCTAACAATTTGGAGGCCCTTTTTGGAATAGCTTTATTTTATTTAATGTGTTTAATTAGGCAACGCAATTGTGGCAACATCTGGAGTTGCCCAAATGTACAACAAGTCTTAATATTTACATATATTTAATATATACAGATATGCATCCGATGGAGAGGAGCAACCAGTTTTAGAATCTATGCGCGACTATCTCATTGGAACTATACAAAAAACATTTGAAGTGGGTCTTGATCAGGCGGAGAAACTCTATCAGGAGTTGTTGGAGTGCACTCGAAACAAGAATTTGGTAAGTTTCGATAATTATTTATTTTTTCCGTTTGCTTAACTCTCAATTATTTGCTGACTTAGTAGTAAAGTGGTGTAAAATGATTTACTGATTCGGCTTTACATAATTAGGGCATCAGTAACCTATTAAGTCATTGAGTATACAGACCCAGAATGTTTTAAAAGCAAACCCAGGGACTCTTAGCAATTAAAAACGCATGAAATTCCTTTACACATAAGAAGCGCTTTTCAGTTGAATATAAGATGCAAATTAAAATTATAGGTAAACTTTTCAATCACTTAAGACTTTCACGCGCACAGATTTAAATATTTAATTAGTACTCGTACATTAGCTCGTCTCACTTAACTTTCCAGTTTACAGAGTGCAAAAATAATTAGCCTACAAAAATTAAATTGAACGTGTAATGAATTTTAAATCACCTCGTGCCGACGTTGTGCTATTTGTAGACTCGAATTTTGATGAATTCCGTTCGCTTTGGTCGGGATGGCAATCCAAATAGCTTTTCGTCGTTATTAAGATTTTAATTGGTTTTCGAATAGGGCAGCATCCAGTCCTGTCCCTCCCTCCCGTTCCTATCTTTTCCGGTATTCCTTCAGGAGTTGACAAATAATATTTTTAAACTCAACAGTATTTAAGGTTTTGTATTATTTGCTTCAATTTGCAGATAACTGTTTTCCGCATACAAGAAAAACCCGAAGGCGAGGCACAGGAGCTAGATCAAACCATCTTAACGGCACTGTTCAAGTCCCAACATCTTAGTCCTCCGGAGCAATTGAGTTTGGCATTGACATGGAATCGGGTGGACATAGCACGCAGCGAGATATTTGTCTATGGCCAGGAATGGCCAAATGGTGAGGAAAAACCAATGACTATATCCTAGTTAAATTCGTGGCTTTCACTACGCTTAGTATCGCATCACTTTCGATGCTCTTCAATTATTTTCGATTGTAATTTGTGCGATTCCCTTTAGGCGCGCTGGATGAAGCCATGATGCAGGCACTTGAACATGATAGAATCGATTTTGTCAAATTGCTATTGGAGAATGGCGTTTCAATGAAGAAGTTTTTAACAATACCTCGCCTCGAGGAACTCTACAATACAAAACACGGTCCAGCCAATACTTTAGGGTGAGTGCCCGAACTCCGGAGTAACCAGAGTAACTGAGATAATCGCTATAAAAGGCAGTCATACCTTTTGTGGCCATTCCTCAGCCCATGTAAATTTCAGCTAACATAAACAAAGATTGCTTG
Organism: Drosophila nigrodunni; assembly: GCA_020829145.1. Taxonomy (NCBI): domain Eukaryota; kingdom Metazoa; phylum Arthropoda; class Insecta; order Diptera; family Drosophilidae; genus Drosophila; species Drosophila nigrodunni. The sequence goes on from JACVCZ010000005.1 coordinate 11,934,740, forward strand.
GCTGTGCGAATGTATTCGTGTGTCCCAGTGTGTTGTGTATATCTGTGTGTTTTTCTATTTCCTTTTGACAACCTTTTTTCCTCAATTGCAGTTACATATTGCGCGATGTGCGGCCGCATATACCCAAGGGCTACATTTACACCCTGCACGACATTGGCCTTGTCATCAATAAACTAATGGGAGGCGCCTATCGGTGAGTAAAAAGAAACATTCTGGCACAAGCACGAATCCGAACACGTGCTGCCCTCGAAAGTATGCTATATTTAAGGCTACAATTTTACGTATTACCTTTGAATACCCCGCATTTAGTGCACAAGTGGGCTACATCGATTACAACTGTATTAAATAATAAAGACAGAGTGCGTGCTCTTTGTAAACCATATTGGACTCCAGCAAGTGTTAAGAGCAATGAAACTTGGCCTCTTAAAAGAATGAAAGGAAAAAGTTTCACCTGAAATGACAGGGAAATTTCGCAAGGGTTGCCAGAAAATAAAGTCATGAATTCCGAAAACATTCAGAAGCAGAAATGGCAAGATCCACATCAAAGTTGTAGTGCTCATCGTGGGTTAAAGTACATTATAAAAACGCTGGACAATTAAAAGTAACTGTGATAAAATTGCCCAAATGGTCAGTGGGCGGACGAGCTCGAGTACTGAATTGTGGGCGACAACCCTTAAAGGATGCTGAACGAGGACTGAGTAAATTAGTTTATCGCTGCAATGTCTATATACTCGGGCCCAGCTGTAAAAATTGTTGCCAAAATTGTGAGTGAATGTAGGCGTGGTCACGCTTTCTGCCGTTTTGGCCTTACTGTTCTGTTCTGTTTCTGTCATGGACTCACAACTTTAACTTATTGTTGGATTAAATTTAATGCGCTCGACACAACACGATACAACGCGTCCGTGGCAAATTTGTTTATGAAATTATAATCAGTTTGCACAAGTTGATGGTCTTCTTTGACCTTTTTCTCGTGGTGCAATGTAAAAAAAAATGCCAAGAGTCGGCAAGTCAAAGACTCCGAAAGAACCCTCGACAGCTAAATATGCCTGAATATGGAATTCCCCCACATTTACATTTTGGCCAGCGAAGCGAATAATATTGCGGCTTAAATGTGGTTATAGCGGCTTTGCGGCCGCTTTGTGCCAGTTTTAATACCTTTTTTCCCATTGATTGCCATTTCTAAGCAGCTGTAAATTGTTCAAGAATTCAATATGGGTTCCAAAAAAAAGTGCAACAATTAGTCAATATAATTAAAAGTACTGAATTAAAGGTCTAAAAGAAGTAAGTTTATTAGGCAGGAGAATAAAAAACTGGGAACAAGCGATGTAAATAAGTTTCAAACCAAATAAATAGAATGCCTGCTGTTTTTGGCACTTTCATTTTCCCTGCTTTAGCCTTTGGCATTTTCCATTTTCTGCTGCTGTTTTCATTGATGTTATTCAGCTAGACAAACTTAATTTAATACTTAACTGTCGCTCTTCTTTGCTTTTTTGTGCAAATATCTCTATAGGAAGACCATAAGACTGGAATTTTGTTTGTGCTTCAATCAAAGGTTACAAGTTATCTGTCAAATGGCCATCTAAATGTTGTTTAGTCTGAAAAGCGGTAACAAAACTGTTGCTTAGATTAAATTACGGTTCCCGTTTGTCCTTTTCTCGCTCGACTGACTATATTTGGATGTTTGTGTGTGTATTAGTTTGCTGCCCTGGATGCCATTGTCTAGACTCTAGACATTTGACTGCAGCCATCAGCAACAGGCTACAGACCCTGGGCCTACAACTGCCAATTTATGCGTAATTAAAAACGTTTGAGCTTTCGATTTTGTTCAGCATAAAATTTGAATTGATTAGCAAACGGAACAATCTCAATTGTCGCACGTTTATGTGTCATAAACTGTTTATGGCACTTGTTTTTGTTTGTTTTTTTTTTATGCTGCCATTAAACAGCAGCAGCCTTAACAAACAACAAATAAAAAACAAATTTGTTTCATGCAACTACAGTTAACAAATTCCAAATTTCTTTACAACAACTTAAGTAATTCATATTGAAAATGCTTTTCAGCTATTTGATTTTATTTAAGAAAAGTTATACGAGTTAACTTTAAGTTAAGCGAATATTTGGTAATGACTTCAAGGAATTCATAGTGGAAAAATGTTGTAATCCAGCGCGAATTTTGTTTTTTAGTCCGGAGTCCGGATGGAAATCACTTAAGCCGCTTCGGCCTTTTAGAGAGCACGACAAACAGAAAATGTGATAAATGCCAAAAGCATTGGGACCATGAAAATAGCAAGAGAAAAGCATTGCAAACAAAAACGAAATCTAGACAAACTTTTTTTTTTAGAAGTATTTATATTATTATTTTATGGCTGACGCCTAATCAAATTTGGTTTAAATGCAAATTTTGTGGAAAAATTACTTTACTTTACTTTATTGTCACGTTATATATTGCAGATCGTATTACACGCGTCGCAAGTTTCGTCCAATTTACGCAAAGGTGATGAACAGTTATGCAAATGCTTGCCGGAAGTCCTCGACATATCAATACCAACGCTATGCAGGTGCAAACTCTCTTAGCCTTGTCACAGGACTCTTGCCGTTCACCACCGAGATGGCCCTATTTGAGTTTCCCTTCAATGAGCTGCTGGTCAGTATTATAATGAGTATAAACAGAATGGTCATTGTCAATGACAGCCGCTAATCGAGCCACATTCACAGATTTGGGCCGTGCTAACGAAGCGACAAGAAATGGCTCTGCTTATGTGGACACACGGCGAGGAAGCCTTGGCCAAATCCTTGGTAGCCTGTAAACTGTACAAGGCTATGGCCCACGAAGCGGCCGAGGATGACTTGGATACGGAAATCTATGAGGAATTGCGTTCCTATGCCAAGGAGTTTGAGAGTAAAGGTAAGCGTTAATAAGTGCCCCTATTTAGAAAACATAAATTTAACGAACATCTGACGTATGTGATTAAATAATTGCTGCTGATTTGTGAACAGGTAACAAGCTCTTGGACTTCAGCTATCGTCAGGATGCGGAAAAGGCGCAACGTTTATTAACCTGTGAGCTGCACTCTTGGTCTAATCAGAGCTGTCTATCTCTGGCTGTGGCTGCTAACCATCGTGCCCTTTTGGCCCATCCCTGTAGCCAGGTCATCCTGGCTGATCTTTGGATGGGTGGACTGCGTACTCGCAAGAATACTAACTTCAAGGTCTGCTCAAATTGATAGACTTATTAATGTAGTTAATTATTTAATAATTATATGAGATTACAGGTCATTCTTGGCTTGATAATGCCCTTCTACATAAGGCAATTGGATTTTAAATCAAAAGAGGAGCTGCAACAAATGCCGCAGACTGAAGAAGAGCATTTGGAAAATCAAAATTTAGACAATGATGATTCAGACCGTTCTCAACCCGATGCAGAAGTAAGTTCCACATTGACCAAGTAATTTATTTGCTGTTGCTGCTGATTACGATGATGTCGATGATGTCCTTCCGATAATTCTATATTCTAACCAGTGTTTTATTTATTTAAATCAATTTGTCTGATATTTTGTTTCGTTTTGTGTAATTATTACATATTTCAGCTAACTTAATACTTAAATCTTAATACTCATACCTAACAAAAGCCCTACCAATGCCATAAAACCATCTACCCAATCTGTTTGTTTTAGAACGCCCTTTTAAAAGCTAAAAGATCCATTTCCTTGAGATATAGGATGGGTGCAAGCAGTAATAATCGCGACAAGGTAGTAAAATTGAACAGATAGCAAAAATTATTCAATGTAAACCATTTGCCATTAAATAATTCCCATAACGCTTGATTCTTCATTTAAAGTGCAATTAAGTAATTAACGATATGGGCACTGATACACACAGGCACTTTCAGTGGCTTTATAGTTAACAGTGGTGCCAACAGCTGTACGCTGTTTTGGGAAATTTGCTCGATATATTTTGTGAAACACTCCTAAGGAACAAATGTCTGAAGTTGTACAAATATCATTTTTTAAGTAATACCGTGGATTTTAAGAAAGTTTATTTTAGTTGGCGTTTTAGTTTTTTATGTAGTAAACAGACGCGTTTTCTGCTTACACGTACGAGAATTTAACACACATATGTGTACATATTTATGTATGTACATAACATATTCAATGTAAAACGCATGTGTCCAGATTGTCATTAAGATTGATTAACTGTTTTTAAGTCTCATAAATCTACACTCTATATATTTGCGCACATTAAAAAATTCTTCCGATCATTTCCACATCTTGAGATCTTGAGTTGAAAATCTCATTTTATAGTCTCCATTTAGAGGATTTAACATAAAACATAAAAGCACCAAAAATTGTTATCTTTTAAAATGCGATACCTGTGAATCCCCGAAACTGTTGCAGGCTCTATTGGCGGATACTTATTCAGTGCGCGATACAAAAGTACACGAAAATGGAAAAGTGAGTAAATTCACAACTATCCACAAATACACACACATATACATATATCGCTACAAAAACACACACTCACACTTACACAGATTTATTTAATTGAGAACTTTTGATTGAATGCGCTGAAATTTATTATTGAACATATCATTTGTACAACATTGTAATGACCGACAAATAATCGTTTAGCACATACACACATAAATAGAGTACAGTTAGAATCATATATGTTGTTATACAAACATATATGTTAATAACACGTTCCCCTATACCAACAACCCCATAGAAGATATTGCCACTGTAAGCGTAAAACAAAACATTTGGCCATCCACTCACATAACATTCCCTTTGTTTTCCTTAGACCTGTCACAATTTTTAATTTTTGTTATTCTCCCGTTAAAAAACAACAATAAACTCTTAATTGCTACTCATGTCACTCGTTTTTTATAAAAACAAACAATTTTGCAGGTTAATATCACTGCTGGAGCGGAAGAACCACCCTCCAAAGTTAGTTGAACCCCAGTTAATGTTTTAGTTAGATCTAACTTTCATAATTATTTCCACCGATTTGTATATAAATTAAAGAAAATATTGGATTAAATCAACAGTTGGGTTTAGATTTGCTTTTTTTGCTTAAAACTTATGTCAATTTTGTTGTACAGATAATCGGCATAACTAGTAAATAAGTATTGTTGTTAATTATTTAGAAGCGCAAACTAAAATTGATTGCAACGTTTTTCTGCATGTTCCATTCGCTTATAGAGAGGCTTAAATTAATTGGCAGTAAATCGATTAGAATCAATCACACTCCAACGCATAGCACATTTAATTTGAATACTGAAAAATTTGAATATTGAAATATTTATATTTATATATATGCAAGAATTTGTTTATTAAATAAACTATCATTAAACGCAAATTCGACGTATGCGTAGTCATTTGGCAAATGCACATTTTATAGTATTTATCAAGCACTTTGAATGCTTCTCCATTTGGCTAATGATAATTACATTAATCCAATTTCAATTCTCATCTTATAGTAATTCACATGCATTTCACAGTCGTTTACAGCCGCATTAACTAAAGTTTATAAATATTTTAAATGGCATTTTCGGACACAGGTTTCACTGACAGACTCGGATCCCTCCCAGTTCCGGGAATTCTTCCACCTGTCCGAATTCTCAAATGAGATAAAACAGCATCAACCGTTGCGATTAAAAAAAAAATTTTACGAGTTCTACACAGCACCCATAACTAAATTCTGGGCTGATTCGGTAAGTTGTTCTATTAGTATATGCTTAGTAGCTAACGACTAACGGAAATTAGCAGCCACTGTTAATTTCCGCTGTCGATCTTGTCTTGGATAGGTGTTATTTTTTTCCTTGCCGCTTTTCACGCTTTTCATTACTTATTTAATTAATTTTCCTAACATCTAATTATGTGTGTGCTGTGCATTTACTTTTAGATTGCGTACATGTTCTTTCTGATAATGTTCTCGTTCACTGTACTGGTTAAAATGGGTCCCATGCCCCGCTGGCAAGAATGGTATTCTATAGCATATATCACGACCCTCGGGTTTGAGAAGGTGCGCGAGATTGTATCCTCAGAACCGGTGGCGATTACGTAAGTATCTAACAAATTGAATACAACTTGAACTTTTCACTTCTTTAGATGCTCGTTTCGTATGTTTAATTGCATTCAATTTAATGATTATAAATGAGTCCAAGATCAGAACGTACTTTATGTCCCTGTGGCTGTGTCTCCACTGTGTCTCTGCCTTTTGATTATATGGCTTCGTTTTAATGCCACACGCATCTTAAGCAGTAACTGTATCTTAAACTAAAAATGGACTTGTATCCATTTCCGGTGGAGAGCTTGCTTGTGGTTGAGTTCAGAGTTTGTTCCCACTTGATTTACAGCTTTGTAGCCTTCATTAATGCGATTCGTTTGGGGTTGGTTCATTTATTCATTTGTTGTTGTTTTTGCAGGCATAAATTCTCGGTGTGGGCGTGGAACATGTGGAATCCTTGCGATGGAGCTGCCATAATACTCTTCCACATCGGATTGGCATTTCGCTTCCGTCCAGCCACGATGGACATTGGACGCGTTATTTACTGCGTGGACAGCATATATTGGTATTTACGCATACTGAACATTCTTGGCGTCAACAAGTATTTGGGTATGTAATCACCAAGAACGTACGTATATCAGTCACGAAACTCGCGTCTCATTTTCCGCAGGACCTCTGGTCACAATGATGGGGAAAATGGTGAAGAACATGATTTACTTTGTGGTGCTTTTGGCTGTTGTGCTCATGAGTTTCGGAGTCAGCCGTCAAGCCATACTCTATCCGAACAATGAACCCACCTGGCGGCTTATTAGAGAGGTAAGTCCATTGACTAAATATAGTTATAGACGCGTATATAAATATTTATACAAGAGAGCTGCGTAAGTAAACATTTCTCTAAGTAATTGTAAAAAGAAATTAAATAAGTGTATAAACAAATGATGCAGGTAAAAAGCTGTGTGTATCTGAAGTGTGTGTGTGTGTGTGTGTATGATCTATGTACATTGTACACTGACAATTTCAATTGCAGCTTAAATTGTGAATTGTGTATTTTTGGAGAAACGGAGTACATGCATTTACTTTACTAGCAAACAAATGTTTTATCTTCATTTCAAATCGTAGTTATATACTCGTAATTAAGTAGAATTCAGTTTCATATTTTAATTTGTTTTGATACTCATTAGTTTGATAAATAGTTGGTAGATTTTATGCTCAAGAGTCGATTATGTAAGCATTTATTGAGAATTTGATTGACTAACGACAATTTTCCATTTTAACATCTATTGTATTCTTCTTTCTTTCCCTTGATCTTGAACTCATATGAATACCAACTAAAATGACTTTTCGAACGAACATTTAAACGCACTATTCACACTCTACAAATTCACTCCTCACTGCTCACTGCTCACTGTTCACCACTCACTCTCCCCATTTTCGTGCATTTGCAATACCCCAAATGAATACGCTTAAAATGCAATGTGACAGGTTATTGCCGGGTCAATTGTAGCGCCAGGATTTCAAGGTGCTCTTGGCCATAATAGTCGTTCACACAATACACGTGTCGCTGGCTTTGGGTCCAGTGCTTTTGCTGGCTTTCATCGAAGTCATCCAGCATCTGCAGGAGTGGGAGCTACAACTACTACAACGATGCCGCCTAATATAGATCCTACTGTGATGCCTACAACCACAACAACAACAACAGAACATAAAACTGATAGCCCAGAACTTCACAATTTCTTAGCCGGAAATCTAACAAACGTACAACAAAATTGGTTTGCTATTTAGAGAGAAATTACAAAAAATGTGTAGAATTGAGCTCGCTGTCCGAAAATATTTTTAAATATATACAAAAATATGTTTATGTATATATATATATGGCTATAGATGTCTATAGTTAGTGCTGTAACTACATTTGTTTATTGTGCTACAAATTCTTTTGTCTTAATTGATTTCGCATCGATTTCTTGCTTATTTTATAAAGTACATCTATAACCCTTACCCAACCTTTTGTGGAGTGCCCCTTCTCTTTGGTATCTATCCCCTTCTCTCTTTCTCTCTCTGTCTCTGATTTTTCTTTCGATTTTTCGTACAACAGCTACGTTGTCCCTTTGATTCTCTTCAAATATTGATATTTTCCCTTTGACTCTCCCAAAAACTAATTAATTATTTAAATAGTATTCATTTTGCATTCGTATCTTTAATATTTATATGCATGTTTGGAGTCTTTATAGAATATTTTAGAGATTGCATCCCATGAAGTAAATGTGTGTACTCAGTTTCCAATAATTTGCAGAGAAAAATACTTTTAAACATTTCTCTTTTTTATTTTTTTACCTGTTTATTTATTTTTTACACGTTCAAGCATTCCGAATTTCAATATTTTAATTTGAAGACGGTTTGAATAATGCAGTATTTTGATTTATGCATGCGAAACGCTTTCTATGTTTACACAATCCCCTTTGCAGCTCTTTCCGAACAAAAGGAATCGCATTCCAAAGCAAAAATATACATACGGCTGCAATCCTGGGTTATGCACCAAGAGTTAAGCTAGTACCTTGTACCCTCATATTACGCAGTAGCAAAATACTGCTTGTTTAACTGTAATTTAACTTCAATTAAGTTGGTATGTGCAAATTCTATTGTTCAACTGAACTTTGTAGAAAACAGTTGCCAAAAAAAATAAAGAGTTCTTTTAGGATTGTCAATATCAAGTATATTTCGCCATTTTGCCTTGGTATCTGTTACTTCTTCTTATTTATTTAAGTTTAAACTTAAATAATTTGATAGTTGTCAAGTTTTAAATAATTAACTTGCACCAGCTTTTTATTTGCTATTTGTCGAAGATTAATTAATTAATTTATTTGATGAAAACTCTGTGAACATAGTCTCCCGCTGCTTTGGCCGCCCAACTCATTTCGAATACTAATGAAGGACTAAAAGAAACGGTTTAATGTGAGCTACCCCTTCCCACACAAACCACACACATTTACACTCGCTTGTCAGAATCCCCAGCAAAAATTGTCTGTGTTGATGTGTAAAACTTGCATAAATGTTGACCCAGTTGGTAAGGCCGGTAAAGGCCCAAATTGAATTACTCTTGGCCATTTTTTTTCTCAGCAGTTGGCCTTTAATGATGCCTGTTTTTAATTTATCGTCCTACAGGTGACCTATCAACCCTACTTTATGTTATACGGAGAGGTGTTTGCCGATGATATCGATCCACCCTGTGGCGAGGATCCACGTCAGCCGGCGTGTGTGACGGGTGGGTTACCTTATTTACTTGTGCACTAATTCCATATCAATTTCTGGAGTTGGGACAGTTCTCTTTATTTTATTCTTGGTTTCTTCGTTTTAAACAGTTTTTGTTTTTGTGGACCCTGAATATATATAAATATATATTTGCTTAATATAATTTCAGGCCATTGGGTAACTCCGATTACGATGTCGATGTATCTTTTGATTGCCAATATTCTGCTAATCAATCTGCTCATCGCCGTTTTCAATAACATTTTTAATGAAGTAAACTCGGTTTCACATCAGGTAGGAAAGAAACGATCTAAATGAATTAAAAGGAAGAAATAGCTAACCAAATCTTGTTTGCAGGTGTGGATGTTCCAGCGCTTCACTGTGGTCATGGAATACCAACAGAAACCCGTCCTCCCGCCTCCCTTCATTGCCTTTTGCCATTTTTATTCACTGGTCAAGTATTGTGTACGCAAAGCGAAAGGTGAGCCCGGAATGAGCAAGTTTAGCTTTGTTCCCTGTGAGTGAATCATCCGAGCAACGCTCTTTGCCCCATTGAACAGCAATAATGTACAAATTTCTGTATTCTATTTCCTGCTGCAATGTCGTCGTCTGCACTCAAAATGAACTCCAACTTGATAATTGTATTTTTAAACTGATGCAACTATTGTGATTGTTATCTGATTATCAACAAATGCTTAATGATTATGTATGTCATTTTTAAATAGGATTGGAGGTGCAGCGGGACAATGGTCTCAAGCTTTTCCTTGAAAAGGACGATCTGGAGCGACTCTATGACTTTGAGGAGGAGTGCGTTGAGGGATTTTTCCATGAACAGGAAATCATATTGAATCAGTCAACTGACGAGCGAGTCAAGAACACTACAGAGCGTGTCGAGACCATGTCACAGAAAATCGAAGACATCAATCAAAAGGAAAATATACAAACGGCCACGGTGCAGGTGCGTAATACTTTTTTTAATTTTCCCCTTCGGCCCACTCGGTTTTTGTAAGATGTTGTTATGCAAATTTGGATTTGCATTTGAAATTTTATTTGGTGACTTTATTAGAATTGATTTGACTCGAGAGCAGAGGTCTTTAAAATGATTATAACTTGAAATATAATAGAGTACAAGGTTTGTTAAAAATAAGTGTATTGAAGGAGGTCTGGCCGATCCTTCACTGTGTATATATTTTCATTAATTCTTCATCTTCTGAACTAAATCCACATATTGTGTATTGTGTGATCTTGAGAAAGCTTCAACAGGATCCAAAGCATTAGATAAGCCCATATATGGATTGAATGGGAAAAGGGTGTTTCTCAGTCAGCCTGCTCCACTGTAGAGTTTCTGAAATGTTTTCACCGACGGTTTGTTTGCAGAACATTGAATTTCGTTTGCGAAAAATGGAGGAATCAGCTGAGCAGATACTGTCCCATCTAGGCGTCATACATCGCTTCATGTCCACACACACTACCGGCACCGACGATTTACGTGGCTCAGCAATGAATATACCGGGGGAAATGCATCGCATGCGCACAATATCAATGTCCGATAATGAGGGCGGAGGTGGTGGACCTGGGAGCGGTGGTGGTGGTGCCGGAGGAGGACTCGGGGTTGGAAGCAGTGCCATCGCCGCAGGACTGGGACTGAGTGCAACACTAACTTTAAACTCGCTACAGGTGAGTTCTGTGCAGTTCTTATTATCTCATCTTCTTCCCTATTTAAACTGCGCTCTTTTGTGTTGAACCACAGGTTAACAATCGAAGGCGTTTCAATCGCTCGCTGACCGAAGTGCGCCCGGATGCGTATATCTTGGATGAAGGCACACACTTTGAGGTGGTGCCACTGCCAGAGGAGCCCGACGAGGTGCTCAAATCACGGGAGACCCTCAACGAGGTGGTTCGCAAGGTCTCAATGCAATCCGAGCCAGACTCTGACATTTACCTGCCCCTTTCGCAACGTCCCTCCACCTGTGAGACTGTAAAACGTACACCTTATGTGACCGTACGCCAGGACACAGGCGCTAGTACGGAAAGCAAGGACACGCTCACTCCCATGGGAACTATCGATGACGATCAAACACTTGTCGGTGGTGATAATTCCGATGATGCGGCTCCAGACATGACTTTTGAGGGTAATTCGCTTTTCTAATAAATCCTCTTTTGCTTTCTGTTATTATATATATTTTTCTGAGTTTATTTTAATTGTGTCTTGAATGTTGTAATGCATTTAAGAAGGCATGGCAGACCTCTCAAGTACATAGATATAATCTTGGTCCGTTTAAGCTTTGGTTCCTTTACTAATCAGATAACTTCGACAGTAACTCTAGTATGTTTAATCTGCAAGGTTATCGAATCTTTGGCGTGCCAAAGATAGCTTTTCTTTCTTATTTCTATTAATTATTGTTTCTGTTGTGTTTGCTGTGTTCTGTTCTCGCTTCTATGTCGCATCAGCATGAAACATCGCCTTGTTTGAACCTCTATAAAAGTATCATTCTTCGCATACAGCTGCCAGACATCGGGCGTTACGACAGCGCACTGTCTCACTATGCCGCCGTAATTCGGAGACGTACTCGCTGACTGGTGCGGACATAAACCGTTCTCACATAAGCCTTAATCAGTTGGCCTCGCTCTCACGCCGCCAGATGAGTCTGACTCAGTCCGAGCCGGACAGTGATAAGGACACTCCACTGACCAGCGGAGCTCCTCCTACAGGTACATACATTTCTATCGATTGAGAGAGAGAAAGAAAGACAGATGGAAAGAGAAATGATTGCAGTAGCTGCTAGAAATGTGCTCAAAATTCTAGTTACTAACCCTTTCATGCCCCTTCACTCCTTCACCCCTTTAACTAACTCCTTAATCCAAACAACCAACCAATCCAAGCAACCGAATTGGCCTTTAAATTAGCATTAACAAAAGTTAACCAGTTCATAATGTATAGTTTGTTCTTATCCAATATACTGCATAAATACATACCTTCTGTTCAAAATTAAACCGAACTGATTCAACAAAACGAAATATTTCCCTTTCCACCATTCTAACAAATTTTGCAATCTTCAAACATGTTTTTGCTGTGGGCTTTGTTCGAAAGGCCTTAAACTTGGTTGACGAATTATTTTTAAGTATTTGTTTAGTCTCTACCCCTTGCCGGATTGGGGGAAATATCCCCCGCTTTAGCCGATAATAGTCATAAATAAATCTTGGTGGTCTTCAAAAGATTCTTTTTAAACGCAGTTAGAGATATTTAATTATTGGGTTATTTTCAATATTATTTTCTGTTGTAAATATTTCCCAAATCAATTACTCTTATGATAGATAAGGAATACTAGTATTTTTCTGCAACATTTTAAGTGCGTCTATATAGTTTTGACTAATTTTGATTTTATTTGCGTAGTGAAATTCGCATGAGATGCAAAGTTAACAAAAAATATACTATGCTGCGGATACCTTTAAAATTTTACCCATAAAGTGAAGACAGTGCCACTAAGCTATAAATTAAACTAGTGGTGTCATATATATGCTCTAATATACTTTAATGAGCCAGACCGGTTCAATTTTGAACATGTATGAAGGTACACGTTTTTTTCTCTCTCGCCGCACACTGTTCTGATCTCAACATAACCCCGAACTTTAGGTAAATCAGTATTGCATGCGAAACCCTCGAGAAATATATTGCTGAAACTGCACAGCGAGTACACATCGATAACGGACGAACTGGAAAGCGTCTGCCATTTGATTGCCTCTCCGACGGTCTCGCTTCAGAGCAACAAAGGTAAGTTAGCCTTGCGTCCAACATGAACAGGCTGACACACACACACACATGTAGGACTCGAGACAGCCATACGCCCCTACACTACTTAAGCAAGTGAAAAAAGACTTCAAATATGGTACCGTAATTGAAATGTGTTTATAGCTTCTAGCTAAATGATAACCTGGCCAATGCATAATCAATTCATTGCCTTTTGCTTGTGCCCAAACCATAAAACTCCGATTTCTTTGCCTGCCGCATGCCGCGTTTGCAACGAATAATGAAGTAATTTCTTTTTTCCTTCCAATTTCTACAGCCTCTTTGGATCGTCCTAAGACAGAAATGTCGCGTGCCGAGGCTGCTGCGTTGCTGGAGAAGAAACATTTAAAAGAGTGCGAAGAAAACGACTATCGGATACTTGAGGGCCTATTTGAGGCCCGTGGTTCCATTGATGCCGGCGTTCAGCCCTATGAGGTGCGTAGGAAAAAATTTCCCTACCATTAATTAACTTTCAAATTTTATATGTTGAAATTTTAATTTTTAGATCGGTGTCTCCGTGGACTATAGCCATCGATATCCGTTGCGGAGGGAAACAGCCATTGAACTGTCACCTTCAAAGCCCTCAGCTGAGAGCGCACTTATTGGTGCTGTCGGCGGCACTGGTGGTGGAGGTGACAGCAGTGATACCAGTGGAGCAGGCAGCAGTCATCATGTGACAGCCAGCGGATTTCAACTGAAGCATGAACGTCCTTGGCAACGCAACTCATCAATGGAACAGCAAACGTATCAATCACCATTGGTGCCTACACGTGCCACAAGCGACTTTCTGAATCCTCCCTACGATAGCAGTGGGCGTTTGTTCAAAAAGTCCAGCGAGAGTTTACAGAAGAACTCCAGCACGGACACGGACTACTCGGCGCATCCATATCGATTTATCAAGCAGAGCTCCAATGAAACTAATACCTCGCAAACAGGCTCCTATAACATAGATACACCCTCATTGACTGCAGAACCATCACTGGATGCCGGTGATTCACATTCAGCGACTGGAATTATCATGAGTGTTGGTGCTGCTGGCGGAGCGACCACGGCGCGTTACCAGCCCAAACGTACAGCATCAGTTGGGGCTGCCGATGGCAGAAGGCTGCGAGATGACAGCTCCAGCTCTTTGGATCTGAGTGCAGGGCCAGTAACGTCGCAGGCACCGCCAGCATTGCCAACGCGACCAATGCAACTAAAGAAACAGTTTAGCTTGGACCAAGGCAAACCGCTCTCGGCACAAACTAGTGCAGAAACAACTGCAGCTGAAGCGGTGGGCACAGCAGCTGTTGGTGGGGCTGTGTCTGCACAGGTAGGCGCCAAACTGATTTCGAGTCTTAAGCCTCCGTACACCAGTAAACTGGGTATGAATGTGCTCAAGGAGAGCAGCTCCAGTACCGAGGAATCCCGTGACTACGAAGCCTTATCCACCACATCCTCCTCAGTAAAGAGCAGCCATGCCACTCTGGCGATACCACAAATAAGTACTCACTTGGTTCAAGACGAAATCGCCAAGCTGTCGTCCAATATTAAAAGTAGCACGGAATCAGAGAAGGATCCTCCATATAACGAGACAATGTGTTGAACAGTTTTTTCAGAGTCTATAAGTTGATGTTGCTGTTGAAGTTACCCAACCTCCTGCCTCCTCGTCTGTATGCAAATTTGTACGAGTTAATAAGCACACAACCAAAAAAAGAGTCTTCTTTTCGGGATAGAATCAGATGTAGGATAACGCCGGATTTTCTTACACCGATTATGGAATATTAGATTTATGTACGAATGTTTTTTGTAATGTTTGTACCTTCCAGATACGGAGATAAAAACTCGTACTTAATTTAATATTGATTATGTTGAATAATTGTGATTTCATGATTGATATGATATCCAAAAGGCAAGCTAAAATCAGATTTACTTTGGCACGATTTTTGTTCTCTGTAGTAGCATAAGTTAGTTGTACAAGTGAATGTGAATCCACCTTGTGCTCAATATCGTGACTAGCCAACGATTTTCTCTTTGAAAGTGAAAAGCACAGAGTTACTTAAATTGTTGAGATACCTATATATGTAATTCAGAGTTATGTCATCATTCAGAGCATATCAAAATGATAAATACTGTAAACGATCAAACCCTGGTATATGCAACGCAATTTACATATGTGTTAATGATTTTTGACAATACATAGTACACAGATTTTCTGTATTTTTATAAGATGTATTTATTTATAAGTTACATATATATTACTGAGGTTATTATACAACAAGAGTGTTAAAAGTTAAAGGTTCAAATTGTTAAAAGGTAAAAACATGCATTTCTCTTTCACACAGGTAAATACAAACACATATACTAGTAAATCACCTTTTAAAACACCACCAATTAAGCTATATATATTTTCATCGCAAAAAATATTTGCGAAGTCTAGCTTTAGTCAGTTATACATATGAAATACTTTCTAAAATGCAATTTCACATATCTTTACTCGACCTATGAACTTAACTTAAACATTAACTAACGTCACACCTCGATATTTAGCTCAAGACAAATTCAAATTTGTACGTCCTTGTTATTTAGTAGCTATGTCAACTTACTGTGTATATTTCTGTGAGTGGATAAGTACTTTGTATGTCTATCAGAGCAATTAGTTAGTCCAGTTTACTTATTTATATGTACGTCTATGTCTATGTATATGTATATGTATATATATGTGTGTACGTGTGTACATATGTACGTATGTGTGTGTGTGTAGATGAAGAAATGCAAATAGCAACCCATTACAGGAAGTGCTATACAAATTAAATTGTATATATAAATAAACAGAGACAAATATTTATCAAGAAGCAAAATGCCAAGTCGGGTATTGTTCTCAACAGTTTGCTTATTAATAAGTGCTGCTATAAGTTACTTTCATTATTTGTTTCAAAAACAATATATTAAAACTTTATGAAATGTTTGCATTTTATTAGAATTAGAATATGTACTTATTGATTTTAAGAAATAAATTTTATTATAATAATGATAAATATATGCCGGTATTTTCGGTATTTCCTGTGCTTAACATTTTTGCAGTGGGACTATTTTTCCCTGAATACTAGAATGGAATAAAATTAATTCAATTACTTAATTTAAATGTCATTTATTAATACTTGATCTTATACTATACTAGGATACATTTTTTTTTGTGTGCAATTTATAGCAAATGTAATTTGATATTTTTAGTTTTCGGTTTATTTATATAATATAAACAAGTTTCAAGTCTTTTTCGTTGGCCCTTTTGCTAAATACTAACGAAAAACTATTTAAACAACCATCCTTACTGATAATATTTTATAATTAATTACTTTTAATGGCAATGTGGCTTAAGTGGGACCTAAGCTCCTTATTTATGGAGAAATAACAAATTTTAAGACACTTACTACCATCATCTTTAATAAATTCCACAAGGACATTCAATGCCTTGCGGTCCTAGATTATCATTTAATTTAATCTACTCTTTTATTTAATTTAATATAAATATTATTTATTGCGTCAAACACATCAGTCTAATGACCTACTCATTAGATGATCTGTTCCGTATGATTATTATCTTCGTATTTGGTATTGGTATCGATCTTCTTCTAACCATTTTAAATGTGATGTTTATGCGCAAAGTCGAACGTATCTAAAGGAAATTGCTTTATGAGCAAATGTTATCACAATATTTAGCTTAGTTATTTTCGCTGTTGAGGTTCTCTGCCTCGGGCTCCACTGGATTCTGTTGCACCAGTTTGTCCAGCTCATCCTTCTTAGCTCTCTCAAAGAAACCCATCTAAAATGGTGTATAATTAGTATGTATTTGAAATTTGCCATTTGATTTAACTACTCACCTTGTATAATCCATAGGTCAAGGCTGCCAGCAGCAGTAGACCACCAATCACGGACACAATAATAATCCAAATCGGTAAGCTCTTCTCCTGATGCTTTGATATTACATTTGGATCAATTTTGCGCCTAATAGATAACGAGCTTCCAAGAAGATCACCCTCTTTGTGCACGTTAACATCAATGAGGATGGCAAAGAATTCCCAAGGATCAATTAAGATGGAATTAATCTCATTAAGATCGACGCTGTAGCGCATATTAAGATTGACTGGTTTCTCCGGCTTAAAGTTGTAGATTCGCATTACGGCCCTTAAGCATGTGGTCATCTCAGGATCCCTGCAGTTGAATACTATAGTGCGATTTACTGGCAACTTTCCTTTGAAGTCCTCACTGAGCAAATCGTGAGCCTTTGTGTTTGTAATACGAGCATAGTGTTCCCTATTTGCGGTCAAAGCTTTAAGATCCCGACGCTTGCGAGTCATTGAAGCTGTTGCTACGGAATCAGAGTCCAAGTCCTGCATGTTTCCGTGCACATGCCCACTAATACTGGCATCATAGTGAGCTCCATTCTGACTCCGCTCAGGACTGCTGCGTGTGGTCGATACTTCAATGGGATTCGTTATGATTTGAGTGTTGTTCTGGTCAAAGAGCTCAATGTTCACCAGCTGAGAATCATAGGTAGCCTGCATGGTGAGATTGCTCACATTGATGATCGGAATAGTTGCCATGGAACCTGATATTTTGTAAGCAACGGGAAT
This sequence comes from Drosophila nigrodunni, assembly GCA_020829145.1. Taxonomy (NCBI): domain Eukaryota; kingdom Metazoa; phylum Arthropoda; class Insecta; order Diptera; family Drosophilidae; genus Drosophila; species Drosophila nigrodunni. Next base: position 11,952,392 of record JACVCZ010000005.1, read on the forward strand.
GTTAAACACTATTTCCAGACCATCTATTGTGCTGGGTCCGTTGCTTTTAATCTCGTAATTGTTCGTTATGTCTGCAGAGACTTTGTAATGCTCCAAGTCGATCTGCGGACTACTCTGGCCCCTAAAGGAATACAATTGCTGTGTAAGTAATCTCAATTATTTAATTAAATAAAGTTCTTACCCTGAGGCATCTATTTCAGTGTATTCCCTTAAGGAAATCAAGCTTATCAGTTTGTTGTCATTGGGATTTTTCTCAGAACCAGTACTAAAGACCTCGGCGCTTATTGTCAGTGCGCTTCCCGATAGACTGCTCACATCAAAGCTTATGGTAATGCTATCCTTATCACCTTTACCCAAAGGACGTCCATTATTTAGATCGCAGATCATGACTGCTTCACTGATCTTGCAGTTTCCGGGAGTTTGGGCAAAGTCCAAGCGGCTAGAGCTGGTTACGTTAAGTTGAGGCAGGTAAGCGGATTCTCCCTGATTGGTAACCTCATAAGTCAGTCGCAGCACCTTTTCACTTCCCAGTATAAAGCTTGAGCTGTAAAAGTTTCAATAATAACCAGGGAATAAGTTAAATTTAAGAAAATGCTGTTTACATTTTTCGGACTCACCTGAGATCTTTTGCCGTTACTTGCAGATCGGCAATACAAATTTCTGTGGCACAGCCCGTGCTAAATATGATTTTCTCAGTAAATACTTTGGCATCCTCAGGATCCACAGCCACACAGGTCTCACAGAATTCTGGATAATAGGAGGATTAAGCAACGAGCCGAAAATGATCTGTGGAATCTAGAATTACCTTCTGAATCAGGAATCTTTTTGGTCAGCTCGTAGTGCATCTCGAGTTCAATTGGCTGGAATATATCTTTCTCACTGTATCGCACCTCACAGTCAAAGACTCGGCATTGCTGTGTTGTGCCAGCAGTAGCATTAAACGTAAGCTCATTGGACTGCGACAGTGAAAACTTGGCCCGCTTTAGTTGCTTATCAATGACAATCCTCATGGCCATCTCCTGCTGCTTTGCAGAGTTTGCTGTGGATGTGGTTGTTAGTCCATAACAAGCTGTGATTTGCACCTTGCTTTGATCAGGCTTTATCTCTCGATTTTGTGACCTAACATTGGCTTGTAGCTTTACGACCGGATACGCCCGATATAGGAACAATGCCTCAGCATTGGGTGCTCCAACTGCAAAGTCATTAAATCCATTTCCGTCAATGTCGGACCCACGCGATAAACCGTGTCCGAACATGTGAGTGCCATACTTTGAGGATTCTGTCTGAGGTGAATCTAGACGCTGACTATGCTGATCCCGTATACCTTGCTGTCCTCCCAGGTAAATAAAGACTGAGCCATTGCCCGCAAAGGGAGCACCAACAGCAATATCTGTAAAGTCAGAAAATTTCAGAAGCCGATCAGGGAGACACCTTTATATGCACATTCTTTGAGAAACAGGTAAACAAATTGTCCCACCCAAGAATTCCCAAACCAATATATTATGTATACATCAAGTAACTCACCGTTGTAGCCGTCGTGATTAATATCGCCCAGTCTGGTAAGTGTTGTGCCGAAACGTGCCTTAGCGGTAATGGGCAATGGGCAACGTATTACCTTAGACTCGAAATTGAACTGCAGTTGATAAAAGCACAAATTAGTCTGTCAGTCGGGATAAGTGAATGATAGTAGACAGTTCGTTATGGCAATAGTTACTCACCCGTCCCTTGCTGAGGAACACATATATTGCACCATTATCGTGCGATTCTTCGAATGAATACTGTGGAGCTGAGATAATGACATCCGTGATTCCATCACCATTGATATCTTCGGCAAGCACCGCGTAGCCAAAGTATTCTCCGAACTGTTCTCCTCGGAACACATGATATTTCTCAATGTTGGACCCGCGGATATCGAAAATATATGCTTCTCCGGACTGGTCGTTAGCCTGGGGGGCGGTGGCAACGTAGAGAAGTCGCTTCAGATCGGTACTGTCGAAGTGACCCGAGCTGACGGCATAGCCAAAGTAAGAATCGTCTTTCTGATTCCAACGGTCCGGATTAGGTATGTCCGTCTGGTAGGATTCTTGGCTTGCATAGTCTATGTAATCGCCTCCCTGCCTTGTCTTTCGACGTCGTTGGCTGCTTGTGTCGCGCCTACTTGCCGAGGGATCATCTACTAGAGATACCTTTCTATAGCGTATAACGGAACCTCGCCAGGTGTGTATGCCAGGTGCACCAATTAAAAACTGTTCGTTATCATCCGAAACATGGGCGCTGAGTCCCTGCTCTGCCAATATATAGTAGTAGTACCTGTGATTGTTGTCTTCCTTTACCTGCTCCGTTTTGAGTCGCAGCGGAGATATTTTTGTTACATTCTGTGGTTGATCGGCCAGAGTATTTGCCACCCAATAGCATATTCCGTGCATATGGTAATCTTTTGAAGAAGGTGCTATAAATCTTGGCGCACAGACAAGTAGCTTGTCTGTGTCCTTGGTTCCTCCATCCAATGATCCGCCCAACCATTGGTAATCCCTACGTTCCGAGTCAAATGTGTATTCACTATTCTCAAAGATTCGGTTTCCATGGCCATCGAAGACATATGGGCTGCACGTTCCGCTCAAGAGTGAGCACTTGTAAATGGCACCCGTTTCATTCACATTGCGTTGGGCCTCTAACGTAGATTGAGCTTGTGGAGCACCCACAATTACACTGCAAAAGAAAGAAGACAGAAAATTATATTGGGTGCGAGTGAAAAGAAAAATCAGTTGAGTTGCATTAGTCATAGACCGAAAGGCAATTGGTTTTTGAGAATGCATCATCGAACGAACTATTCTATTTTGAAAATTAGTCGACTTTTCTTCAAAATAGAATTCTGTGTTCAGTTAACGGTGTTTGTGTTGCGTCGTTAGGCGGTGACCAACCAGATAAAGACATTATCTCTGGAGCATACCTAGCGTATACTTGATAAACAACATTGTGACAAACAAAGTTAAATTATCAACGCTTTACTAGCATTTCATAAAAGCTTAAAAAAAAAAGAAAGAAGTGCACGATATTTACACTTTAGAAAACTCTTACGATATTTTTTCTGTTTAATATTTTTTTTCGTTTTAACTGAGAAGACTTCGTGCGTGAAAAGTTGAAGTACACGCCTAGCGCTAATTTTCCATTTTGCAATAACGATAGAATTCTGTCTGAAACACACTTACACTCACAGCGGTAATCTTATCACAAAATCGAGTTGATAAAAAATTGGCATTGACTAACTTTTAGCTAGAAATACAGTCCGAAACCAAATATGTCTTTTCCTGACTATTCACGTATTGCATTTATATTTAAAGGCAACGAACGTGCAATATTAAAATACTCAAGCATTTGCATAACTGCGGCTTTAGTTTTGTTTATGTGTAAATGGGAATGTGTAAGTGAGTGCAACTGCCATTGATTAATATGTAGTATCTTTAAGTACCAGTTCGCCCCACCTTCACTATCACCTCCTCGACAGTATTTCTGCGTCATGCCTTAAAAATAAATGTTCATTTGTTCAACATATTAAGAGTTTCTCACTCTACGGTTTATTTCATTCACTTTTATTGCGCTTGTCGAAAGTAAATGAAAAAGAGGAGAGGAGGAGGTGGGTTTCTGTGCGACACTACTACGTCCATCTTGATCTCCACTTCGATTTGGATGAATCATCACTGAGCTCATGGCTCCACTTCACTCCGCTCGCATAACGCACACACACAAACACACAATCACGCACACGAACACAGACAACCTGTTTACTCTAACGGCGAGGGAGAGAGGGAGATGACCCGCCTGGAGCTTTGAAAGTCGAAGTATGATCTTGGAAACGGCACTTACCCGTGCGGTCTCAGGTTGATGGTATATCCGAAATATGACGCACGCACTTTAGGCATAACGGGGGTAAATTGTGGATCTTTGATCACTCTGTTTGGGCGGGGTGACATGTTGTAGGCACTTGAACTGCCCGTCAGACAGATAGCCAGTAGCATAATTGCATTTACTCTGAAAGGCAAAAACCTACGACCTTGTCTCTTTAAATTTCCCATTATTATGTATTAATAAACGGGTTAATGTTGTAGCTGCTTGCTTAGCTGCCAAGTTTCGATTATGTTATCACAACTGCTACACAACGCACACACATCCACACATACACGAACAGGTCGGGCGATAAAATAAATTTGTTTGGAACCTCAACCGACTCGAACGAAAGCCAAAGCGCGACTGGAATCTGACTGAGTTACGCGGCCTCCCGTAACTTACAGGTAGCTTTTTAGAGAGTGCAACTTCGCTCTCTTGTTCTCTCGTTCTCGTTTGCTCTCTTTTTTTATATCTATCTCTCCCGTTCCATTCACGTGAAGCGTGAGCAGCTTACTCACTTTACCGTTTTCTATCGAATGAAAAATAGAGTGAGATACGAAAGGCTTCATTTATTGTTATCTTTTTTTCTTTTAATTGTTAGTATTTATTTTAATATTTAGCTTTTATTGCTCAAGACACAACTGCATATTAAACATACATACATAATCGAACTGCATGTATAAATACCATATATGTATGCAAAACAACTAGCTGCGTATCACTGATAAGAGAGCACTATAAAAAATAAGAAGCAAGCTTAAAAACCGGTTAATCAGCTTCTTTGTTAGATTGTGGAATATGAATTGTTTATTAGCTTTCTATACTATTTATTAAATATTCATTATTTAAACTATTCAAAAACTGTATAAATGGTCATACATAAGTACTCCTATCTCCCATCGACTGTTGGTTTTGCTGAGTCAGTGGGGTGAATCACTTTTTCATCCATGTGATGCCGGCTGGTGCCTCCCAATTAGCCACAACGACTTTACAGTCAAATGTTACGGTTTGTAAATAAACAAATGTAATTAATTACTATTTGGGCCACATAACAAGTTCATGTCACTTGACTACCGTTTCAACTCTAACGCGAAAATCATACAAAACATAACATTCAACAAATATTTGTTTTTACTTTGAACAGCTTAACAGCTTTAGACTTACTACACAAATATAATATTCGTTTTTGTTCGTTTAAGTACTCTTTGTTAACACACTCATAACTGACCATCCAAAAGCCAGCCAGCTCCAAGTTTGAGTATCTCCCAAAAACATAAAGGCAGCGCAAATGAATGACTCACTCAAAAGCCATGTAATGTGTCACCCAGATATACAATACAAGACGCCGGCCATAGGGAATCCGTGATTACAACACTGCTGGTCACGTAATTAAGATCTTTTCTTTTTATACTTTGAACATATTTTTATGCTTAAATGCCTCTTTGTCCCTCTTGCGCTGAGAACAAAGTTCAAGTTGCTTTAAAATCGTACTCCAAATCAGAATTGAATTGTTTGGATACCCAAAGGTGAGTGATTATTAGGATACATGTATGTAAATAATTGTTGTGCGGTGGTGGTGAAAGTTTCAAAAGTTTAGGTGAATACTTGGAGTAAACTTAGCATTTACAGGGAGATAATTGGTGTATGTGTGTAATAAATAAATGTCTGGGCTCATGTCTTTCTCTGATTTTGTGAGCTATGAAACAAACAGGGAAGTGGTAATGTAAACGGTTTATGTGGACAAGTAAGCGAACAAAAAGAATATAATTATATCCAGGCAAAGTTTTATTTCTTCGTGATGTGATTTCTGCCATATCCATCAACAAGAATATCCAACGCAACAAAGGCAAAAGCTACTTAGGTCAACAAACGGTTAAGAACAAAAGCAGCCAATGCATTTTTTTGCTCCCGTTGTTGTTGTTCATGTTCGTTTGGGATTTGGGTTTAATGACCAAGAAAAAGGCGTCTAAAAATATTTTCGCGGTGCTAACTCTGCTGTCAAGTTCCTGATGCCATGCGGGTGCTTACTCTACAGTGTGCTTATGCATTATAACGTGCAGCTGTTTTAGTTGCATGTCTCCAAGAATCATCGAAATATACCCCATTGCGCAATACGTTTTCGGATAATTTGAATTAGTCACTATGATTGTACTTCTTGATGGGAAATATTATCATGCAATTTGAAACTCAGGTAATATTTACTTTGAAGAATATTTCGAAACTTGGAAACGGGTTGGGCAATATCAGAATTATCAAAGTTCATGAAACGGAAATTCTGTTCAGTTTTGACAATTAACCAAAATGAGGATCCCATGAATATGGCGAGTGCTCATAGTTTTTAGTAGATTTATATTGCATTAACTTTATGTCAATTGATGGGAAATAAATTACAGGTTGTCGTGATTTTACGGGTAATTTCCGTAAATAATTATGTGTACTTGATCTTAATTTTAGGGACCAGTGGACTGCGGCTAATGGCAATAAAAAAAACATAGAAGAGCTTTTTTGAAACTAGCGAATTTGAAATACACTTTATATACAGTTTAAGCGATTTAACTTGTTAACCTTTTTTCTTCCTCCTCTTTAACTACGTTAAGCTGAAACAAAATAGTGAAATATTTTTTGTACGTACTTTTTTATTTAAAATATCAATTTTCTTGGATGATCTACTTTTACTCAAGTCACATACAGACTTCTGAATTTAACTACAACTGTAATAATAATGGATGATAATACTTTGTATCACACAAGAGTAATTCAAAAGGTTTGAAAACGTTGAATTTTTGAAAGAGTGCAAAAAGTAGCAGAGGTGTAAATGTGAAATTATCATCATTCTTCTTTAGACTTGCCCAAATTTACTTTCCTTGTAGAGTCTTTTTTATCGTCATTTTAAAACTTGATTTTATTTTATTTGCAGCTTTAGTTCGGTGTGATGTCATTGTTGGACCCAAATTCTATGCCAAAGTAAATGGCAGGGGTACATAAAAGTGTGTTGTATATTCGAGTACATATATCCATAACAAATGTGGGTCGTACCGTCTTGAGATTCGGCTTGGAAGAGAGAGTTGGAGTTTGTCAATTGCCCGTGGTACGAGCTTAGATCTGAGAGTGGAGATCTGTTGCAATTGAAATTGATGGCAATTGTAGTTGAAATGTGTTATTTTTAGAAATTTGTTTTTCTTTTCAAGTGGTTAAAAAATGTTTTACTATTAGGTATGTTTATTTTGGTTTAATAGTGGTTTTATTTGGACAGCTGCTAAGTTGAAATTGATGACTGGAAATCGAGTTTTCTTTCTACCTAAATTAAACCCATTTGCGTTTGATGTCAAACTATCTCAGGGTTTGGCAACTCTTTTAGTTTTGTTCAAATAGGTAGTCAATGTGTTAAATGCCGCAAGGCTTAAACGAATCACATGCTAATTGACGAAAATCAATTTAAGTGTTTCTTATGTGAGCTGAAGCTACGTCTTTGATTGCTCAATTTAAGAGGGCAAGTAAATAAAGCAGAAAAGTCACTGCTGCAAAATTATGGCGAATGTGTTTGTATATAAGCGAGAACAGCCTGGATTCCATAAAGACTTCTGTTTAGTTGAATCGTATGGTATAAACTAAAAAGATATTTCTTGTTCTTCCATTGATAAAATATTTGCAAAAAATATTTGAACAGGGCGTCAATAGAACCTCACCTGGTCTGTCGCATAACCAATGTGTATCCGAAATATGAGCTGCGCATTTGGGGCAAATACAATTTCAAATGTTGCGGTGCACGTATAACTTTATTTGCCCGTGGTGAGTAGTTGAAGGCATTCACAATAGTGTCGGGATGCATCTGGAGCTGCAGCAACTGAACTATCATGAGCAAACTAACTAATCGCCACATCTTGGTTGTAGTTTTGTGTTGTAGTTGTGGTAAAGATTCAATTTGAATTTAAAACATTTAACTTAGTGTGGGTATGCGTAATTCCACTTAAAAATAAATGAAATTTGTTTATTGTGTGCTCTCAAATGTTACTTTATTAAGCTAATAAATCACAATTAAATGAGCATTGAAATTATTTATAATAAATTGAAATTATGATGTCTTTACACGCATTTTTGCACTCGTCTTGTTCTCATATGTTTTACTAAATTTTAACGACCACGAATTACTCGTTTGTAAACCGCCAAGACTTGTCACGGTTTGATTTAATTTGTTGTTATTGCTCGATGTCCAGTTAAATTCGCAACACGTTTGAACTGTTTCACTCTAATTGCACTTATATAAAATAAATTCGTAAATAATTCGTATGTTGTAAGCGCCTGTGCTGTAGCAGCAAGTCTTAACTGTTGCTGCCTTAAAGAGATCATGCGTGCTTTACAAGTACGATTTCGTTTCCGTTGTGCCTCTGTGTCCGCCGCGGATGTGCTTGAACTCGGGTGTGTTTACTCGAAGACCGCTCACAATGAAATGAAATGCGCGTCGACGTCAGCTCAATTGGCTCTGCTTTCGGCTCTCTGCTTTAGTCTCTCTGCATTCTGCTCTCTGTGCTGTGCTTTGGTTTCTTACTGCTGTGCATGTGTTGCGACACACCCGACAAATTTTTCCATTTCAATCTGGCTTCATAAAAAAATATTTACTTTTTTGCAATATACTTGCAAAACAATGTTCTTATGCTCATCACTCCCGCAGAAATACAGTCCCATACTATTGCACGTCCTCTCGCTATTTTATAAAGGCACCCACACACTAACAGACACAAGCACAGATATGCCAACAAATACAGACGTAATCGAAGAGTGTTGCCATCATGATTGTCACAGTGCATATCTTGTAGCTTGAGTATTCTCTTTACTAATTAAGCTTTTGAGAAATTACACCCTCTTGCCGGGTGATTTGTTTGCTTTTATTTCGAAATTCGCATAAAAACATAATTGTGTATAATTAAAAGTAATACTAAACATTGAAAATACCCTTGGTAAACTGATAAATCAATAAATAGGCAAATGAAGAGCACATGTCATTAATATGCACAAAAGATGGGCTTGAATTTCAGAATACCGAATAACCTGAAGATTCTTAATTATTTTCTTGCTGTCGTTGACCTTACTAAGTAATTGTCATAGTTTACTGATTGCAGATGGAACGCCCAGTTCTGAAAAAAATAAAAAACTAATGGCTTATCTCGTTGAAAACGTAACAAAATTATTATTCATTGATTTACAAACAACAAAATTTTAAATATTAAAAAAATAACTGTTTTGGAATGTTTGTGCCTGGCGTTCCTGAAAAACAAGACAAAGACAGATGTAGCCAAGCTCAAAACTTTCTCAATACATATGCAAGTAGGTCTGTTTGCACTCTGATAATAAAGTAAAGCTTATCAACGCCAGCGATATACATGTATTTAAAAGGCAACACACGAAATCATTAGGGTAGGTTGTGCTGGCCTTACTAAATGGTGCTATGACATGAAATTGAACCAAGTTACGAGTGTGTAGTGACCTAGGAGGGTCAGTGTTTCACTTAGAAAGTACACATGCCCATGATAAGAAGCCGCAAGCTGCAAACCGTCGCATTTACATTACTGAATTGTTTCTGGTGTGTGTGTGATTGCCTGTATGTATGTTCGTTAGTGAGGCTTACAGTTTATCAACTTCAATTATAAAACAATAAAGTCTATGAGAATTCTGACGTTCAGTAGTGTGCGGCGATAAGCTAATATAATCGTTCTATAAATATCAGTTCTCGCCCTAGAAAACGTGAAAATAAAATCCATTACAAATTTCTGTTAAAAGCGATAAAAACATCTGTGTTTATTTTGGTTAGGATGGCGCTTTAAAGGCTCCTATTGGAGTTTAGTAAAATGGTTCCAAAGTAAACATATTGATTTCTGTAAATGCATTTTCCTTTTCGGCGACGACAGAGATATGTTGGTACTCCTTACTAAGTTTTCAAGACGTGGCAAAGCCCTTTGATTCCTTAAAAAAACAGATAAATAATTATAAGCTAGGGTGCGCTGCTGAAAATCATTCTAAAATGCATAATTGTGAACCCGTTACATGATTTTACGGCAATTACGCGCTTACAAATGCCACAGAGCACCCTAAACGCCAAGTGGCACGAATTACAGTTTGTTTGACCACACAACTATAACATAAACTATAATAGCAACAACAACTGCACCTGCGGGGAACAATATCGCGGCACATAATTGAAGTTCATGACCCGAAAGTTACCCTCGCACGCGTCTTTCTCATATATCTTTCGCTTTCCTTGATGTTTCTGTTGCTGCTGCTGGAGTTGCTGCTGTTGCTGCTGCTGGAATTGCTGCTTTTGAAACGGCTGCAACATGTGCAAGCAAGCAACAAAACAGGCGCAAATTGAACTGTTGAAAATGAGTTGTGAATGTTTAAATGGGGGAACATCGTTTCGCTTCTTGAACTGCCCTTGAGATGATCTTTACTCCAGTTCACTTTACAAATGTTGCTGTAGCCGAGTTCGTTTTGTTGTGTTGTTTTGTTGAACACTGGTGTTGTTGCATCGATTTTATCAGGGCTACAATGGGTTTTACTCTTTCTCAGTAATTATCTGTCACCATACGCGACGGAAGTTTCAGACCCATTGTCATATGTACAACTCCGTTTTATATTTACTAAAGAAATGTTATCAATTTATCAACATTATATATATATATATGCATGTTTACACAAAATATAACTTTAATCTAAATCAAACTAAACGTTGACTTCTAAATCGACCCCTCCTCAATTATGTTGTTCACATGATGGAAGTGGCCCTTCGATGCAGCTGTGATAATATTGTTGAGTGGTATCATATTTGGTCACCCATGGGGGCCTTGTATATAACGAAAGGAAGTGTCGTCTACTTTATGAAGTGAAATCAATGCAGGTGCGCGTTTCTCTGACGTCAACAAAATACTGTATTTTCTGATCATTTTTATATATGGTTTCATTCAAGGCGTAAGCTGCATAACAAACTGAATAAATTATTGCATATGCTTGTATAGATTTCAGATGTTCACGAACAATTCATATTTTTGTAAACTCAAAATCTACCTAAGTGAGTCACCGTTTTGGTCGAGTATTGAGTTGAAATATTGTGTTTGTTGTTCGTAAATAATGCATTGCAGTTTTGACAAATTGCTCAGAATGCAATGCCAATCAATGTCAGACACTTTAACCCTTGCCATAAAACCAAATGAACAACCCCTTTAGCAGCAGACAGTGTCATAAAAATAAATGGTAAAAGAATGAAAACCAACTTTTGTTGTTGTCACTGTTGTTTTTGAACTAATTGAAATTGAAAGTGTAACAGACCCAGGTGCGTGGTATGTATATCTGTTAATGTTGACCAAATCACTTGGCATTTGCGAGCAAGACGCCTACTTAATGTCACATTTCAAGTGAAATAATTTTAAAACAAGAAAGAAAAGTACAGTCGAGCGCGCCCGACCGTATAATACTCTCTGCATTTTCCCGATTAAATTATTAAAATCGGTATCCAGATATTACAATGAATAGTACTTGCATTAAAACACGTTGAAACAAAAACAATCTAAGCATAATCAAACACACATCTGTTTGTTTGTTGCGAATACACATACGTTTGACAATATATGATGCATGCATGTATGTATGTGTGTATTCGGCGCAGCCAGCGACCGCGGGCAGCGCTGCCGCCACACAGGCAGCAAAAACGTTCGAGCATGTGCTTGTGTGTTTCTGTCTCGCTTGCACCAATGGGTTGATATTGCGTTCAATTAACAATATTGTAACGCTTCTAGTTTTCTTGTTTATAGTCCGATTTTAATGCGCCTTTCAGGATAGTTTAATATAGTTAGTCTCCACACCAGTTATAAACTACAATACTGTACGATACGGAAAAACGGCATTGAAGCTTGAAAACTATTTTATAAATTGTGGGAAAAGTGGGCGTGGCAGTCCAAATTTATAGATGGCAATGCAACTATGCTGTCGCTAGGAACTCCCGTACAAGAATTGGTGATCCTAGGTGCCATAGTTACTGAGATATTTGCCGAAAACACCAATTTTTCACGAGGTGTGTCCAGTTTTTTGCTTTTGTGGGCGAATGGGGCGTGGCATCGAAAAAAAAAAAAGATTCTTGTATTGACTGACTAAATATCTGATCGTTTGACACCAAGCTCGAACTTGTAGCTCTTACCATCTCTGAAATCTGTTTGTTCATACGGACAGACGGACAGACAGACAGACAGACAGACAGACAGACAGACAGACAGACAGACAGACAGACGGACAGACGGACAGACGGACATGGCTATATCGACTCGGCTTGTGATGCTGATCAATAATATATATACTTTATGGGGTCTGCCACGCCTCCTTCTGCCTGTTACATACTTTTGCACAAACCCAATATACTCTTGCAGAGAGTATAAAAATACTTTCGCTGTCTGCCAACAACAATATTGACTAAAACCTGTTGCCTATCCGGCCATGAGCTGGCGTCTCTATTGTGTCAAAGACATAATCAACATGCTTTTTCGCGATTACTCGTAATTGAAGATACAATTACATTTGCGATATAAAACAATATTTAACTCATGGCCATACTTCTATCAAGAAACGAGAGCTCTCTATTTCTATCACAACAAATACAAGTGTTATTATAGAAACGACTTATTGGGCTTATGTACCGCTCATACAACTTTAGATTTTTATTGTCCTATATGCTGATTATCTCTGTTGGGTGCGATGGCACTTGTCTATTTCGTTTGCCACGTTAACATTTACACGTCACATAAAGCTTATGCAGTAGTTACTTTGTACGATCTGCATCTAGCTATTATTATTCATATCAGGCAATCGCCTTGGAAAAAAAAATCCTGTAGGTGAGGGGCTCAATAAGGAGTAATTGTGTTTTTAGAATAAATATATAAATTATCTGCATAATTGCCGTTTTTATGAGAATGTTATGTGTTGATAGAATATTAAGACACATTCATTTGTTATTTTTAAAGCACTTCTGTTTAATTATCATAATAAAATGTAGACGTAAAAATAATTCTGTGAATATAAACCAAAAATTTTTTTTAACTATCATTTATTGATTGTAATTATCATAATAAAATAAACTTTATCGTGATGTTGGCTAAGGTTTGTATTCTTGGGTGTGGGTGTGCCAGCAACAATTTTGATTTAGCAAAGTTCCGAACCACATAGTCTTTGCAAGCAGTGCAAGCAGTGCAAGCAGTGCTTTGTCGAAACCATATTTACTGCATACTTTTGTGCACATTGTAAAAAGGTTATGGTAGTGTTGCCAGAATTTTCAGATTAGTAGCATAGTACCCGGCAGCGATTAAAAATAACAGCCGCAAAGTATGCATTTGGTTCTGTTAATTTTTCCTAATTGGCGACCTACTGACATTTCTGTTAGCCTGGTATATTATTAGAAAAATATATGTTGTTCCCAGCTGACAATATGCTAAGTCCAACTCTTTGTGATAAAATAAAACAAGTCGAATTTAATTTTGATTTTCATTTATTCATACCATAGTCCTAACACTTTTTAATAATTAGTGTGCTTTATAGCTAAATTTCTTTTTACTAAAATAGTGTGTATTTGAACGAAGCGCAGCTATTCTTTTAAATGATCGACTTGAAAATACAAAAAAAACTTTAAATGTAAATGTAGATGTACATATTTTTTATACATTTTGTTCATTAAATTAACATGAGTTATAAACGGCCATTAAAAGGTTGCCCTGAAAAGATATGAAAAATAGAATTAATAACTTAAAATAACACATGCTTGATAATTTGGCAACTTGGTTAAGGTTTGAACCTTAAATTAATTTTGTATTTATTTTTTCCCCTTGAGATTTTCGACAAAAACTGAAAGCATTGAACTGATATCAATATCTGACAAAATCTTTTTCTTTCAGACTCAGTCAACTAACAACTAGATAGTTTTGGTCCTTACGAGTCTTAATTTATCAAATTTCAATTTATTTTCTTTAATATAACGTTATGTTGATTTGTGCTCTACATTTCATCCATTTCTATCTGAGATATATTCATTTATGCACAAATGAATTAATTGTCAGTACATGAAGACAATTGCATGTGTATTGAAGTATGCATTTGCATATGTATACAGACATTGATGGTCCAACTCGAAATTGACTAACAAGGATTATAATGACGCTGTCTAGCCAATTGCAATGGCTTTTGCTTTGATGTAAATTGCCGACAGCAGAACAAGCCTAAGCGGACTAAGGCACACACAAACATGCATATGCACATGCACAGAGGCGCAAATACATAGGGTGTTACATAGAAATCAGTCTAGACGAGACAACAGGCAGACAGCTTAACGCAAAACAATTTCTTTTTGTCATCGAATATCCTTGAGGCACCGCAAATTGTCGTCACTTAAGCTGCCCCCAACTGTCCAATTTTCCCCTGTGTGCTCCTTTCTGTCATGCAGCCGTGCAACATTGCAGGTGTGGTGCACTAATTAGCGTGAGAAACGTGTGCTCGAATTGACAAAAGCTGAATGGTCAAAGAGATTGAGAAACCAAAAAGGTCCTTCAAATACAAATAGCATGTGGTTAAAGCGACTTTGATGTTAACAATCCATTTCATTTGATATGCGATATTTGATTTTAAATATCACTTATAAGATATCGTTTATGGGAAGTGCACTTTATTAACAAATAAAATGCATACGGTCCACACACGTAATTGACCCAAAGAGAATTCACTTTATTCCAAACATAGTGCATATCTTTTAAATAAATGTATTAATATCGTTACTCAGTACTGATTCATTTCCGTTTCAGTTCAAATGTTATAGAATAAACCAAATATTTCACTTTGATGTGCAATGCATAGCGCACGCTGCATTTTGATTTATTTCGAGGGCCGGAAATCAAAACAAACAGAAGAAGAAGCAATTTCAATTATATGATGAATGGGAAATTCGCTCATAAATTAGAAATTTTGCAATGTCACTACATAAATAAAAATGTAAGACGTCAAAGAAAACTACAATTTTCAATATAAAGCTGCAATATGGATGCAAAAATATCGATTGCTGGACTGTTTATTATACTTTATCCTAAACAACAATTGGACAGTTTATTGTACTTGCATTATATTGAGTGGTGTGTATTCTATCTGATGTTTAAGTTCCCCTGTAGTGCACTTAATGGTGACAGACATATACTCTATGGCTATTGAAGTCCATGTCATTAATGATTCCAAAGGGAAGGTTAAGCGCAACAGCCAGTGAGTTGCAACTTGGTCTTAATGCCAACCCGACACGCTATTGGCCAATAAAACGCTTAACGACGTTTCGTACCAGAGGACCCAAAGAGCAAGTTTTCAACTCAGTATGACTCTTTGCTTTGCCGTTGCTCATCAAAATTTCTTAATTTTTGCCACTGAAGCCCAGATCCACACTATACAATGGTCAGCTTTATTTTTATTTTTGCAAATATCTGGCAATTAGATCAAAGTTATGACGCTGTGTGTGACATAAAGAATTTGCTTTGCTTGGCTACCAGATGTTAGTTGACAGTTGTCAGTTAATAGTCGACCGTTGCCAGTTGAAAGTCGTTTGTTGCTTGCTAACAATAGATAGTTAATGCCAAAGATATTTTAAAGTTTATGTTTAGTGTAAGGTAATGTTGGCAGCATAGCCATGAGCCACATGGCTTACCAGCAACCGCATACAGTTAACAAATGAAAATGTTTCTCTCAACACAGCCGGAAATACATATACACATTCGGATAATAATATGAAAGATAAAAGAACTTGAAGTCACGGGCAACATCAGCTGTTGCTCAGCAATGCAGAAACAATGCAACAGCAGTAGCAACATTAACAACAAATATATAGCAACAAAGGAAGGTTTCATCTCTCTCTCTCTCTTTCTTCCTCTCTCTCACTTTATCTTTATGTTTTGTTACGTTTCCTTATTTCTCCCTCTCTGCTACCAAAACTTAAAAATTATATTATTAAAAGATTTAATTAAAGTATATTTTTATAATTGAAGCAACAAGTAAAAACATTTCTAGACACACCAATTCGGAAACACCCAAACATTACCAGCAATCGTTCTCCCGCTCTCAATATTTCGCTCTCTCTCTCTTTTTCTCCGACGCTCATGCTGGCTCTTTTTCTACCTAAACGAGAACTTTGGATTTCAAATTTCAGTCGGCTTTCGACCATCAGTTGGGGCGCATGTTTCGCTTCTGCCCAAGACGGATAAAATTAAGAGTATTCAGTGTTTCAGTGTCGCGGTTATTAAACTGAATGAACAGTATACAAAGTTTTGATATTAAGTGTGCACATTTGTAAAATAATTTCGTAAATAAATCCTTTAAAATTAATATACATTTTTAAGTTGATGTACGTGAAACTAGTGCTAAACATAAATAAAATACATATACAATAATATTGCTAAGAGTGCTATTTTTAAAATTTAGTAAAACAAAGTTAATAGTACAATAAAGTAAATAAAAATATTAACTTGCAATTTAAGTCAATCGTTTGGCAAAAGAACTATGAAAGAAATTCTTTAGCATCTATTATTATTCACTGCTTTATATACATAAAACATCACTAATTAGAAACTGTATGGTTATAGTTTTTTGTTCTATGTAAATTAATCTGAAGTTTTAATAACAAAAAGCATAACGCTTTTAAAGTTTAAGCAAACAATTAAATTTTTAACAATCGCAACAGCAGAAGGTAAGAATGCGCTTATAATATTTCAACCTAATTTTTCATTTACATTAAATTAATAATCCCGCAAAAGCAGTTAGTTTTATTTTTGCTCTTAACGGTATGTTTGTTGTTTCGGGATTTTGTAGAAATCTGGCGACCAATTTCATAGAAGTGGCTTAATCAACTTTATTTTCAATTTCCCATTTATTAAAATGCAAAATGAATATTTCCACGTATAGTTGAAAGTCACAGACAATAACAAATTCTTGCATAGTTGTCAACAAAATTATCGAAAGACTCAATAACAGATCCAATTTCATGAGCGACCATATTTATTTTCATTTGCCGCGTCGACGAGTTGGTTTATTTCTTTTATGTATTGTTATGCTCTCTGGCTGCAGACAGTCAGTGAAAACCTAATAGAAGGCGAAAACAAGCTTAAAATCTAAAAAAAAAAAAAAAAAAAAAGCAGCAGCTGTTAAACTCTATACGAGGATAAAAAGCTAACAGTATACGTAAACAATAATTTCACGCAACTAAGCGAACAAATAACAACATAAGCAAAGTAAAAACAAAATAAAAGAAGAAAATCTAGAGAGAGAAAAAAAACGCGCGCTTTTCTAAAGTTTGAAGCAGCTATTGCAATCCTGCAGATTTCCTGTTTACTTGAGTTAAGTTTGATGTTGTTGGCGTTAATGAGGCGTTGTTGTCGTAGCCGCTGTGGTTGTCGTCTATGTGCATTAGATCACCAACAACAACAGAAGCAGGAACAGCATAAACAACAAATATGTGCCCAGCACTTTGGAGTGTCGGTTTTCGGGCAACATTGCGTATGTGTAATGCAAACGAACGCGTGACGTTCGAGCGCAAAGAAAACAAACAACCGGCCAATGGATCACACAGAGTTCCAGACTCACATGATACACCAACAACTGCCGCTACTTGCATATACATATATTGTATTCATGTATGTGAGTGGTTTGCACGTGCATATGTATATGGCTGCTGTGGGAGGCTCGCCTGATTCGCAGACACACAAACGTAGACAAACAATATGAGCTGGCAACGTCAGAGTCAAAATCAGCGTCGGCGTCAACTACAGCGTCGGTTTGGCTGCCTAGTTGCCGCGCTGCCCGTTCGATTGACCGTCGCGTCTCTGTGTGGCTTTGAGGTTGTCGATTTGATTTGTTCTGTTCGGTTTTGTTTTGTTTGCTGCTTTATGTATATTTATTGAAAATTTACTGCTTGCGTAACAAACGACGACGTTGACGGTTTGCCGTTGGTGCTGCTGCTGCTGAAATATGCAAATGTGTATGCGTAAGTGGGCGGAATTGCTTGATAGATGATGGAGGCAAGACTTGCTTTTTGCCAGGGAGGTGGAGCATTATCAAAATGTCATTAATATCGCACCAAAAACCAAAAGACTTATCGTTTGACACGCCGTTTACTTTAGCTTGATGAGCTTGCTGAAAGGAATTTCCTGTTATTCCTTCGCACCAACACAAGAATAAACACATGGACTTTGAACCGCCGAAAATGACAAATATATTTCCAAAGAAGCACTGTCACGGCTTTTGCCCAAACCGATTTAGTTTGTTATTTATGAAACCACAAACGCGGTTAACCCTTTTTTCGGATTAAATCCTATGCCAAACTCTACAATTTTGTCTGATCCAGCATTAATTCTCTCACGCACACTGTTACACACTGTAGACACATCAGGGAAGAGGGAAAGACTCAGACCCAGACTCAGACAGAGACTCGTAAAACTGCGAATTGCGCTAAAAATAACTTGGGTCGGCATTGGGAGACGTTGTTGGGTTCACGTCTGTCTGCACCATTCACGTCCTCGCTTATTGCGCAATCGCGGCAACTTTGTTACCACACCAGAAGCAGGAAGCAGCGCAAATGGTTACAGTCTCGGGGTTAAGTCGTTTGGACACAAGAAATGCCAACAAAATTGGGGATTGCAGTTGAGATTGTTTGCGTACACAGAGAAAAACTTAAACTTATTTCCAAAAGTTCTTGATTTTAGCTTGATTAAGCACGAATTCAGAATATAATATATTTCATAAATAATCAGTTCAAGAATATCCTGAATTACCATACTTTGGTATTATTGTTTTCGCTTCAATAAATAACATGTCGACTCATTATCAAAATAATCGTAAGTATTCGCTTTACTTAGAATACACATGAATATTGCTTTAAACTAGTTTTTTGGTATTATTGGATATAATAGGTCTTCTTTAATAGAAGGTTAACATACTTTGACCTTAAAATTTTGATTTTTGATATAGTGCTGTTGTATCTTGGCTTTGGTCAAGCATTTACTGCACTTGTTGCTGAAGTGCAGTGCAGCAACATAACGACAGCAACAACAACAGACACCAGAGGATGCAATTCAATACAAACAACAAAGTAGAAAAAATATTTTGCGAAAATCCAGAATAAATGCCCAAAAAACATGAAAACAGGTCTTTAAGGCGACGTCGGGCAACGGTCAAACTGCATCAAGAAAAAGACTGGCTATATACGAATATATATGCATGTATGTACATATAGGTATATACATATATAACTCTTGTACATACTTTCAGCTGTGAGTGTTGTTATTGGGGCTTGGCAATGCAGTTACTAAGCTTTGCTGGCCTTTTAGGTGAATGCATTTTATGCCGTTCCTGCTGTTGCTGTTCCTGTTCCTTGCATTTTTGTTGTTTCCGTTGGTGCTGTTGTTATTGCTCTTGTCGATTCCTCTGCTCCTTCAAACCTAATTTTTGCTGCAGTTGCTTTGTTGATTTTTTTCTGTGCATTGTAAGCAGTGAGGAATTTCAAGCATCTTAGCGAAAAAATATCGAGTACAGTAAACACTTAAAATATTTGCGCCAAGTTATTGCGAAATCCTTCATGTCCAGAAGTTGCCATATGATATAGAAAACTAAAGCTAAATCAATAAAAACAAAAGTCGAAACAAAACAAAAAATAGCTTAAAAGTAGAAAACTACTTCCACTTCTACTGATATCAAAGAACAGCAAGAATTATAAAGCCTACTGACTGCGTCGGGTCTAAAAATAGCCAAGCGCTTTGCACGAGGCACGACAGGAATGCAGCTCCAATGCAAGTGCATTGTGCTGTTCTTGGCCGAGGTCTAGTCTGGTGTGTGTGTGTGTGTGTGAGTGCAGACAGCGTCTGGCAAGCCTGGTTAACCTGGAAACGACTGCACAAATCCACTGACCGACCGTCCGATGAATCGACCATCGTATAAAATGTCGTAACGCATGTTAACTCAATAATTTTGGAACCTCTTTACCGAAGTGTCCTGTTGCCCGCCATTGCCATTTACTGCACGCGTGTGCTGTTCGTGAACATGAACCATGACGCAGTAGGTCATTAATTGCTTACAAGGAAATGTGAAATGTCTGGCGACTTACAAAATTAGTTAAAGTAGTAAACGCAGTCAGCGAATAAGCACGAAACATTGGCAAGTTCGTTTTCTCTGCAAGATGTGGCTAATTTTGATATTCAAACTTCTCTTATGGCAACAAGCACTCAGCACTCCGCACTCATCTGGATGAAAAGGAATTGACAACTGTTGTTTGAGCTCAAGGACGTTTCCAAGTTGGCCAAATTAGGATGCTTCAGCCCACTAACAGTCGCTTGCACAAGTCACACTCCAGTCACGTTTCGTTTTGTTACTACAATGCAATTGTTGCATGTCTGTTTGTCTGTCTATCACTTTGTAGAGGCTGTCTGCATATGTTAGCTTAAGCACGTCCTTAATGTCGTGACGATGACAGGAGCAGCCAAAATAAAACAAATACTGAACTAGCGCGACAAACAAAATGCAAGTTACAAAAACAAACACATTCATTTTACACTGATAAAAAAAAGAAAAAAAAACATAGAGATTTTCTTCGATCAAAAAATTCTTTTGGTCTACAAATTTGTAAAAAGTAACAAAAAACAACTATTATTTTTGCTTAGAATAAAGTTTGCGAATTATAAATGAAATACTGATCGATCTCTGCAGTAAACAATAGATTAATATTTTTTATCAGTGTAGCTGATTGAGAAACAGACAACAGACAGATACTCTGACTAAGACGCCGATGTAGATGAAGACAAACGCGATTGCAGTATGCGCCAAACCTACCAAAGCTCGGCAACCTGCCTCTACCTCTATCTTTGTTTCAACCTCCGGCTCTACCGCCAGCTCCACCTGGATCGGTCGGTCGGTCTGTCCGTCTGCCGGCTTGTCTGCGTTGCAGCCGGGCACATTGCAGACAACAGCGATGACAGTGGAGACGGCGACAGCAACAGGTTCTTTATTTTTAGTAGTCGCATTTCAAAAACCGCCTGCTCAATGTCAACTCAACGTTTCAGACTTAATTGTTGCTGCTTTGCCATACTTTTTTGAACAGCAAATTCTTTGAGCTTGCTGCGGCTGTTGTTGTGTTGTCGTGCTGCTTTGGTTGCATCATGTTGCTTGAAGCAAGTGCTTCATTCAAGTGCACGGTCTACCTCCTAGCCCTGCTTCTAGAGTACTTACATTTTTGTGAATTATTTAATTGAAATTTGTACATATATATATATATATATATATATATATAACGTAAACGTTTTTTAAGACCGTAAGTAAAGTTTATTAGAGAAAACGGACGTAGAGCCGATAAAAATTTAATTTTGAGCAGAATCATCTGTCCAGTTAACTTAAAGAAAACTTTTGACTTAGGTAAGACAAATCAAGTCCCAAATCTGTAAAAATGTGGCAATTTTGAACAAATTTGTACATCATTGGGGACTTGATTTGTGAAAATGGGACAATGTTATATAATGTTTTATAATAAATGCCATCCATATGATTAGTATTGAAGACATGTTTTAATTCTAACCAAACCCATCAATTATTATTTATGTATAACTGTAACTTTAACTTAACTTTGCTTTGCTTTAAAAAAAAAAATATCTAAAAAGCAATCATACTAATTAGTCTAGAAAAGTACAGGGTGTTTTAAAGTCTACTGTAGCCTTTCCTAATATATATTTGTTATTTTTTCAATATCTATTTTCTCATATTGTTTCTGCAGCATTCATCAATTGCCGTTTGCCTTGTCATGTTGCAGCATCAAACAAACGGTCAGAACAGCTTGACATTTCTAAAATCAAATTACAAATATAAGCGCAGAACTATTCTGACAATGCGCGCACTTCCTGCCTGGGAAGCGCGAACACCAAACCAATTAGCGGCAACATTGTCAAAGACGAAGACGTCAGCAGCAACAGCACCAACAACAGTAGCAACAACTGTCCGCAAATGTAGAACAATTTTAAGTTTATTTATAGTAATCATTTGGAAGGTTTTGAAGGCAGTAGCCAATTGCTTGCGCTATGCTGGCCGCATTATTGCCAATGCCAATGATCATGAGAATGAGTATATGAACGTTGGCCATGACCATGACGTCAATGCGACAGCCGTAGTGAGACATTCACATCCACGCACTACGCACTCTGAGGATGACGCTAATGACGATGTGTCAACGGCACGTGAACAACAGCAGCCACAGCAGCATAAACGGCAACGGCAACAACCTTTATCTAGTTCTAGTCCAGAAAAGAGCGAACACTCCGTGACAACATCAACATCACAAACAACAACTAAACTCATTATGTTGCCGACCGCTGAGTCTAGACTGCCATTGATGACTTTGTTAATTGCACTGCTGCTGAGTATGCGGCTCACTTCGGGTAAGTAACTGCAATGGGCAGCCTTAAGTTACATTTTATTCTATCATCTTACATCGCTTTGCTCATTCTATAATTAAATTCGTGATTACTGATCTGCCAAAGACACAGACATATTTTGATACAATCTACTGAATATTATTAAAGTGGCGCCAGATTTTCAGATCGGTTGGAAAATCATTCCATTTATAGTGAACAATAAATGTGATACATTTAGCAAAAATGACGCCATTTCTCAAAACATTGCTAAAAGTTTAATGTGCGAAATCAATTTCGGGCGGATGCTTTTAACGGCAGAGAATTAGCGCCAGAGTCTACCCGTCCAGTTAATACTCTGCCTAAAGATGAGTAAAAAGGGGAATATTAGAAAGTGATTCGATTTCTCAGAGATTTTTATATCAAAGTATCCAATAACATGTATGGAATTTCTCCTTCAGCTGGTACTTGTTGGCAGACTCATCTTGGTAGTGGTAAATGCAATCAGATCTTTGCCACAAACTTTACCAAATCTGATTGCTGTGGTGTTAGCCAGACATTCTCCTATACGGATCGCGAATTGAGCAGTGTGGAGTATTTCTTTGCCACAGCAATTGGAGGCGGTGTGGAGTGTGTGCCATGCATTGGTAAGTCAACTAGATTAGCTTAAAGTCATATACGTATGTATGTTGTTGAAAACGAGGAGCATACAAATTTATTTTACAATTACTCACTTTCTAGAAAGTTGCAAGGGATTTAAATGTGGGCCTAACAAGAAGTGCGTGAAACGCAAAGGACGGCCTAAGTGTGTGTGTGCGCCTGAATGTGGCGCTTCTTTGCGACGGACGCATCAACAGCAGCAACAACACAATGCCTCAGAGCAACAGACGCTGGTGGAATCTCAATCATCGCAGTTGTTTTTTCCATCGACGCCGCCGCGTGGGTTACGTAGTTTAAGTAGCGGAATTACAAATATTAATTTAGGTTTAGAAGGCGCCAAGCGGCAGAAAAATAAAAGCGAAAACATAAGCAGCAGCTACAACAACAACAGCAATTGTACTGATAACCAAAGAAATGAACAGCAAAGAGAGAAGCCAATGCCAAAGCGAGCCAATCATAGAAAAGGAATACTCGGCGAAACAACGCACAGAAGACTTTTGATTATAGACAGCAGCAATTTGCAAGAGCAGCCGACAACTAGACGCTTGCGAATGGAGGGCAACGGTGGCAAAGTACAGATGCAGGTGGAGGGGTTGGCGCCGCAAGCGACATATGAACGTCGCAGACATAGAAAAAACAACAAAAGCAACAACAATGGCTATGGCAAACACTTAACAAGATCAATGACGACGCTAACGTCGGTAACAGCGAAGGTGACGGCGTCGGCGTCGTCGACAGGAGCCAATGACTCGTCCACGACGCCTGCGCAGACAGCTCAGTCTAGACAGAAGTTTTCAAATGCTAATGAACCCGCCAACGATATTACCAGACAGTCGCAACAGCAACAGCAGCAACAGAAAGACAATGCTCCCGCTCGAGTCAGACACCAACATAAGCATCAGCATCAGAAACATGTTCTAAATCACGAAAAACAATACGAGAATGGATCGCAGCAGCACAGGCACAATTACAAGAACAACCACAAGGATAAGCTTCGCACAGCTGTAGCTGAAACAGCAGCAACAGGCATATTGCTAACAGTGAATAACACAACGTCTGGGACTGGTGCTCGTCGACGTCTGTATTTGACTGAACACGGAAGTGAAACGGCTGCGTCATCGGCTACCAGCAGCAGCAGCCACCACCGCCGGTTGGATAATACTGATGATTTAACATTTCTGACTGGAATTTATAAGGCAGCGCCTGTGGTAAGTGAGCATGTTTCATTGCATACTGTTTGGCGCAAAGTGTACACTTTGCAAATGCTTTATTCTACTTTTCATTGGCTGTCGCAGTCGCACCAACAACATCAACATACAAATCCGGTTTGTGGCAACGACGGTCGCACCTACAACACTGAATGCCAGCTGCGTAAGCGTGCTTGTCGCACAAACAACGCCCAACTGGAGGTGGCTTATCGCGGACACTGCAAGAGTAAGTAAATATTAAAAAAATCTAAAATGTTAATTTCTAAATCAGTATAGTGGTCTAACGATGAACATTTTGAATATGTTCGATATGAAATGGTAGTTTTTATTTAAAGCGCATCATTAACTAGTAGTGTTTTGAGAAACAAATTTTGCTTTTCAATCTTTTGTTTTATTAGTAAATCAATACCAGTATCAATTTATGGATAAAAGTTTGAGAACGTATGCGAAGGCATGTCAAAACTTAGCAGTTTCACAATAAGATAGAATGACAAATTACTGCACATTTCAATTACGTCCAATAACTTGTAGCACTGCACTCAACTACTGACTGACGGTCATTATAGCGATCGAACATTTCTTTTCACCATTCCACCGATTCGCAATATTGTGTAATAATTTAATGATACAGGAAGCACTCACAAACATGCTCAAATGATCAATAAAAATTTACAAGAACGATGGGGAACCAAGTGTTTTTGTAATGGCCAAAAGAACTTGTTGGATTAGCCGCAAGCAGCAGCCTTTCGCATGCTGTTACTGACTGTTACCAGACAGTAGCAGGGGCAGCAGCAGAAACAGCATCAGTCACAGCAACAGCAACGTTCTAATGTTGGCGCGTGCCAATGACGACAAGCTTTTGCTTCGGCTGACTTTAGTTGCAACTCCAGAGCTTAGGAATGTGCAATGGTAAATCGGCAATCTTGGCTATAGCCATGGCTAAAGTTGCTTAATGCAGATTTTTTTCACTTCGGTCCACACGCCCCTCCTCTCGGCAATCGCCTTTAATAAGATTTTCCAGCTCGTAATTCCGAGCGAAAAAATGTTTGCTATTTTTTGCAAGTGTCAGAGCTGGCGCCAAGACGTTTAAACGGGCTCTGTGCACTGATAAATTTGACAGTTTATAGCCATAGCTACATACGAAAAAATACAAAAAATCTTAATAAGATTAATCTCAATTAATTAAAACTAGGAACTCAAGACATATTATTCAAATATGATAATTAGTGAACAGTACAAGTACTCGAACAGTAAAAAAAATTTATTTAAGTTTGATAATAAAATATTTAACAAGGAAAAAATATTCCTCAACTTATATCAGAACTAAACTTCATTTATTTTACTAAATTTCGAAAATATTTAGCTAGCTGCAACGGCGTCCAATGCCGGAACGGCTTAATCTGTGTGGAGGATCAATATTTGATGCCCCACTGTATTACATGCAAAATTGATTGCCCATGGGATGATGGGAACGGATCTTATGACCCGGATGAGGCATTCATCGATGAGGAGCGTGCGGTGTGCGGGGTGGATGGCAAGACTTACAGGAGCACTTGTGATATAAATCGTATGATTTGCAAAATTGGACGATCCATTGCTGTGGCGTATCCGGGACCGTGTCGAGGTATGTAATTTGTATTTTGATGATTGATAAGCTTTAAAACTCAATCAAATTAATTGAAAATATCTTGGAAACTTTACTGCTGGATTGGTAAATTATTGGCAACAATTGCTGCAGTTGTTGTTGCTGTTTTTGATGTGGCTGGTAACGCAAGCGGCTGTGCAAAATTAACTACAATCAACGCAAAACCGCAATTTTGCATTTGATTGACTTGACTCGGCTGAGGCTTCAAGCCGATTCCTAACCACAAGTTGTTGTCGTAGCTGTTGTTGTTGTTGCTGCTGTTGTCGTTGCAGTTGTCGCACTGTAGCCTACCAACTAACTGCCAAGCCATATTAAGTTGCTCTCGGTGTTTGTTGACTGAAATTGTTACATTTGCTTATACGGTTCCATGATTGCCAGCAATTTGATTAGCCAGTTGCAGTCGCCGAAGTTATTGTTGTTGGTGCTACTATTGTTTTCGCTGCGGCTGTCACTACTGCTATGCAATGTATACAACGCTTGGATTTAGGTATAATTTATGCTTACTAATTTTTTGGTTACAATGCGATTGATCGACTTCAATTGCCAATTGATTAAATTCGAATGGACCCTGGCGCTGCTACTGACCGCCTACGGTCAGCTGCATATACTATTGCTGTGCTGCCTTAGAGCTTCCAAGATGCTGTCAGTCTCCTAACCAATTAAAGGCGTGGCGGGTGTTGCATTCTGACGCGCCATATCTACACATATCTGACAGGCGACTGACCAAACTGGTTGAGTGTGTCAGAGGCGGTTGCCGGCTGCAATTGCGTGCTAATTGCAGTGTTTTGTTGCAAATTACAGCTTGTAATTAATGTTAAAAGCACTTGAAACACAAATACCTGAAAACCATAACAGAAACAGCAGCTGCTCACAAAACTGCAAGAGTTCGAAACGGAGTACTTAAAAGCAGCTTTCCCTAATACTATTCGATTACCAGAATTCAAATTAATCAATCGTGAAGTCGACCATAAGAGAAGAGGACCCGCATTAATTCAACATAAGAAAATGTGTTCATATGAAAGCTATATTAGATAGGTGCAGATACGATCCAATTTAGGCCAGTATTTTGCTTTAATTTTTATACCTTTGCAGAGGGTATATTGTTTTTGTCACGAATTTTGTAACGCATTGTTGGAAGCGTTTCCGACCACATAAAGTATATATATTCTTGATCAGCATCAACAGCCGAGTCGATATAGCCATGTCCGTCTGTTTCTATGCGAACTAGTCTCTCAGTTTTAAAGCTATCTTAAATTTGGTACAGACCTGTAATCTCTCTGCACGCAGCTCATATGTAAAAATCGGCCAGATCGGACTACTATATCATATAGCTCCCACAGGAACAATCGGTTGAAAATGCTTAGTATGAACATTTTCGGCATCTATTGACCGATTTCAACGAAATTCAAGCTGAATGAACTTCTCATTGTCTTCCATCTGTTCACCAAATTTCAAATCGGACTACTATATCATATAACTACCATAGAAATAATTGGTTAAAATAACCAAATTAATGCAATATTCATGACTGCAAGGGTATTTAATCTTCGGCGAGCCGAAGATAACCGTTTTTTCTTGTTTTGTTTTCAGTTTTTCCACTTTGAGTGCTATGGTCTTGTATTTAAAAATTGCTGTTTTAGCTTTTGTAGACTCTAAGAGCGAGGTGTTTATAAGGCTGTTAATGCTGCTTTTGAATAAATATGCGTATTGCATAAATCTGATTAAAATAAATTTCACCCTTTTCTAATTGATTACCAACGCCCCACAATGCTTCCCCCATTCAGCAAAATTTGTTGCACGGTAGTTGGATATTAAAATAAATTAATATTATTAACAAAGCATTGAATGGTTCACTTTTGCTTTTAGCACAACCTTGTGTCCGCATTAACTGTGCGTTTGGTAGCCAAATTGCCTGGCGATCTTGGTTTTGTTGGTATGAAAAGCAAGCACACTTCTGTTCCTGCGCCTGCTCCTCAGTCTATCCGTCTACACCGCTGTCGCTGTCTTTGCTTAAATTGCAGTTACTGTATCTGCCTGCGTTGTACATACATATGCATACACATAACGAGTATAACACTCGATGTACAAATACTTATGTGCGTGTGTGACTGTTTCTTGTTGGTTTTTGAGCATTTTATCTTTATGGTTAGTAAGTTTATGGTTTTCGTATATGCGTATGTGTGTATGTGTGCTTTCACATAAATATGTGCTTCGCGATCGAGCCTGTGAGACCTCAAAAAGACCAGCCACACATCTACAACCAAACATTGGACTGCTGCCCCAAGAAATATGACTACACGTACAAGCCATTAAAAACGCCATTTTCGCAATGGGGATGAAGAGGGGTAAGGACACTGGTTCTGTGATTGCAACTGCTTGTTCGGTCCGGTTGAGTCTGCTTGTCCACCTCCCCTCTTCGTATCCCTTGAGTATGCACTCCACGACGTCACTTTTGTCTGGCTCAACGTCTGCTGAAGTTTACGATCGTATTAAAATCACCTTAAACAACACGCAATGCCGAAATGGTCAGACAGCCCAGCCATTGCAACTGCGACAGGCAACACACACACAAACACGCACACACTAAAACGCATATATGACCCACGACCACGACGAATCTTTTGCCATGCCACACAATGTTGCAATAAGTTCCGCCTTCGAGCTGCAGCAGCGTATCGGCGTCTGCTGCTCCCCGTTAAGCCGGATGGACAGACAGTCTACTGTCGGTGAAGTTGATTAAACAACGTCAACATAACAAATTCCAGTTGGCTTGCATTGTGACGGTATTATCAGCTGGCGAAGCCATTACACTAAGTTTAACATATACATCATAATCAACAAGTACAGGGGCATCGAGATGCGGAAACGGACAATCGATTGCATTCATTGTCTAAATGGATGCAAAAGCCGGCAGCTAAAATTGGTAGTTGAAATTAATAAATTTTAACGGTTACGAATTGCCAGGCGGTGAACCATCATCATTCTTGAGGAGCGTTGTCGGAAATCTACATAAGCATCGGCAACGGCAGTGGCATCTGCTCTTTTCAGCGGCATCACGTTGCTGCTAAGCAATTGTGAACCACTTTGCCCTCAAGGCATGCTGCAACATTGTTGCCAAGTTCCAAGCCGAAGATCATGTAAACGATACACACACACACATATAAAGAGTGTCTTTCGCTTGACTGCCTGAGGCAGACGCAGATTGCCTTAACTTGCATATGCTAGCTGCTGGTTACTCTTTTTTTTATGTGGCTACCGTGTTGCGCATGTCAAGAGTGGGGCGGGCTCTTTATAAATTTTTCTTGTATGTAGATACCTGTACATATTGGCATTGCCTGTGTGAATAATGTGGTAGCGTTGAAAATTGCTGGGACAGACACGCAGGCCGCAGCGACAACAAGGACAACACCCAATTTAAATAACAAAACAGCTGTACGCCAACGGAGATTTGGGACTTTACGATCATACCGCACTTTGCAATGCTCTGCAATCATGCTTAATACATATGTAAACAAATGAAGCAAAAGAATTTAACATCAGTGCTCTTAAATTTAATAATACCTTTAGCTGCTTATTCTGGCCAAAATATTGCAAAAAAAAAGTTTAAAAGTCACAACAACAGCTGCCAAAGTTCACAACACTTAATTTTTGACTCGAAGAGCGATTAAATCAAACTAGAAATTGTCAGGCATAAAATGCAAGAAACCTACACAAAAGCTTCCGATCAAGGTAAAGCGAAGATTTTTTAATTGATTGACTCGTAAAATGTATTTTCAGCGAACCACGTCACTTGTGCGGAAATTAAGTGTGGACCAAAGGATACCTGCCTGGTCGACCTGCAAACACACCAGCCTCGCTGCGTCTCCTGCCGCTATAAATGCTCCCGTATGCAACAGCGGGTGGTGAGTAATAAATAGTCTACAATCAAGTGAAGGATGCAATTTGACTTTACCCAACATTCTTTGTAGCAATTGAGGGCAGAAAAAATCTGTGGACACAACAATCACACATACAACTCGTGGTGCGAGATGCGTAAGGATTCCTGTGCCACGGGCTTCTTTATTGGCGTCCGAGGGACGGGCGCCTGTTAGATCAAATTAGAGAAATCTACTTATAAACCACACTAGCACACTATATAACATACATAGCACATTTCTATGTAGTTTCTACATCCAAAGATTCTTGTTGTAAACTTAAACACTTAGAGATACTCTGATAAAAAATATGTTTTTATATCAAGACTGTCCTATAATAATAGGTCCAATTCCGAATAAGACCAAGATTAAAAGACCAAAAATTCTAAAATTAAGAGTAGAAAAATGTCGGAATTCTAAAAGATTTACATTTATTTTTAACATGATAAAAACATGTTCTTTTTTCGATACATTTCAATCAAAATGTAAAAATATTTTTTGAATCAAAATTCTTACAATAGGGTCAGGACCGCAATTTTTAGGATGTTTGCTTTCAGATTTCAGAACATCATATCTTTTATCAGAGTATACACTATAAAAAACATATATACATATGCATATTATTTAATGTGCAAGTAAGAGATCAAAGTATTAGAGCATTTTTGTTTTTTAACACTATCAAAATTAAAATCAATCATTATTAATAGCAGCGATCACTCAGCAACAACAATTAAACATAATTGCTTAGGTAAATCGACACCCATTTGTGGCAAGAGAAAAAAATATCTTAAGAGGCTTTTTTGTATTAAACATAAAACTAATTCATAACTATCTTATACAAATTTTTTGGCATAAACGAATCGTTTACGATTTGTTAAGAGCTAACAGCTAAGCGAATGTATTTAATTTATTTATTACTCAGAATATAATTTTTTTCTTGTATGTAATTTGCAAATCTTATATTTTGCTTTCGAGTGAAGCTATATTGATTAACTGACTGATAGCTTAACTTTATATAGCAGCATCTTCTAATAACCTACTCTAATCTTTATGACCATAAAATGTATGAATAACTAAATGTTAATTAAATGTATTTCAAATTACTTACATATCAATCACTCTCATCTGATAAAGCAAATATATCATTGGCCCTCTGATATCGTGCTTGTGTTATCTTCAAATTGGCTAATTTGCGATTATCCACAGGTCGAGATGCACTTGGCAGAGGTGGCTCACCGCTGCCGAGTCCAGTAGTGCCTTCATTGGGTACTACATTAATCTGCATTAATTAGTTATGAGTTGTTTAAAAAGGGGCATGTAAATGTATTACAGATGTTTACACTTACGGGAGTAAGCAGACCCTGATTGCTTTTACCCAGAGTGTCCCCTTTTTGCCATCCCAGTTTGCTTAGCATTTTAAAACCTTTGTTGGAGCTAGCAATCTCTCTGGAATACAAATTATATAATTTTAAAAGTACTCTAAACTTGACCATTAATCATTATATTTACGTGTGGACACAAGCTACTTCGGTCTTTTCCTTATCCGTACTGCTGCCCACCTTAATCCGTCGTTGGGCACTGCGATCATTATAGTTAGGATTTGAATTAGTGCTTGTTTCCAAGAATTCTAAAAGAAAAATCAATCTCTAGATAAATAGTAGTTCTAATTTACTAATTTTATTTTATTCCACTTACTCTCATTCTCAAGACCGTACTTCTTTTGGAGTTTTTTCAGCTGCTCCTTATGGGACAGAACATTAGTATTGGATGAAACTGCTGTGCATGAAGGCGCAGCTGTCTCAATCAGTAATCCGGGCTCACATAGTCCACAGGTGCTGTTACCCTCGTGGACGTGGCAGAGTAACTTGGTCTGACCTATACCAATCACACTGCCGTGCACCAGATCCTGAGTCTCACTAGCTATCTTGGACTCGGACATACGTACCCCGTTCAGTATGGTGCCATTACGGGAACCGAGATCACGGCATTTGTAAATTCCCTGCTTAGTATCATAATGGAAATTCAAATGGCACTTGCTGACATTCACGTCCGGTATTATGACGTCGTGTGTTCCTTCGCGCCCCAGGGAACCCCCTTTAAAGGTTATCAAATGCAGGCTGCCAACTGTCAACTCCTGAACATTCGTCTCTTGCACAATGATGCGCAGCGAGGGTGGATATTTCTTGGCAATATCTGTAGTTATAAAAAATCATTCGTAGATTAATCCCATATCGGAGCCAAGTGTGATAAAATTGCGGATTTCTTAAGTACCTTGAAAGCGTCCAGAGCTCTTAAAGACGGGCACACCACAATCACTGGTACTGGAGATGGAATCGGAACTGGAACTGCTCGATGATTGCGACAGCTCACCGTCTTCCACATCGTGAGATTTACGTGCCGTCTTTCGGGTGTCATCGTTTTTACCATCTTCGTCACTATGCCTGTGTACTCGTCGTTTCTTAGAGTTTCGACGATGCTCTCTCTTGTGTTTTTTTTTCTTGCTCTGCTTCTTTTTGGCCTTTCTTTTGCTTTTCTCAGCACGTTCCTTTCCTTTTTCCTTCTCAGCTTTAATCTGTTTCAATGCCTTGATGTCTGTTATAACTCCGCCGTATTCATCGAACTCAACATCAAGGTCATCATGGGCATCGGCGTCATCGTCAATATCATCAACAGATTTACTTTTAACTGCCGCAGTATTTGCCTGAAACCAGTAAAAGAAAAGAAATCCGCGTTTTTATCACACATTCTGGGCTACAACTCTTACCTAATGCATTGCTACGCATTCGGTCTATGCTTAGTTTGCGAAATTCTGCCAACAGGCTACTACTTTCGCATTGATCGAGGCGCTCGCGCTTCGCACACTTGCAATTACAAGGAGGAAAAGAATCATGGTTAATCATGTACAGAACATCAGAGAATTGGGAGAACAGCACTCACCTGCACCTGCGCCTGGGAATGAAATTCATACGAGTCCTTGGCATGATCATAGCTATAGTAACAGCCAGTATTACCGTCGTAATAAAGCCCATATTCCTACAGAGAAAGAGAGTCAGAGATTTGTTAAGATTTCATGTACTATTACAATCGCAATGCAGTTCTGGTCATTTGATGCAGGTTCATCGTTAGTGATAACCTCCAAAAGTATCACAACACCAATAAACCTACACTTGCAATTACGTTATAAAGATTACGCTGCTGTAAATTAATTACCGCATTATAGTAGTACCCCGTCTTTGGATCGTAGTACATGCCCGATGTCGGTTCATAGACGAAATTGTTTAGATTTTCAGCATGTCTAGCAGCTTGCCGCATTTCATCCACGAAGCTGAATGCATCAGTAGCTAAAACTGAAAAGCAGATATAAAACAGCATCATTAAATTGGTCCAAGCAAAAACATAAAGGCTATCAATAATCGCATCACTATCATGATCAAATGTCACCTCACTTACATCATGATTTACCCCTACCTTTAACGGAAACTGACGCTAATCAATCGCATAAGCTGAAGGCTCGTAGATTGACGCACTCACTCGCGATTTACGGCTTTCGAGCAGTAAAACTATAATAAAGTGAATTTGTCTAAATCCCCATTGCTTTTATACACGGATATACTTCGTTTACAATTAAGTATTAAGATAACAATATGTAGGTTTACAGCAAAACGGTAAGAAAAATATTAAATCTTTGGGAAAAGCTTAGTTGCTTAGAATAAACTAAATTATTTTACAAATATAACAAGTTATTTTAGTTGTTTTATTGAATTGATTGCGAAAATTGCACAGTTCGCACTATGTATAAAAAAAGGCAATAGAACATTTTGAGCTAACTCTTATCAGGTGCAACACAAGCTACTACAGACAGACGCTCTGAACAGGTGCCGGGTTAGTCGTTACTCATCGCTTGAATCAGTCGGTTAAAACAAATCCAGAGACAAAATTATGGACGTAGAGGTTCGAGAACTTATGCAACCCTTTGTACTGAGCGACTATCAGGTGCAAGAGGTGTACAGTCGCTTCTGCAACGAGATCGCTAAGGGCTTAAAGCGATCTACACACTCACAGGCCAATACAAAATGTTTTCCCACGTATGTCCACGAGTTGCCCACTGGCGATGAAATGGGAAAGTATCTGGCCCTGGATTTGGGCGGCACAAACTTTCGTGTGCTTCTGGTTTCTCTCAAGGGTCACCATGACGCTACGGTGCAGTCACAGATCTATGCTGTGCCCAAGGACCTAATGATTGGACCTGGCGTGGAACTCTTCGATCACATAGCTGAATGTCTTTCCAAATTTGTAGAGAAGCACGGTATGCGTAGCGCCTATCTTCCTCTTGGATTCACCTTTTCATTCCCTTGCGTGCAGCTGGATCTTAAGGAAGCAATGCTGACACGTTGGACTAAAGGGTTCGACTGTCCGGGTGTTGAGGGTGAAGATGTAGGTCGCATGCTACACGAAGCCATTCAACGCCGTGGCGATGCAGATATTGCTGTGGTGGCCATACTTAATGATACAACCGGAACGCTTATGTCATGTGCACATCGTAATCCCGATTGTCGTGTGGGTGTTATTGTTGGCACCGGGTGCAATGCGTGCTATGTGGAGCTTGTCGACAATGTGGATTTGCTAGATCCACAATTTAAGCAGGGACATAAGCACGTCATTATAAATGTTGAGTGGGGCGCATTTGGAGAGAGTGGCCAACTAGATTTCGTGAGAACGTCGTACGATAAGGAGATCGACCTAAATTCAATCAATCGTTCCGAGCAGCTTTTTGAAAAGATGACCTCTGGCATGTACTTGGGAGAGCTAGTGCGCCTCGTGTTGTTGCGAGCACTTGAGTTAAATGTAGTCTTTAAACTGAGCCCCAAACGTAAAGAATTTGCTGCTGCCTTGGAAGGCAGGCGAGATATCTTTGAAACGAAACACATTTCGGAAATTGAAAGCGATAACTTTCCTGAATTTCTAAATACTCGACGCATTACAAAACAATTGTTCGGACTAGAGAAGGCTTCCGTTGAAGACTGCCAAAAGATCAAATACATCTGCGAATGTATCTCCCGACGCGCTGCTACATTGGTAGCGATTGGAGTCAGTGGTTTAATCAACCGAATCAGTGATCGCAAAGTTGTTGTCGGTATCGACGGGTCTGTGTACCGATATCATCCTAAATTCGATTCTTACATACGCGAAACCATGCAAAAGTTGGTTAAATCTGACAAAGAATTTGATATTATGTTATCAGAGGATGGTTCTGGCCGTGGAGCAGCACTTGTCGCCGCCGTGGCAAGTAAAACCAAATAAAAGTTCAGGAGAATTTACCAATTCATCAATTTGTATGATTTGATAACATAAGATTTCATAAATAAAATGATATTGTTGAATACTCACGTTCTTTCGAGACTTGTCCATCGTTCTCCTTCTGCTCACTTGTTATATTCCTCTCTGATTCATCCAGATCTCCATTGACTGCTTGTGGAAGTTTGCCGCCTTCATACTTTGATTCTTGACTTAGCTGTAATTGAAAATATACATAGATCACATTAATGGCATGCATGTACGGCCAAAGGGCGCATATATGTATACGCATAATTTCATTTGTTTTGCTCACAAAGTGTTTCAGTTTTTTTTTATAAATTGCTATTTTGCTATCATATTTCCTAATAATTCCGTGTAATTTTTCAATATACGAGTAAAGTTGCTTTAGCTCAAGCGCCTCCACGGCTTCCATAGATTTTAACTCTATGTAATCGTGTGCCAAGGCTTCCTCTCCGGTTGGCTCAACGGCGCTTGGCTCCGTTGCCGACATGAGTAGACGTAATTTGACGTTTCGGAAGGTATATTTTATTTTAAAATTCGAATATTATAAATTTAATGATGAGAATGTTTGTTTGCTGATTTTTTTTTTAAATATGATGTACACACTGAATTGAGTAAATTTTTGCGTTAGCAGCCAACTTCGTGTGAGTCAAGATAATGAGCACAGCTGACTTTACTCTGTAGAAGGCATAACAATACGTTTTTGTGGATGGTTTACTAATTAACGCCGACTACAAATTTAAGTAAATTTATATGCTAACAATTAAGAGGAAATGAGATCAATTATACGACAAGTTTCTCTGGAAATGTTACTACTTTTAAATTGAGAACAACCCATCCGATAGTATTAAAAATTGTTTTAAAATATCGATGTATTCGTTATGAAAGAAATATGTACACACTTTAAGGCAAAACATATCTTTATTGCTCTTGTTTAGTAAATACAGTAACTTATGCTAAGAATTTTCGGCACTCAGCATACCAAACGATATGAAATATATCTGCCAGCTGTCTCTGAGGATCGAATAATTTTTACTACCTGACCACGTTTGAGACCGAAATAGCGTGCCACCGGATCACCCGCTTGGATACGCATCAACATGTTCTCCTTTAACTTGTATCGACTTAGTAGTTCCTGTTTTTCCTCTGCCGTCATAACAACATGCTCAGGCACCAGTTCATGCTCTGTTATATTAATCAACAATTCCGATTCCAGAAACTGTTCAAGGATGTACTTTGGCGCCATATCTACTAAAGATTGTTTGGCTGACGGCGTCATACCACCTTGCACCACAACAATAGCGCGATGAATATTCTCCTCCTGCATGCGAGTGCAGTACGTTTTAATGGTTTTGATACCAATTTTCGGTTCCTCAGGGAAAAAAACAAACATCTGATCGGTGGGATCATCATTGTGGGCCACTAATACGATCAAGTCCGACCGTGAGGGCCGCTTGTCACTGGGCTTGTCGCCGAACATTTCTTTGAACTGCTCCAATGTTTGGTCCAGCTCATCCTGCGTTACAAGGTAACCGCGATCGTGACTTAACTGCATTATGGTTTTGCGAATTCGCCACAATTTGTATGTTTCTGCTTCGTCATCCATTTTTTATTAAGATTTAACAAATTTTAGTTGTAACACGCGGCGTCCTTATTTTGATACCAGAAAAATGTGACCACCTTTAAAAATACCACATGTTGCTGGCTAATAGTTATCGATTTTCAAAATACTGAAAGAATACGAGCCCTCTTTGACAGTGTTGCATAAAACTCAAACATGTATTAACCAACATTGGGAGAAATTCTACCCTTCAATTACGCGGGTAAAATTTAAATACTTCTTACAATTATTGCTATCATTGTTGTTTTCACACCTTACTTGACATGAGAAAAAGTATCGATTGGCCTCGCTGACACAAAATAAAGATGAATTCTTGGCCCATGTTGCGTGACTGTATATAATGAGCTTACTGTATTTTTCAATATTTTACGTGGAACATTCAATTATGGCCCAGACGCCAGCTCTTACACATACATTAACACCTACACATTTATGCACTCACATACAGAATATGTTCTGAGTTGTTTATCGTTTTAGGTGACGCTGGTTTCTTACCCCTGATATATATTTGTTAATGTATATACCATTAAAACATATGTTTTTAAATAGTAATTTATTTTGTAATGTACAAAAAGAACAATAAAAGTTTCTTAATTTTAATTTGTGCGCTTTAAAATATTATTAAATGTGAAGTATAGCCTTTATTTATTTACTTTCAGATTAGGGTATCCCATAATTTCAATTGTCATTGAATGACTTTTCGTGTTGGGCTTGCTGGTCTCACGTTCACCGAAGCCAATACTTCTAATGTCACCGCAAATGATTGACACTTTTCAAATGGGATATTTTCTGCACTATGCTTTTTTGAAATTTATATGTTTTTACAGTGTTTACGAAAATTACAAACTACGTGAAAAATACGCGTGAGAATTGATTTTCGTAGGAAAATTAAAGAACCTAAGAAAACTTATTTTAATTATAGTTTGAATTTAGGGCATATTCTAGATCTCATTTTGATTGATTTTGATTTTGAATTTTTCTGACAACTTTGAAATTGTACTTAATAGATAATTCCTAATAAATCAAAAAAAATAAATATTCCTTTGTCTAACATTGTAAGCTGAACTCTTGTGTAGTAACTTTTCCAGATGGTGTATATATATATAAAAAAAAAAACAAAAACTTCTATGTACGCACAAACTCATACACTCATAGATAAAAAGGTTCGAAAGGAATGTAAATCTAATAAAAATCCACTTTGTGTAAGTATGAAAAATGACGATGAATTTCATTATAAATGCAAAAATATATTGTGGCCAGCGAGATAAAAGTACTACTTAGTAAACGCAGTCTGTGGCAGCAGTCTCATCATCATGAGTTTCGTCATCATCATCAACAGCAGCAGCAGCGGCAAAAACGCTGGACAACGCCAGTAAATCTGATCAAAATCATTGATGCAAGAAGCAGGAGGAAGTTGCTTCGTGGAAACGCTGAACGTGGTGCATCTTTTAGTGGCGCAAAGTTTTAGCTAAGCTGTTGATAACATTGATGATGATAGCGAAAAGTAGGATGAACAAGGAAGAAATAGATAACCACAATGATAATGTTTGAAGCCACAGTCAGGTATGCGCCAGCCAATTGCCAAGGCTAAAGGCTTCTCAGGACATTGAAGATAAAGGACAGACAGGTAAAATGCGTGCTCTGAATTGACAATATTTGAATATTTGACTCAATTGGAATTTTGATTTTATACCCTCTAATCAGAAATTATTAAATCAAAATTCGATATGGTTCACCGTATAAGTTTTATGATTTTTTCTCTGAGCGAGTTAGACGTAAAAGAAGAATGTAAGCATTAATTAAGTATACTCTCGAACATTATATGAGGTACAGGGTATTCTATACTGATTTGCACGCTTCTTCACCGGTTTTGTATCAAGGATGATGAGCCTTAGATAAAGACATTGGATGAAATCATTCCCCCACCTGGGCGTTGTCAAGGCATTGCATAATTATGTGTCCGGCGCAACTGACGTCGAAGTCTCCAGGCAATTGCTAGGCAAATTAAGTTAAATGTTGCAGTGTCGCTGTTTGAAAATCAACGGAAAACAAGACACTGCATACGATGTGCTCAAACTCAAACTTATACCTATGTTTAGATTTGCAACTGCCACGCAATTATTTGTATAGGAATTTAAATTGAATGTCAGACTGTTTGTTTCTATTGAAGAAAAAAGACAACAAGTACACACCCACACACTGCTGACTGATTAGGAAACGGTTTGAGACTCCAAGTCAGCTGCGGGACTCCTCATGCACATGTGTACATACTATGTGGATAAAAGATTCTTCTGTTCGTCTGTTGTGAAATTCCAAATTTGTTTTATTTGATTTCTGTGCTTCCTTCGCTCGTTTTCTTGCTCTGGTGCTCTCAGCATATTTCTCTTTTTATGCAAAATATAGTATGTACATATGTACGAATGCGAATACGAATGCGAATGTAATATACGTTTGTATGTGTGTACTTACTTATATATGTATGCTATGAATACCACGCCTACCTACCTACATCTCTTCTGGTGCCTGTGGGTCGCCTTTATCTGAATATCGTGTCACATGTCGCACGCAGTTAGTCGTAACACCCGCACCCACTCCCACTCCCACTTCCACTCCCACTTCCCACCACTTATCCACCACTCCCCTCCTCTTCTCTTACACTTACTCCCACATCGCTGCCCCGTCCGACATAGTCCTCGTTGTTATTGTAATTGTTGTAAATGTCGCCAGCGACAATATCACATTTGCATATTTTTGTGCAAACACACGGCGGCCTCCACCTCCACCATTACACCCCAGACCCAAGCTCCACTCCTATATTCCATTCAACGATGGGAGTGTGTGCATTTTTACTTAATTTTATTTGTATTGGATTTGCGCTGATGTCTCCTTGAAGCTCACTTCTTGTAGCTCTAGTTGCTACTGCTTTTGCTGCTGTTGCTACTGCTTCTGCTTCTGCTGCGTTTTGGAATTTTGCAATTTTCACAATAAATTTTAATTCAATTTACTGTTAAGTTCACACAACTAAACAGACGCGGAAGTGCACATTCTGGCATGACAATCGTCCTTTGGCAGCGTGGACTCGACAGAGTCTGCAGCTGGAATTGAAATTTGAGCCATAGAGTTGGTTATCTAGATAACAGATACAGTGGAATTTTTTTTTGTTTAATTTGGCGGATAAAATGTGATTGTCTTTTTCATTCAGTTTTATCTTTTTCATAGGTCCCACATTGGATATATTTAATTTTACTTTAGCGTTTTTCTATAACTTTTACAACCAATAAAAAAAAAAATATTGATTAATGTGATCTTTAAATTTACGTTTGTTTACTTAAAGCGATCTTAAATTGTATTATTGTTTTCTAATATACTAAATGGTACATTTTGTATTAGCTAAGTAGCTTTAATAAGTTCAAACATTAGTAGTAAGCACTGTACTGTGTCTTGTAAGTCGTTGTGTGGTTGGTGGCTTTAAAGCTGTCTCTGGATTCCAGTGCTGCCATTTTAGCTATTTGAAAAAAGTCCGTGCATCTACGTTCAGCTACTTCTGGCGGTTTCTTTTTGTCGATCTAGTTACTTTGTTAACACAGTTGGGTTCAGCGAGTTGGAGTTTATTCGACGTGTCGCAGCAGAACACAGTGGTGCAGTGCCGCAAAAGTATGTACATACATTATGGTAATGTTGGACGCGCATGGGCAGCCATTTTGATTCTGTATACCATCTT
This sequence comes from Drosophila nigrodunni, assembly GCA_020829145.1. NCBI lineage: Eukaryota > Metazoa > Arthropoda > Insecta > Diptera > Drosophilidae > Drosophila > Drosophila nigrodunni. The sequence continues at coordinate 11,992,796 of JACVCZ010000005.1, forward strand.
TCGTTGTTGCCGCCAATCTCAGATTAAAGTAAATTGAATGTGTGCGCGCAGCTGTAAGATCGAGTCGTATGATACGACAACGAAAGTCTTTTGAAAATCTTGTCAAAATTGCCTGTCGTTATTAAATGCTTTTTGCTGATTTTATAATAGGAAGAAATATAATGGCCACTGCACCAGTTGAATCTCAGCATGCGCAAATGACATTGGTGTAAGTATGAACGTCAATGAGTAATTACCAATACTTTAAAAATATGTTCATTTTCCTGACAGGCAATCCAGTTCATCGTATTACTACTACGATCCCTACGAGAAACGCACAGTTGAAGTGCCCCTGAAGTGAGCTTTTCCAAAGGTCTGTGCTGTGCTGCCAATAATTAACTGACTTCGTTCTCTTCAAATAGCAACATAGATGCCTTCATATCACTTTTAAAGTGTGTGATGGGCACAGGAATTCTCGCCATGCCTTTGGCCATTCGTTACTCTGGTATTGTGGTTGGAGTACTGTTCTCGGTGTTGCTAATGCTTTTCCTCACCTATTGCATCCATTTGCTGGTGTGTATCTGCAGCCGTTGCCTTTGCACGGTCCAATTTGAATTATTTGCATTTAGCTTTCCTGCACAGATCAATGGCATGACCGAGTGCTGTCGACGTATTCATGTGCCACAGGTATCGATGCCGGAAGCTGTACAGATTGCCTATCAGTTGGGTCCCGGATGCGTGCATTGTTTTGCCCACGTGGCTGGATTTTTAACCAGTTGTGTGTTGGTTATTGGTCAGTTTGGCCTTTGTTGCGTCTATATTGTTTTCGTGGCCAAGAACTTTAAGGAAATTGGTGACTATTACTGGAAGGACTATAACGAGCGTTACTATGCCGTCGGTGTTTGTCTGCTTCAGCTGCCGTTCTTTATGATTCGTAAACTAAAATACCTAGTACCACTGAATCTCATTTCGAACTTAATGCTCTATGTGGGCTTCATTTGTATTATGTATTATCTGGTTAGGGGACTGCCGAGACCAGAGGACCGTGAAATGTTTAAACCACCTTCAGATTGGATGCTTTTCTTTGGTATTGCTGCGTTCTCACTTACAGCTGTGGGTTCGGTGCGTTGTGCCATTGTCCTTAAATAGTTGTTCTATCTTACATCTCAACCTACTTAGATGCTTGTGGTAGAGGCTAACATGAAGCATCCCGAAAACTATCTAGGTTTTTGTGGTGTGCTTAACATGGCTGTATTTTTCATATTGTTCACAAATATATTTTTTGGCATCATGGGTTATTGGCGATTTGGTGAGAAGGTGGAAGCCAGTATTACACTTAATATACCTCAGAATGAGGTGTGAGTAGCAAACTTTCTTAAATTGCTTTTTGATTATATCAATCTTCACATTTACTCCTCTCAGACTTTCACAGATCATCAAAATAGCAATAGCCCTTGGTATATTTCTTAGCTATCCTCTAAATGGGTTCGTGGTGATTACAGTCGTCTTCAAGGACTACGGCAATGGACCAGCTCCAAAGTATCATTATTGGATGGAATTTGTCGTAAGAATTTGTTTTCTGCTCCTAACTGGTAAGTAAGATTGTAATCGACTCAAGTACAAAAATTCTGAAATAGTTTGTTTTAGGCATCGTATCAGTTGTGGTTCCAAACCTAGCCGCTTTAACCCAGTTGGAGGGAGCGTTTTCCCTGTGTACTTTAAATCTCATTTGTCCAGCTCTTATTGACATGTTTATTAACTATGAAGCCGGTTATGGGACACTACGCTGGAAGCTAGTACGTGATATTGTGCTTATAATAATTGGAATCACATTTGGCATTTTCGGATGCACTGTGGCCATAAGTCAGCTAGTAGATGATATCCGAGGGACAGTTCAAACAATTAAACTTTAAATGTAACTTCCTAAGGCTGTCCTTCATTTTTGAAAGCTTGCGCTTGTGTTCTTTAGAGTATCTCAGTATGCTGCTGGCTTACGTTTTAATTAATTGCCAGCAAGTATTGTCTAGCTAATCCTTTGTTGATTACCAATTTATATAAATTCAAAGCCTCTGTGCTGCTGTATCTATTTTATTTTTTATTGATAAATTATTGACAATGTTACAGTATTAAATATTCAAGCCGGTTTAAATAATTGAAAATCATGTTTTGTTTTCAAATTGTTTTGTGTACTACATATTGTGCTTATTATAGAGTGCCTGCTAGTCCTGCATCCCATTAGATTGGAGAATCTTATGGTGCTGGGATTAATTACAGGCCTTCTTGGTGCACGTAACATGATCAAGTGCACAAATCATTTTAACGAAACCTAAAAAGCTATAATCAAATGCAGGCAGACAATAAGTGAGTCAGTGAGTCCGTTAGCCAGTTTGCCAGTTAGCCAGTTAGTCAAAACCCAACGAGCCACAGCAAATGCGCTGAGTCCTTTGCGATTCTAAAATTGAATTCCTTGCTACAACGAAGACCAAACACAAAACTTATAGCTAAACTTCTTTGCTGTTCTGTATTCCTCGACTCAGTCCCATACACTAAAAGATAAACACAAATACGAAAGCGAAAACGAATAAGAATAAAAATACGTACACGTAAACGAATACGTATACGTTGCGCTGAGAGACGTCTTGCTGTTGTATTCCTGGCAGCGCAAGTATAGCATATATAGTATTTATATATGTATAAATAGGCAGACGAAAAGCAACTGCCGACGCCGACTGTTGACTGCGGCAGTGTAAATAGCACTGCAAGGAAAAATACAATAAAAAGATCCTATAATAAAACAAATAGAAAGTAAGTTAGGAAACAAGATGCGAAAATAGCAAAGCAGCTCTTCGAGAAATGCACGACGATGGCAGCGACCACTGCACCAAACACACAAAACACAATTTTCATTTTTCAAATAGGAATACGAGAAGAGAAAAGAAATCTTGAAGCTGACTGCGACAGCAGTCAAGGGATATAATGGGGAGCGGAGAGTGGAGAGTGAAGAGTGGGGCATGGGACATGAGGCATGCGGAACAGGGAGAGTATAACTAAAGCTTTGACTGTTGTCCTTAGGCATGATTTTTGCAGACATGTTGCCTAAAACTTAATTTACAATCAGTGCAGTGGGCCTCATTCAGAGGAAATCAGCTAAACAAGCGCCAAACAAATGAGATCATGTCTGGGACCGAAAAGAATGCAGAAAAGTCGATGGTGCCAGAAGCTAAAAGCCGTTGCTATGATTATCTTCTTTAGTCCAAGTGATGCTAATGCTGGCTCGTTAAATATTATTTTTCAATATATTTTGGCAGAAAAGATGGATTATAGAGACTATTGTCAATACCCGCTTATTGTGAAAATAAATTGCTCAGCAAAGTTCAGACAGATAGTAAAAGTGAAGAGCGATATTTCGATATTTATGCTAATTGTTTTCTCAAATTGTTAGATACTTTCCATTGAAAGCTGTGAATGTCCCAGATGGGAATCAGCCAATAAAGCTCGTTTTAGCTGCATTATTTCTATTCTATTCTCCCAAGAAAAGTAGTATTGGAGTTATGTGTTGCTGTATCTTGTTTAAAAAAATTGCATGTGCTTCATCAATAAGATACAAATAACTCGAAAGATGACATATTCTGACAGGTAAAGCTCTTATATCAGCTTTATCGCTATTAAACAACTTAGTAAATACAAATTCGAATGTGGTTGACTCATTTTATGTCAACAGAGTTAGGCACGTTTCATTTGTGCCTTTTAACATTTATTTACTTGGCTTTCGTTGTCATACTTGTATTTGTTTTGGCCACACATCCTTAGGCTGGGGAATCGTATTCGGATTTGAAGTCGGCTTACTTCATTATTGATTTCAGTCACTGTCAAGTGAAAACGCCTTAATGCTGCTATGGATGTGTTTTGCATGTTAAAAGGAATTTGAATTTCACATTTTATTCAGTTTGTTTGGAAAAAGGGGAAAAAATTAAATTGAAAGCGGTGCAGAAAATTGTCACAGCATTGAGAACTCTAGAGGTATTTCAAGTATTTACTTATTTATTTCTTTTTGGAATGAAATTCACTTCAGTATTTTCAAGTTGCATCCACAAAACGACTGCCTCAAGTCACAAATACATACATGCATGCTCTCTAAGTTTTTTGTGCTTCGTATTCCCTCTATTTCTTTCTGGACATGTGCAATTTGAAATGTTCAGTCCGTCAGAAGGACAACGGACGTGAAATAATGCTAGTCTGCTGCAGGAATCGCTGGATTTGCTTACTGTCATTCATCTTGACGAGCTTGTCTCAGGCATTTGTTTTTGTTTTGCGGCATGCGATTTGTAGATTTTTCTACTAAAACGCTTTAGCATTAGACTATAGGCAAATAATATAAACAGAAAGGATCAGAGTTGGAGACTTTACTCAAAATGCAGGACAACTGGTCAGCATTGTGCCAGCTGAAAGGTTTGCATTCTGTTACAAATATGTGTACAATGCAATGCATACAAACTTAAGTAGAGTGAGTTGAATGAGTTGGATGAGCAGGCCAAGGATAAAGTAAAGAAAATCGTTTTGGTTAAGTCGCAGTCGAGACATAGACCTAAGAGTTCTGAGTTGTATTGAATGCCAAGACTTCAGCACTTGGACTTGAAGTACTGGATCTGAAGATTGGTGGTATTATAAAAATGATTGCAACACCAAACAGTTTGTAAATCACTGTAGTCATGTCAATTTTTCTTTGTTTGCTTATTTGCATCCCCAGCAGGCGGTATCCAATCAGAATGTTCAAGTTTAAGATACACTGTTTGAAATGCTGTGCACAATCAGAATAACACTTGCACTTGCAATAGAAACAAAGGCCAAATTAACTGGCCATGTAACTAATTAAGTGTGTGAATTCCAATCAACTCAAGTCTCTCACTCATTGTCGGTTTGTGCTTCTGTCTCTCTGTCATGAGCTGTTTATTGCCTCGTCTAATGAACAAACTAATTGCATCGGCAACTGCAAAAGTAATCAAAGTAGTAGCCAGCAACAAACTGAACCCAACCCATCTCAACATAACCGAACCAAGTGCCGGCTCTTCAGTCTCGAGCAAAAAGGCAATAATAACAAAACTTTGCTCAAGAATTTTCAAAATGTTGCACAAATATGCGCAAAATGCAAGAAAATATGCTTGGATAGGGCCATCTCACATGCCCGAACTCGAAATACAGAACACCAATGAGAGACCGGAGAAAAACTAAGCTCAAGTGTTGTTGCCTCTGGCTTATATCAATAATTGCCGAAAGCAAATTGGAAAAGTTATGCGCCTGCAGTTAATGCGAGAGCAGTGGAAAAAGTCGCAGTCTATAACAACAGCAACGGCAACGGAAGTTACTCATGAAATTGTATGTACAAGATATACATGTATTTGAATACAATATACCAATATACTAGTGTTGCTATTTTAGGTTCTTCATAAATTACAGCTTTCTTTTAATGAACACATTAGGAATTTAAGAGAAATAAGTATATACAAAAAAATAAGAGCGAAAATTGATAATGAAACATTTGTATTTTCTTGAGACTTTATAAACGACATTTGATTTGAAACAATTTGAATTTTGAAATTTCTATAACTTTCTTCAAATACCCGTAAGCAGTTGGGAACACCGCGCAAATTGAAAACAAGTTCGCAATCCCTTTTTTTTTTTTTCAGATATTGAAAAATAACTTTAAGCATTGAACTGTTTTGCTTTTTATGTAATTGTTTCATATTTCAAATTGCATTTTATGTGAGTGTACTTTTGCTTCGATGTGCATTAAAAGCATTCTCCCCAGGAACTTGTTTTGTTTTAATTTTGTTGCAACTTTTACTCCGGACTTCTTCAGGCAACAGCAGTTTTTGAAGTCGCTCTTCAAGTATCGACATTGGCATCAATTTGATTTTGTTTGCATTCGACTACTTTGCATTATTAAAACTGCGGCTAAACTTTTCAAGCAGAAAACTTTGAGCATTTTTGGCAATGGCAATGAACACAAATATTTGGCTAAGCGGTTTATGCAGCTCATTGGATTGATATTCTGAATTAGTTCTTGTAATAATGACGTGCTAAGACAAATTAGTAAGCAGTGAACGGCAGAGGGTATACGCTCCTGGACCAATATGAAACTTGGTTGAATTGAAATTAATACTTCGAATTTCTTAGTAAAATCTTAAAGTAAAAAAGATCAGAGAATTGGTAAGACTTGTAGCACTGAGACTATGGCTACTTAATTTCAAGCTGCTTACCATTTCAGGGTGACAGTAGGTTAGTAGCTAGTTGCACTTTGACTTGATCTGAAAACCAAAATGAATTCGGCTGTCTGGATATGGCATCTATTAGAGGAGGTTTTCCATACTTAAAGCCAAACTTTTAATGCTCTTAACGTAGATGTCTAACCGCCCGCTTAGCGATATATGTATGTACACTGTGTGTGTGTGTGTGTGTGTGTGTTTGTGCGTGGGTGTGTGGGTGCCTCGGTGTGTGTAGGGATTTGTCGTCTCCAAAAGTGAGCGCCTTATATTCGTACTTATTTCATCGGCGCATTGACAGGCGTTGTGCAAGTTTTGACATGTCTGTCTTGTAAGACGTTGAAAGTAGTTTTATTTCCAAAATTGTTCAAATTCATGTTCTGTGCCAACTCCGTAATTGTCTGTTTATCTGAAAAACATGCAATCTTTTTTTCGTTGCTTTAAAACCAGTTCCGCGTTCCCTTTTCCTTTGGGTTACCAAATAATTTGATCACAAATTTTTGTCGCTGTAAATCAAATGAATAGTACAAGCTGCTGGCCTGACTCGCTGATATGTTGAGCATATCAAATGATTCATTTTTTGATTTATGAATATCAGCAACAATTCGATAACCAACATCAAAATGCGGATGGACTGGGCTTTACGTAATTGCATTAAATGGCATGGAACCGAATTCATCGCGAAATAAAAGGGAAGAGGTTCACAGTTGAAGAAATGACCGTGAAAAAAGTCGCTGTATGTTCAACATCAGCGCACAAAATTCCAATTTATTTTAATTGATTTATTAATGATTGAAATGTTGCATAAATAAATGTGTACTGTTCTTTCTCATCCTTTATTAATCTCTTTCCACTCCTACTATTTCGTTAGCTCTCCTCTTTGTGTCTAAAGTACTTCAATTATTATTTCAAAAGGATTGAATAATTTAAAAGATAATTGAATGATTTCCGTTTAAGGTCATGTTACACATCTAGCATGAAACTTGTTCCGGCACCGAATTTATTTTTATTTTTCGTTTTTTAGATCCCGTACCAAATAAGTCGAAAAATGTTTATTTGTATGGGAAAAGTTGCTTAATGTATAATGGGCACAAAATGAGTACGCGGCCTTGTACAGCCGATTCACTAGAATGTAGCCTTTCTTTCTAGTTTTAAGTGCCTACAATAGGTCTCAAGATTAGGCCTAATTATGTGATTTCCCCCTGAACGCTAAGTCTTTGTGCCTGGTCATAAATGAGTTAAATTCAATAAAATTTACATTTAACCACAAAAACAACTCAAGTTTCACAGCCAACGACAAAAATGGAAAAAAGGGATTTATAAAGTTAAGATAAAAGTTTTTATAAAGGAATGAGACTGGAACTGAGACCAGAGAATGGTGTTGGATTCGGGGTTTTGGGCGCTTTTTACAGATGCAGAGACTTATGTAAATTGAAATTCAAGCGCACAAAACAGCAGCACAAACAACAGAGAAAACAGCAGAAAAACTGCCGGTAGTTATAAAGAATTTTCATTCATTTCGTATTACGCTGTATGAGTGACAAAATGGCGGCGTTTGGCCGTAAGCCATAATTGAAGGCAAGGGTTATGGGGAAAGGAAAGACGGGTAAGCGACAAGTGGCAAGAGGGGGCTCGGTCTGGGTTTTGGACCAATTGGCTGGGTTTGTCGTGAGCCGACTGCCACGGACCGAAATTCAATTTCATGCCGCGTGACACAAAGACAAAGGCAGGCAGCAGCATGGACGACAGACAGTTCTCAGCTTCCAGTTTCCAGTTCAGAGTTCCCAGTTCCTTGTTCGCAGATTACTAATTCCCATACTGCAGTGGGAGCAGCTGGACCACCAACGTCGTCAAGTTGACATTCAAAAATGTGCGCACTTCGCTCAAAAGAATTTCAAATTAGCCACTTTTGCTCAACAATTGGTAAAGGGCGACCAATTAAAAACGTTAGGGCAAATGCCTTTTTTGAGAAAGGATGGTTTGGATGAAAGTTAAGAGTACCAGCGACAATTTAAAGTCAAGTGCGAATATTGAGCAAAATAATTGCCGCGCAAACGGCACTCGAAATGCTGATAAGTGGACTGTGACGACGCTTTGTGGGCTACCTTCGATCGACCATTAGCGTCATTTACTCAAATCAACGTAGGATAACTACTTCTGTATGAATGTCCACACTATGGAGATAGTCGTACATACACAAACACAAATACATATATGGTAGCGGGAGCTAAACTCCAACATTGTGTTGTAGGTGAAGCAGCTGCTTACCAACGTTTCACCATCAACTAAGTGCCACAATTGCAATAGAAAAGCGAAAACGCAAAAACCAATTGAGAACACGGTTTATCCATGACCAGACCCTAAAAGCAACCACAGTGTTAACCAAGTTAATGGTCGTTTGAGTAAACCACATGAAGCACGGGCGCCACAATGTAAATGCAAGAGTTTTAAACTTACAAATTGATATGCGTACTGTCTTCAATTGCATTTTCACCTGTTTGGATTTGGTCTAATAGGCATTCCAACCACATAAGTAAAGTCCCAAAAATCACAGTATATACTACGCGTTTTATTTGGATTAAAATGTTTGATTTTCGAGTTGATTTTTCACCAGCTTCACACTTTCAGATCATGTTTGCTTTCGCATTTGTTGCCTTCGTGCTGCTCTGCTTGATTTTGGGCCTAGCGTATAGAAATTAAACCACATAGAATGTGCGGCAAACCAGCAAAAAGCTAAAGCTAAAGTCAAGTCGAGGGATCGATAAGCAAGAAAAAAATGTAAATAAAGGGGCCGTATTGGTTAGCAACCGCAAAATCTCATCACGTTGCGCAAATACTGCCGCGTGCTAGGCTGGCGTTCAAGTGTAGATTAAAAAATGGCCACAAATAACTCTAGGCGTTCTCAGAAAAAAAAAGAACTAGAGTTAGGCAAGCCGACTGTAAAAGTCCCCGTAATGTCCCAAAACCAATTTAATCAGTACAATCTTTGCTAATCACAGTAAAGACTTTAATTTGTTTTTGAGATTCATACGTTTATTTCGACAAACCTGTGTCGATTCGCCTGTTAGTGTCGACCAAGAAGCTGTATTGCTTGTTTTGGACATTTTTTTTTAAAAAACAAGTAGACTCCTTGTACTCTTTTTAAATAAAAGCTGTTAAAATAGGAAAAGAGAGGCCGGAGACACAGAGGCCGGAATGTGGGCTAGGCATGGCAACGAATTCGCACTTCAAAATCGATTATGTTGCCACGCCTACATTGTGCGTACAACTCCTGCCAACTCACGTACAACCAATCGACAATTCCTGATTGCCAATTGTGAATTCGGCGTTTGTGTGCGTGTTTACGCGTCTAAAGTTCTTCTTGTGAACATTAAATTTCTCAGTTTGGTTCTATTCGTCTCGTTGAAGAAGTGAATACTTTTAGTGTGTAATTAGCAGTGGAAGCGTAGACTATTTTTGCCATTTCATGGCAGTCACATGATAAAATGAGCTGCCAAATGGGATGCTCGGCACCCATATGGAGCATGGAGCATGAAATTTCAATCATTAGTCATAAGGCACAGAACAGGGGAGCTCAGGAGGTGCTGTGCCGAGAGCAACAGCCCCGAAGACAAGAGACGACAGCGGAATTTCTTCATTTACACAAGCATAGTCAACGTTCCTGTCGTGTCGACATTGCTGACAGGACACCAGTAAAAGCCGAGTTGTGGTTGAGGTCGCGGTAGCGGTAGCGTTTCTGCGGATAGATTTGCTACGCTGGCAGAGCATCATCAAACTGGCAGCTGTTGATGTTGGTGCTGGTGCTGATTTTGTTGTTCCTGTTGTTGCTTCTACTGCTGTTGCCTTGTGGTGGCTGCTCCAATGAGTTCCATGCAAATAATTGCAGACATTTGTGGCCTGGTCCTACGCCTGCTTATTGTTTTAATTAAGAAATTTTAGCTTGGGGTCTATTAATATCTGGTAAAGTTGAAGCAGCAGTCGCTGCAGGCTGCTTCAGTTGCTCCTGGCTACTAGATGCAAGACATTCATTTTCAGGCTGTCAGCAAGCTTTCTACTGCTTAGGAATGCGCTCTGGTTCTCATTCTCATTCCATTGTGAATCCTCATCCTCACTGTTTCTTCATTTAAGCCAAACCAACTTCAATGCAAGCTTAGGCTTGCGCCAATTCGTCTTGTGGCCTCTGATGGTTAATGAGTTATGTCAAAGGAAAACAATGTTTGTTACTTCATTTATATGCCATTATTATTTTTGTTGTCGTGGTTGTATCCACTCTTCATCTATCCTTCCATTTCTATTTCGTTTTTCCTTTACTATAAACAACAACTATCTTCCCATTATGTTGCTTGTTATTTGCTCTGCTGCTTTTTCTTCGTCCTTCTGATGTTCCTTTTGCTTCAATTCAACTTCCGCTTCTCCTCATTTTTTTCTTCTGTCGCACTGTTACAGCACTCAGTTGCTTTTTCTTGATGCTGAAACTTTTTATGCGGTTGCAGTGTTGTACGATTATGATTGTATTTCGTCATGTCACTATTATTTGCTATTTCTCGGTTCAACTTTTGCCCTGAAACTTTTTTTTTACTTGTTCAACTTCTTGAACACTGAATTTAATTTACGAAATATGCATTACTGATATACTTTTATTGTTTTCATTCGTTTCTTTGTGTCTCTGCATCTTGGAAATGCTAATATATCGTATACGCACAAGTCAATTAAATAAAAGAAAAATTCTTAAATTCGTACTGATTAGGATAAACTTTGGTAAGCATATTGTTAAAATGTTATTTTTAAGCATTAAATAAAATTGCCTTGCAAATTTTTCTATGAGTGCGTGTTTTAACATTACTGAATTACTTTGCGTATACGCAACATATTTGAAATTGACAACAGTATTTTATTTGCAATGCTAGTTAAAATAAAAAAACTTTAAAAATCAAAGTTGCTTCATCACTATAATTCTTACTACACAGAAGTATGAGTTTTTACTAGTTCTGAGTCACATAGTGCGGATAGCCTGAAACAACAGGAGACAAGCACAAGCGACAACAACAGTTAAAGGCGGCAAGCGCAGTTTATCAAATTAACTCCGTTTGCAGGAACACCTTTTTTGTCGATTGGGGTTGTTGGAAAGACTCGTACAATAAACATGTGCGTGCTGTTACACTTTGTGTGGAACGAAGTCGTCTAATGATAAATTGCAATAAAACAGTTGTGATCCTGAAAAATACAAATAAAAGGCGAACCAACAAATATGATAAATGACACTATGCGCAATGCTCTTGAGCTTTCATGCTCTACTCTCTTCTTTGGTCTGGTTGGTGGCGGTTTCTCAACTCTGGATCTCTTACATAGCAGTCGCATAACCACGAGCGTCTTGGTAGCTGGAGTTTCAGATACTTAGTTTCCTGCTTGCATCACTGTTTTTTGTAGCCTGACTTGGCTGGTTCGTAGTAGATATTTCCTTTTGTATGTCATTCTTTTGGGTTTGACTTTTTTCACAATGGGAACACGTACATTTCTCAAGCGTACGTGATGTCGAGTATTCATCAAGCATATTCGTTTGTTATGCTGATGTTAATACTCGCAACCATACCCATACCCATACCTACACACATACTCATACACAGAGACTCATCCTCTTCCTCTGACAGCATCCGCGTAATGAAAACATTGTCGCAGCTCACCATAGACGTAGCCAAAGTCATTCGATTTCTTCACTGGATGTGTAAGTATTTGTTGTTGATTATTATTTTCAGAATAAGTTTTTTTTTTCTGAAGATTTTTACCAGACTTGCTGCAAAGTCTATTAGTTATTTAATATTTCGCTGGGAGAATCAAAATTAAAATAGTTACATAAAATTTAGAAGCGTCATTAAAACATTTCTTTCCACTATTCTCTATATTCAAATTGTAATATTCAATTACAGGATTTAAAAATTTATTTAATGAGTGGAAGTCAATATTACTCTACAAATAAGATTAAACGAGGACTCTAACTGGATTACCTTCGGTACTGCTAACAGAACTGTTAGTGCTACTGTTATATACACAACATTTTATGGGAACTTTTTATGGAGCGCGCCCTGTGTTTCTCTTATACTTCGTGTATCCATTTTCAGGCTCTCACGTAGAGAACATAAAATGATGATTTCCATAGTTCTTTGTTCACAACCACGTATTTATATTGAAGCTGCTTCATTAATACACTGGCCATATCGAAGGCAATTGCGAAATTTTGAATTAATAATATTTTATTAGCTGTTGTTGTTTGGACACCACGTTGTATGCACTCGCACTAAAAGTATTATCATGAGCGCAGCAAGCAGCTACCAGTTTCTTTCCTTCCATCTTTGTTTTAAAGTTCTGATAACGAGTTAAAAATAAAACAAAGTATAAGTAAATATAAGTGTGCATATATAAATATGCAGATTGAATTCTTTTGTGAGATAGTAAAACTGTGTGTCTTTGTGTCCGTCTCGGTGTCTATCTGTTTCCGTATCATTAGCATGCATGCCTGCACTGTCGGTCTATGGTGGTCTAGTCATGCCCATACATAATTCTAGAGTGTTCTGGCTAATGTGTCCTTAATAGCGACATCATCGCCGCTCGCTCGCGTTCGCCATGAGACTTACAAATGGAATTAAGTGTGCTAAAAACGGAAGCCTGTAAAATAAAAAATTAGTGAAGCTCTGTGAAAGTGCAAAGAAATTAACGCTTTCAGCCAGTGACGGCTTTTTCAAGCTATGATGATCCCTGGCCATAAGTCCATTACACTACTTTTCGTTAACCTTGCTTACACAGTGTAATATGCAAATTCCATCGGTTGGAGTGACATTAAAGAGTTGATCAAATATATATTTTTTGTCGTGATAGTTTTTATAAAAATTATATCTCTCGACCGACCATTGCAGAGAATCCTTGGAACTTTTTTGTTTCACGCGTGCCCAATACATAATGTGACTTAACATATAGTGTATGTATTTATATAAGGACATATGCACATTCATCTGCCAACTTTTATGGCCGACACACGCACAGAAGCCACAACTGACTTTAGTAAAATTTACAAGCTGTCAATAATTTATTCGCCGCCAAAACTCTAAAGCAAAAGTGCTGTAAATTGGCAGTGGCTGTTTTCTAGGTTATGTTGCTTTTGTTGTTGTAGCTGCTGTGTGTGGGGAGTTTGCTGGGTGTGTAGTTAGCGGTAACGGTAATTGTAGCGGCATCAATTTCATGTACATAAATATTCATATGCGGCATTTTATCAGTCGCAAACGACAACGGATGAAGTTGGAGCTAGTGCAGATACAAGTCTACAAAATAGAAAATAGGCGTGGTCATGGCTGCGGAAACGCTGCTGCCACATGTTCATACTGTGAGGCTTTGCGTGTGTTAATTTGACGGCGCAGGATTTATTTAATTTTCGGTTTAGATATTACACAAAAGGAGGCGACGCTGAAAGACCTTAGCTCTCTCCCTCTCTCTCTCTCTTTTTCTCTCTCAGAGGTGTTGTGTGTGAGTATGTCTGCGGCCAATTTATTAAAATTAATTAGCTTCTGCTGTTCTTTTTGCATGTGGTTTGCCAGCCGCAAGTAACATGTAGCATTCTTCTATTTTGTATGGATGCAAATTTAATTGCCAGTTTTAAAGCAGATGTTGATTTGACAATCGATAAAAGGATATTAATTTGATATGACACTTATGTGTTGTCTTAATTAGTAATGTGTAGTCTTCCTCCAAAATAAAAGCATTTGTGGATAAGATCCTTTTTATGTAACCTAAGTAAGTTTAATTGTTTGTGTGAAACACGTATTAAAATTCGGTTTGATACCCTTTCATACAACAGTATTCTGTACAGAAAATAATTGCAAACTATTTTGGCATTCGAAACTGGAACTAAAATCTGATACAAACAGGTCATTGCCCAGGGACCCAAAGGTTGCGTCGGCATTTGTTTAAGTAATTTAGCCAAAATTGTGGCACAAAATGCTGTTCACCGAATGGCCAAACACGGAGAGTGTCATGTTAAAAGGCAACAACATGATGAAGCAGACTAGAGAGTAGTCAGGGAGTTCAGAGCTTAACTCGGAACACAACTTGGCAGTCATGTTGCAACACGAATACTTGGAAACAGTAAGGGACAACAACTTGGAGGATGCGGGACAGGATAGAGAGGACGACACGCAGCAGTTCCTGCCTCTAAATTTGTGCCCATGTTCCAAAAGCTGAAAAGGTCATTTACGCTTGACCATTAGTAGTAGTTGTACGTATTTCTATGTACAAGTGAACAAAAACTTATTGGCTGTTAAAAATAATCACAATAGTTCACTTCATGAAAAATAAACATTAGAAATAAGGTTTGCTCCATAAGGTTTTGAACTAATCATTACATCTACAATGCATTAGAGGGTACCATTGTTTGATTTTAATTTTCCGTGACGTGACGACAGAGCCAGACTGGTAAAAAAGTGTGAACATTTTAATTTGGTTCGGTTCTGTTAGCTTCGGGTAATGCTAGTACACCTCTCCAGACGCAATGCAGTAATTACAAAAGTTTTTTAATACGCACATAGACAGAAAACAAAACAGGGAAAGAAAATCAATGCTGAAGTTTTGACCAGGCCAACAATGAGAGGGAGATGTTGTTACTGTTTCCGTTTGCGTTGTTGAGCTGTCAGTTTGATTTGTCAAGTACTTAAAGATGGTTTCGGACGATGAATCGACATTTGTCTCGGCTGCGATTCTGGGAATCCGGGAACTTGGGAAACGAGAAAATAGGGAAAATGAAAACAACTGATATTGAAAGTTATTGTCTACGTAACCAATCAAGTTAAGTCAGCATGTCCATTTGTTTGATGAATTAAAATTGCTGCCAACTCCAACGGCCTGACTTAAGTTAGTCAATTTTTTGTTGTTGTTATTTTGCTTTTTTTTGTCTGAAACAGAAAATTTGCCTTTAGAATATTTTAGCCATTGCAGGTGCGTTTGCATATCAAATGAATGTGGGCGGAGACGGAATGTTCGCCTTGCTCGGCTATTTGTCAAGCGTCAGTGCTCATGAGCTGTTATTATTATTAGCTGCAATTGCAACGCTGATGATGACTATGATGGTGAGATGAAGCTAGCTTAAACGTACGGCATGCTTTAAACTGCCTGCTACTGGTGTCCTGACAGCTACCGGAACCACTGCCAGCATAATTGTGTGTGTCTCTTTTTATATATATTTTTTTAATTTTACAGCATTTTTTATGTAACACTTTGCATTTTCTATTACACATAATACGGGGGCAAGCACAAACAAAGTGCACTGACAAAGCAACATTTTATGGCAATTACTTTAAAGGCAAGAGGGAGCTCTGTTGCAACAGTCAAATTATATCAAAATGCGATGGAAAACATTTTCATGTCAATTTAAATGGCTTTTAATTTGTAGATAGTAGCAGGATACATATTTGCATGCATATTAAATGCTTACATGTATTTCTTCGGTGGTAATTTTATGTGCATTAAACCTTTAATGATTTGTATGATGCAAATACATTTCTTTCAGTTTAATATAACTTTTCAAATATATCTGTTGCAATAGCAGTTTTAAATATAATTCGCCAAGTTGTAGAAAACTTATTGCTATATGTAAAAAGTAGAAATCAGAAATTACTAATGTGAATTAAAAACAAAATGATTTTTTTATAACTTAGTTTCATCACTTCCCATTAAGTCAAAATAAGCATTTGGGAGCCCATACAAAGTCTACTTGCGATAGCATCACAATGTTTTCAAATTTC
Organism: Drosophila nigrodunni; assembly: GCA_020829145.1. NCBI lineage: Eukaryota > Metazoa > Arthropoda > Insecta > Diptera > Drosophilidae > Drosophila > Drosophila nigrodunni. Next base: position 12,008,817 of record JACVCZ010000005.1, read on the forward strand.
ATAATATAGTATGAGTTCCACTAAAAAAGGCTTTCGGTGTTTTATTTTTTATCCAATAGTTTTGTAGATCACGGTTGTTTGGAATTCAGGGAAAAATATCACGTAACATTTTTTTTGTGCAATAAATACTGGGTGTAAAATAACCAATCTCTGTTTTGTTCAGTGTTCCTAACGCCGCATAGAGTCTATGCTAGTTTTCAAATGATTTTTCAGTGTATGTTTGTAGAATGCTTTGTAGGCGTTAAAGTTGCTTCTATGCTGAAAGTTACAGCAAAAACTTTTGTTTTATGGTATTTTATATGCGTTGTCAAAACTCTAGCAAAACTCGCCTCCATTCACTCGGAGAGATAAATAGTCTACATGAGCGTCCAAATAGTCGCCGATGTAAGGCTTATATCCCCTATTTCTGGTCGATCTAACCACCCGCCAACATGAGCGAAAGTTTTACCACTAAAGTTATGACTTATGTGTGAAAGTGCCAACTTTACACGCTGTCACACAATTTGCGCAATTTCTTTTGCAATTTCACGACGACCCTGCTCTCAAGGTAGACAAACAAACAAACAAACAAACGGACTATCAAATAGATAGTAAGTATGATACTGACAGTTCCCCGCCAATGGTCTCCTAAAGTTACAGTGTTCAAATTTATTTAAATTAATTTAGCCTGTAACCGTAAGTAGCCAAGAGCTAATTGTCAGGAAAAGCGACCACTGTTTACATTTAATATTAAAACCATATCTCTTTGAGTTAAATGTTAAAAGTCAAGCAAAACAAATCAGAGGCTGGCCAACAATTCTGAAATGCTGTTTAGTATTTAACTCTTGGAGCAAACAGCGTAAAATGTTAACGAAAGCAACAGCAACAAAAGCAATACATTATTCGTTACAGCAAACAAAGGCTGAAAATCAAGAGGAAAGCAAGGTCCTTCACGGACCCACGCTTGATGAAACATAAAAATGCAAGTCGAATTAACTTAAGAATATAAATAGATCTCAATAAATGGATATTTTCGAACGACTTTAGTTTATAATTATGTATAGGTTTACAGATTATATCAAAAGTTACAAAATATTTCCACATTTTGTACATATTGTTTTGATAGCGTTCGTTGTCCAACGTTTGCGAGAAATGTTTGTGTGTTTGCCTGTGGTTGTTGCCTCGTTGCTGGCGTTTTTAATACTGCACGCTTTGTCGTGTTTGACATTATAATCGCCTTAAATTTTGTGCCGGGGTACGCAAATGCCCGCGACTCGCTTACCCTGTCTAGCACTAAAAACACATGCAGCTTCTTCTGCACAACCCACTGCAGCTCTTCGTGCCCCTCCAGCACTTTGGTAACTTTATGTTGTGCAGCGGTCCACGAGTAAAATTTCCGTTTGAATTACTTTCTAATTCTATAATGAATTGCTTTTGTCGGCTAACGAAGGAAATTTACGTTGAGGCGGCATCAAAAGTTATGTATACGCACCGCATTGCAGCATCAAGCTGGAATGGGAATGTACTTTGACTGTTTATCTGTAAAATACAAAAATATACAAAGATTCATAAACAATTTTTTTGTTTTCTTCTGTTATTTTTATTTTTTTGTTGAACTTTTGTTATTGGAATAATTGGGCTTCTTCTGACGGTGCTCAGCTATTTTTGTGGCACTGTAACCATTTAGACACTTATTTATTACATTAGAGTAGCTGTTAGCTGCTTCCTTGCAATGTATTTGTCGCATTTTGTGCTCTAGATGGTTGTCCTGTCCCGCCCTATTATATTATGTCCTGCCTCGCCAAGCCACTAAGTTTGTTTAAGCAGCTGTGGTCCAGCTGTCGAAATCCCCTGCATAAATTGCCGGATTAGTATTGTTAACCGAAAGTTTTGTTTTGCATTTTAAAAAGGTGGCCCTTCTCAAAGCAGCAACAAACTCAGCATATGGCAAATAAAGTTGCCAATTTACATAGTTGGATTAAGAGATGAAAGGCGAGTCATCATATATTGATGATGCGAACTATCTTTATAATTCAGATCACAAATTTATGTCTTAAATCTCCGGATAGACAATATTTAAGGCTCATTTTAACTAAAATATTATTAAAGCTTGATCAAATGCTGGACTCGATTTTAGTGTATTTCGTGGTATATGTGTGGTCAGAGGGATTTAAAAAATGATGGATTTGTTCAGAGTGCCGCTGGTAGCTGATATAGTAAATAATGTATCTGTCGTTGTGCTATGAGTGTTTTTATAACTTTTTGATTGCTGTTGCTGTTGCGTTTGCTGTTCTGACAGGTAAGAAAGGTAAAACAGCCTGCAGCAATTATAGGGAGAATGCGAGAACTATTTGCTGACTGTGGGGCTCTATACCTCCAATAACTTGATAATGGAGCAACGGCGTCGCCAACAATGAGCACTGAAGCAGCAGGAAGTACTTAAGAGCAACGCAGAGCACTTCCTGTTTTTGTTTTGCCAATACAGAAAGCGGCGTCAACTGCGACGTCGCCGTCGTGTTGAATTTACAATGCTTCAGTTTCTGGCAACTCCACGTTTTAGCTTCAGGTTGTTTTCGAGTTGCTTTTTGCAGTTTGTGCACTACTATAAAGTTCTTTATGCAGGCATCTTATGTTACCTGTTTGTATTTTGCCACTGCTATTGTGTCTGCAATGTCGTCCCACTTTCATGTTGTTGAGTTTTTCAGTATCAATTCTCTCCACTTGAGACTTTAATATGCATTGCCTGCGATCTTGGTTTTGGCGTTGAAAGTGGCGCATCATCCGGATTCACAGATACACTGATACAATGATTCGGAGATTCAGTGACTCTGAGCTGCAGCAGGCAGCTCATCGGTGGCGCTGCCAACACACAAAGCATTTTAATTTCTTTTATCCTTCATTACAGCTGCTTCCCTATGGCTATTTCGTTGTGTTTCGCGTCGTAGCTCTCGTCCTTCGCGGCGTCGCCTGCGTTCTCTGCTGTGTCAGATTACATACACTCCATTAACATTTTATGCGCTTGTATTATCGCAATTAAATTTTTAATGTTTTCATTTCAAGCACATTGCATTTTCATGTAGCCAACCCAAGTCCAACCCACCGCCTTTGGCATTGGCAGCCAAGCAATCAGCACACGCGGCACCGCAGACAAATACCGGCAATGCCATCGAGGTGGTGGCACCACCTACAGCACAACCACGAACATCAACAGCCTCAACTGGATTCAGTTTGTTGCCTTTGGCTAGTGGCAAGCAGCAAGCAGCAAGCAGAGAGCAGCAACAGAAACAGTCATAACTGGGTGCATGTAAATGCAGCATGAGCCAGTATGGGCCAAAGTGTATATTTATGTATATATTTGCATGTGTGCGAGAGTATGTGCATGTGTGCAGCTTCTGGTTAAGTACGACAGTAGAAAGAATTTCAAAAGCAAAAAGCATTTTCTGCAATAATAATTTTAATGAAAGTGTGTGCTGTAATCACGCATGATTTTCAAAAAGCTGCTGAACTGTTTACGCTCAAAAGAATATGAAATTATGACTAAAATAAAAATATGATGACTAGTCCATCGAATAGTTAAAGGTTTTGAGTTTCTTCTCAGCAGTCTTTTATTTTAATATTTCAACTCGTTCGAATCCGTTTCGAACAATTAAAGTTTATTCACTCTGATCCCTAAATTTGCGATTTTGTTTAAGCATTTGGCAGGAACTAAGTAAACTTTCTATTTTAATATTATTCAACTCGGATATTAAAACAGCCATTGGAATAATATATAAAGTGAGTGATAGTAGGCATAGTTTATAATAGCATAATTTTTAGAGTTGACCGATGCTTTCAAGAGTAGCCAAGGGGTCAGGGTCTGCATCGAGCTGAGCCACTCTTACAATCAATTCCAATAATAATAAATTCAATTTTTGCTGTGCACGCGACTGGTGCGATGCAGCAACAGTGCTAAATTGAAACGTTCCACACGTACGCCTAAAACTATCACTAGCCGAGTGTGACTATGGCAATGTCTATGTATTAACAGTTGGCTTGAAGTAGCAAGTAGCAAGAAGTTCTCTTCCTCTTCTCTATTCTTTTCTTTCTTTGTGGTGTCTTCACTTTGTGCGCTGCTAAACACAATTCCCGTTGCGGTGTCGAAGGCAAAACTTTTGCTTTTTCCGTTACAAAAGTTTTTCTTTAGAAAATTGTGCGCTTTTGTATTGGAAAACTGGCAATAGCAGCATCAGCACGTGTGCTTTGTCGGGCTGACTGTCAGTCGATCTGTCAGTTGGTTTGTCTATATCTTAGCTATACTCCCACTCTTTTACTCTCAGCCAGAGCCGTCAACACTTGCTCATGAGCCCTGAAACGTGTTTGACATTTACGAGTAGTTCCTTTCCCACAACTCAATAGCTGAACTAACCTCAATTATTTGTCATTCAATGCGATTACGGAAAGGCTGACTGGTTACTCGTTACTGGTTGCTGGTTTTGGTATTTGTAAACCGCGTTTACTATTATGTTCGTTGCATATTGAATGTAAATGTGAAATGTGAAGAAGCCGCGAGGCCAAAACCTTTTCTTTACAAGCCATACAATACCGTAGAAGAATAAGAAAATCAAATTGAGACGCTGCGACGCGCATTATGTCCGAATTCCCTTGCAAGGGATGCAAACATTCTTAATTATTCCATTAAAATAATCCTGTTTCCAGCTACCTGAGCTTTCGCCTCCATTTTTCAAAATTCCTCACTCGCTTCACTTCCATTATTTCACTTTGTATTCTACACTGGCTCTGCTGACGAAGAAGGCTTCGTCTAAGCTAAGCTTTTGTTGCATTTGCAGTTTCAGCTGTCAGCGTAGCGCCCTGAAGTTCAATTAAAACTTATTTAGCATCGTCAGCGTTGCAGTCAGAATCAGACCAGTCTTTGATTGTTTTGGGTTCTTTAAAATTCAAATGTAGTCAAATTAATGAAAGACGACTTTTAAACAATTATTGCAACATTGGCGCATCAAAGTTCACGAATTCAGTTTGGAATAAGTATACATATGTATACTTACATTCCTACAATTGAAATCCTAATTTGTGAATAAATATTCTATTCCTTTGACTCAACAGTCCAGTGTCCATACATTCCTTAATGCGTATACATTTTTTGGTGTGACCCCAGCTTCGTCTAATTTTCCATCTCCTTCTTCAGAGCACAGCACGCATATGATGTTGAGTTTGACAGCAAAGTTTTCTCCACAAGTACGCGCAAATGTCTTCATTATGCGTTGGTTTCCCGGCTCCTCTGGTAAACTTTAAGCACAACTTAATCAACGTCAGAAGGCGAAAACGCGCGTGATAAAGTTATGATTACTATGCGAGTATTTTGCAAATATGTGTGAAATTATCGTTTCCATGTACATTGTACATCTGGAAAAAGTTTACCTGCAAATCAACATGACTCCGACGAGTTTGCAATTTAACTGAAGATGTTGGTACTCCTAATAGGGAAGTTTGCATGGATGCAATAGCTTATAGCTATGGTTTATAAGCAGAAACAACAACCATGAAGCACTTCACAAAACTTGAGAATAACACTGCAAAGAAACAAGGCAGAGGCGATGTCCCTAACTGGTATGTAGCCAAAAATGAATGCACAAAAATGCAGCGCAAGGTAAAAATGCGTCGGTTGAAGCCTGCCATATGGAAGTTTACTTTTCTTATAATGTGATGTGAGTTTTCCATATGCCCTTCGCAGGACGAGTATATGCTGTAATTGTGTGTCTAAGTGCAGTCAAGGCAACAAATTTGACAGCCCTTAATATAAAACATTCATTAAAACTGCACGAGCTCTGCATGAAAGTGGTTAAAGTCGACGGCGGCAAAACAGCTACCAAATTTGATGGCTTTTGATTCATTAGAAAATCACTTCATGACATTAAATATGCAAATTATAAGCACTAAGCTCAGCTTCATCCAGACACATACGAAGAGTAAGGCGCTTTTCTAATACCAGAGTGCTAGGAGCTTTTGAAATGGCGCGCATAATTTTCTAATTAAGTTTCTTTGGGTCTTTCGCTTCTTGCTGCACTTCGTATACTCTCGTTGCTTATGTATTGACTTTTAAGTAGCTTTTTAAGATTAACTGACTTGACTGGTAAATCAGAAGGAGTTCACTTAGCAAAAGTCGTTCGTACTTTTTGGCTGGTCTTTAATTCTTTTCTGCAGTCTAACAAGATTTTAACTTAAGCTTATTATGATAAGCCGCTTAAAGTCACAAGGATACAAAGAATTAAATTTACACTATTTGTTCACAATTTTTAGATTTACATATAGGCTTTACTTATCATATATCAAAACCCTTGAATTATCCAATTCAAATGTGTGTCTTTTTGACTACCTTATGAAAATTAAATCAATTTTTTTACCTTTAAAATGGAGCATTCGATTTAGATAGATTTAAAAAAATAATATTACTACTACTCCGCTTCTAACACACATTTGATATTTATTATGTGCTTCTGTCAGTGGCAGATGGGAAGTTGTTTAAATCATATAGTCCAGAAGTTACGCCCAATTGTACTTACAGTTTAAACAGGTTTTTTTTCTGAGTTTTCACGGCTTTATGTAGTTTTTTTTATTGCATGGCAGGAGGCGCTCATTAATTGCAAACCGTTTGCAATGTTCGCAGCTCGTTGAACGCTTCACGCTGCGTTTTTTTGCAGCCTCTAACGAATTCATTTCATTTCCGCTGCATTCATTTGCGCGTCACCAACACAGTAACAGGCACAGATACAAATACGGTCAGATAGAGACACATTGCGGTCGCTATTTCATTGCTCTGCGGCCACAAGTCCTGGCCACCATTCTAACACTACTATATCGTGTACACAAACCCAAACTCAACCTCAAACTTCAACGCGTTGATGATGACATTGCCAAAACACAAAGTCCACACAGTCCGGAGAACGATCGTCCAAGTACGAATGCGAATCTGAATCTGTAACGGAGCTTGGAGCCTGGAGCTTGGTTCACTCCGGTCCAGTCCAGTATAGTCCGTTCTGGCATTTCCGTATGCCGTTCCGTTTCGTTGCGCGTTGTTAGCAAGCAACTTCCGAGGGTAATTAATTCGAGTACTCGCCATCGCAATCGTCCTCGTTGTCTGTTTTAAACGACTTACAACTTGGATTACAATTAGACAAGCTGTTCGCTTTGCGCTACTGTTTTGCGCAAATAGTTGCTGCATTTTATGTTATAGTCGCGAAATGAAAATTTGCATGTTGCCTGTAACACTGCCACAAACGCAGAGAATACATTATTTACGCTGTGGCCTAGTGATAAAAATTTTGTATACGTCCTGATTACACTAGTTTTAAAGTAAGAAACGCATAGCAATGCTCATATTACAATTGCAACTCACCCTCTCATACATAAAACTTAGAAAATATTTTCCTTAATACAAATATATTTTTTTGATGATTTTGCGGATGTGATGTCCTTGCTAATTAGCTAATTGTCTTCAACATTCCACACTCATATTGTTTGCTACAGAAATAAAAATGAAATATATATGAAGCATCAATCAAAACAAATCACAACACATAAAACTTCTCGCATTACCTCAAAATGAGCGCAAATAAAAAGTGACGTACAAAAGTTACGACAAACATTGCGTAGCCAAATCTCATTACGTGAGGCAGGAAATCATAAAAATATATTGCCCACTTTAAAGCAATGCTGGCACTTCATCAGATTGTTCTTCCCCTCCTACCCTCTGTATTCTCGCATTTTCATTCTCTAAACAAAGTAAAGACAAAAATGTAACTAAACACCGAAAAACACAGCCAGACATGTCCTTGTTCGTAAAGAGAGTGGCATGGGCGTTCTAACAAAATGGCCAAAACTTTAAATCATTCGTCACAAGAAGGCAGGATTCAGTTGATGCTGTTTCCTTGCCTTGCCATGCCATGCCATGCCATGTCTGGTATTGTGGAGGGTGTTATGCTGTCATAAAAAATTGTCTTAAGTATTAGTTTTTGTCTGTGACAAGCTGCCAACCGTTGCTGACATTCATTCAGTGTCCACTCACAACTTCTGCATTTACAGTGAGGGTTTCTTATCTGTACGTCCAGGTTTAGGTCCCAGTTCCGAGGTTATTTCCAAGTCCCACAGCTCGTCTGTCAGCGCACAACAAAATATTATTGTTGTTTCGGAGTCTGATGCTCTGCCTCTCCCTCTGTTTTCCCCTAATGACAAACAAAAATCAACAACATATAAAAGGTGAATGCTGCGAATCTAAAATGCAAATCCCTTTTTTTATTTCATACAATTATTCTTGTGCATTTTTGTATGTTGCAAATAAGAATAGAAACTAGAATATGTACATGACAAATGAGAACGAATGAACGAATTAGTCATTCGACTAATACATGCTGTTATAAAAAAAAAATATATTTAAATAGTATTGAAATTTTTGTATTTTTTTATTTTGTGCAAGTGTTTTTTTAGTGTTGGTTTCGAAATTGTGACTGGAAGGAAGTTTGACATTTGCGAAGTAGTTTCCTAAAACCGTCTAAAAGAGTAAAAAACAACAGAAGAAGCTATTTGCATCCAACATCCGATGCTGTCATGTGCAACTGTCAAATGTTTTGTTGCGTGTCGCCAGATTTGCAGTGATTGACAGAATGAAATGTTGACGCATATGTTACTCGACAGTTTAGATGGGAACGAGAATGCTAAATGTTATGCTAATGAGTTATGGTTGCGAATACAATTAAAGATGGGATAAACTGCATTTGTCTTCAAAAATTCCTAATTTGACACTTGTGTACTTATTACGAAAACAATTTGAGTATATTCAAAAAGCAAACAAAAACGATGTCGACATCACTTGTCATAACATATGTGACCCAGACCCGGACACTGATACTGACACCGGCACCGACACTGACACGGACACCGACACCGACACAGACTTGACACTTTATATTTTGTGTAAGTGTTTTGTATATTTTAGGTGGATACTGCAGTCATAACATGTCCTTTTCAATTAAGGCCCAAATACACATGTGTATATGTTACATATTTATGATTTTATCAAATATGATAGTTAATTGCTTTTTGTGTACTGTTAGACAATAGACTAAATCACTTAAAACTGTTGCCAAATGGAAAATAGTGTTTTATCGGTTAGTCCTTAAAGTAATCATTATAATCAAAGGTTTGAAATCTGTTTCAGTTTCATGCTTATAATTCCTTCCAGATAATCCTTGAACACAACATATTCGTGGAGGTAATTTAGTTCAACATAACATAGCATGCTGTGCTTTGTTATCAATCAATTGCCATTGGGGTTTGAGATGATTAAATAGGTGTGCTGAAGAAGACACACCGACACACGCATCGCCCACACTACCCCTCTAACACACTTACACGCATACAGCCAGACACGAAAAGTTCATTGTAACCAACGTTCTAATCAATGAATCAAATTGTGCTTGATTTATGGCAACCATTGATTTGCAACTCGGATTTGATGAGGTCCAACTGTTTAATAAATTATGTGTTGCACTTAAAATATTGTTTTACTTTCCTGAATTCATATGTAATTAGGTACTGCTATTTATGTCTATTGAATTAGTTGATTTCTTTTTGATAATAAGATAAAAGATGGGGTAAATGTTTTGTCAGCATATCCCAAACTCAGCAAATTACCTATTTATTTGCCTGGATGAAAATAGCGCTTAGAGTAATCAACAGAAGAACTGAGGATATAAGGTATCACTTGTAAGTTGATGGCAAAATGTTTGTAAATATAGAAATAATAAATGCTAGAAAAGAGAGTGTTCCAGCACTTCCTAGAGCTGGTGTAATATCGTCGCTACATCTAGGGTTGCTGTCATGGCAGCTTCTTGTTTGTCTGCATTTTGGTGACATTTTTGCCATTAGCCAAATGTCAATGCTCAACGACGAAGTGGTAAGAAGCACTTATAATAGATGGGATTTACAATTGTCGTCAACAACAATAACAATAACAACAGCAAAAGGAACGAGTGCTGAGAGACAAGATGAAGACTAGGAATACGACAAAGACCAAAATTCAGGAGGCTGCCGACTGTCAACTGCTGGTTGGTGCTTCTTTGGATGCCACATAGCAACTTCAAACTTGAAGGAGTCTGGATAAGGTTGCGAGATAAAAGAATACTACTAAAGCAGTTTGATTGCTGCTTGGGGGAAACGGCTTCAACCGCATGGTTTTGGGCCAGTAAAATTTTACTAAAGATAATTTAAATAATTTCACTGACCAAGCCAATCACCCAAACTCCGAATTTTCAAGCCAGCAAAAGTCGTCATCGTCATTTCGCATGCTTGTGACAAATGGGTTTTAAATCACCTGTCCGACTTTTCCGACATGGTCTTACATTTTTTTATGTAGCATTTTGTCATTAGGACGAGTTTCTCCCCTCTGACAGCGCATCTGACTTGCAATTTGCTGCCATGCATTTAAAATTAAAAGAAAACTTTTGAACGCATAGTGATGAGCTCTTCTTAAAAACGTGGAGCGTTCCATGACGACTTATTATCAAGCGATGGCAGCAATTTTTACGGTCTGACACACACACATGGTGCAGATTTGTAAGCAGAGGCTGTTGTAGTTGATGCTTTCGTTCTGTGAATGGATTAAACGGTGTTTACACTGCAGCTGAGTGATAAGCAATGTTAAACCTTTTTAAACCACAGCTAAAAAAAAAAATGCAAAATACTACATTCGAGAAAGTCGACTTGAACACAACCGTACATATTCTTATGTAATTATATCTATTAGTATAAATATTGTTACACCCTGTCAAGATGGGGTCTAAAACAAACGGTATATTTTGGGATTTTAATTTAAATCTTTAGAAATTAAATTTATTCACATCATTCAAATGTCAGGAAAATAAAATTTAGATCAATAGCATAGATAACACATTCAAATATTTTCTTGTCATAGCTACATAGCATATCAAAGGACAATGCAGGCTGGTCTGGAGGGTTAATAGAGCCAGTATGGCAAATAAGTGAGCCTTTCAATAGGACATACTGGGCGTTTTGAACTGATACAGAGACAAACCAATAAATCGGATTTGATGGTCAAATGAAGTTGCTTAATGCATTTTATGACCGCTGGCATTTGAAGTCCGATGATGCATATGGATGCATTTGATTGATTTTAAATTAAATTTTCCGTCTACAGATATTGATGTGCTATATGGCGTTTGTAAATTACATGATGCGTGACAAGGATATACATTTACATATTAGTTTTGCAAAATCACTCAATTGCAAAGTTATTTTTTGTTTGTTTATCAATTGAAAGGTTTATTAAAAATTATAATTTGGAAAATTTTCTTTTCAAATATTTATGTACAAAGTCGTTTTTCAAATTAAAACAACATCAATTTTATTTTGCACTTATTCAGCTCATGTCGACAATAAATTTGCTGGTTTGCACAGTTTTCTTGCAACAATGACAGTAATTTCATTACTGAGCCATTACATTAGCATTTCCAAATTATACAACAAGCACAAATTTCTGTCCTATTACACTGTCCCTCTGGGACAACGTTTGTGCAGCTGCACATCCGTTTTGATGATGCTGCCAGGAGCCTAAAGGCATAAGTAAAATCAAGAAAGATGCGCTGCGCAGCCCCAAACACAGACAAAATAATATCAAACTAAAGTAAAGCAAAGCAAACCAAAAGATAAACATTTGCCACAAAACCCGGCAGTGGCCATCAATGGCAGACACTCTGAATGGCAATGGCCATGGCAATGTCATAAGGCGGTCTACAGAAATCATCGATGAATTGGACGGCAAAGTTTGCAACCGGATGTGAGTGCGGACTCTGAGGAAAATCGCGTTTTCTTGTACTCGTGATTCAGTTTGTCCCAGCTGCTGTTGTTCCTTCTGGTAGTTGCTGCGTACTGAGTTCACTACAGTTGTGAAATTACTTATTTTTCAATTGTTGGCCCCCGCCGAATGACATTTGGCATTGTTGTAGCTACCACCGCCATGCAATCTTGATTACTGTCAGTAGCAGCAGTTGTATTTAAAATTGGCTAACAAGTTGTACAGCAATTGCCAGAAGAAATGGCAATAAGGCAATGTCAATGACGCTCGTTTTGGTGCTTTCAACTTTTCATTTAGTTCAGCATCTTTTACGTACCAACCGCCACCCACTTACGTCTATTGTTCACAGTCACAATCACAATCACAGAAGTAGTCATACCCGCCGACACAACCAAAGTACGTTGGCTCTTTTCATATCAGCTAAATGTACAATGATCAGTCTGAGCAGAATTTCTCTTATTCATTCATGTGGCACTTTTTAAACTTTGTTGCCATTTCCTTTATTATTGCTATTGACCTGCAACAAAGTTTATACTCTCGGTCTGTGTAAACGTGGTTAATATTAGTTTGGGTTAAAATTATTTTAGTAGTTTTTGTATAAAAATCGTATTGAATTTTTTTCCTTCCAATTGGTTAATAAAATAATTTTCAAATTTCAATGCCATTTTTAAGGTATTTATTCTTATCGTATTGCAATTTATAATTCTTGTGGAGACTTATTATATGAAACTATTCTGAGAGCAGCATACAAATCCGACTATAATGAAGAAAGCTAGAAACGCAACAACATTAATAATTGAACGCAATATCAATGTATGAGTGCAAGCGAGACAGAAACATACAAGCACATGTTCGAACGTTTTCGCTGCCTGTGTGGCGACAGCGCTGCCCGCGGACGCTGGCCGCGCCAATGGAATGCATACATATGTCTGTATGTGCATACATATAATGTCAATGGTATGTATAACAGATTACAAAAATAATTTCATAAAACAACAAGTCTTAACATCATTGGTAACCTTTTGAGAAACTCGTACCTTCTATAAAGATTTTTGAATCAATATTCTGGTTGTTCTTTCGGAAGTCTATATACGGAAGTCTATACGTCGACACTTCTAATACTGGCTTTATCGACTTTTATCGGTAGTAAATGCAGTAAATGCTCTGTTTGCCTTTTCTTTATTCGAATAATATGCGCCTGATTGCGTTGTTTATGCGCCCAATGCATTCGTATTTATATTTCAATTTAATTTGAAATACCTTTCTAACGTCACTACGAAAGCTCTGTCGTGGTCACAGAGAAACACACAGAAATACTCCCAGCGAATCTGACGCACTCAATCATGCATATGCTTATGCACTTGGCTGGCGCAAATGAACAAATTTCACGTTTGATTGACCCGTTTAAGTGTGATTCGCTAAAGTGCTTGTTTTTTTATTGCTTTGAAAAATCAGGTAAAATGATTTATTTTGCATGCGTAGGATACTTTTTACGTTCAGGTGTAAAGCAAAATCTTCTGTCACAAAATTTTCAATGGGTATTGCACTGTCTAAATGACGCAAGCAGATTACAGGTCTTCAAATCTCTATGTAGCAGGATCAATATAAAAATAGCCTTATTGTGTTTTCATCTTCAATACTTAAATCGGTATTAATAGTATTTGAATGAAATTCCTCAACGAAATTCCTTGAATGAAATACCAATTTATTGTTACCAATTCACAAGAAGTCAAAATATAGTGTTGTCAAAAAGTGTCTGGCCAAGTAAAGTAAATTGATAAAAAATAAAAATAGGTTTAATGGACATAAAATACTTTTAAGTTTTACAACTTTCCAAAATAAATAACTCATCTTAAAAATCAACTGACAACTCTGGCTTAAATATAAGGCATATAGGTGGCCTTTATCTTCATCTTTTGCTCACAGAGCTTTAAATATATCTATCTCAATTTAAATAACTAATAGTATTTACACTTGGAAAGATAATAACTCAGTAAATTGACGCTCTATCTTATCAAGCTACACTTAAATGAAGCTCAATATTATCCTATATTACTATGCATTCTATGTACTCTAGATTTATTTTTGCCAGATAATTTTCAAATTTTAGTTATAATACCAACTGAAACAATTTAATTATATTTTTTAATATTTGCCCATTTGAAAATGCTGCAGTTGCTTTAAAATAAGATTTGCTTAAATTGAGTTCAGCTAAGTTTGCGAACAAATGAAACAATTCCAAATTGACACTATAAGTGGATAGATGATGAAGAAGCTGCAACTTTGCTACCAAATTTCTTGGGCCCCTAAAGCTATCATTTTCGATTGCGGAACTTTGTGTGCCCTGTGTGCTGTGGTTACTATGGAAACCCAACTAGTACCACACATTGAAGAATCAGGCGGTGTGGGTATCCGTCTTTACATTTGCACATTCAGTAGATTTGGAGGCAAACTAGTTTGTGGTTTCTTGTACTTTATAATCTGAAATTGTTCTGAGGACTTCAAGTTTGAATTAGTACCAAATCCGATCGGCAAGAAATATTATATTAACCTCAAGATTAGCAAAGTGTTAAATTAACTAGCAAATCTCCGCAAAATAATTGCTAAATCGTTATTTTGTGTTGTTTAATTTGATTTTAAAATATTTTAAGCTCTGCTATTTTGTAGTCAATAAAAGTTGAATAGTTCAATACAGGTGGACTGACAAACGGTAATCATCAGCAAGGGTCTCAGGTACGATGACAAACGGTAATCATCAGCAAGTGTCTCAGGTACGATGTTCAATTTAACGCACTTGCAGTTCGGCGGCAGAAGCAAAGTAAAATACAAGCTTAAGCTGAACACAATCGAATCTCAATAATTAATTGTTTGTCACACTTGTGCAATGCATGCTGAATCAGCATTTACTACATAGATTGCTGTTACACGAACTCACTTATTTATTTATTAATTAAACCATTTATTGTTAAATCAGACTTGTGGGAATCAGTGCAGTTGCTTAGATGTTTTCTCAGCCCATGAGTATATAATCTGATAATATTAGCAAATGCAACAATAGTCTATAGTTGAGCACAAGTCCCAGATTTTTTGTCAAAACCCTTTATCATTAACCAACTAATAGCAACGGTTTTTAATAAATGCTATATTGAATAGTTATAGGCAATCATCATATTTAAAAGTTATTTTAATTGTTTGAGCTTAACTAGCTTTCTGACATTGCGGCACAAATCGATAATTGAAAACATAGCACCGTATAAGAAAACATAAATCGATTTAATGTTTATTGAAGAATTCTGTAGGTAAATATAAGTATGGATCCAAAAAGAGATAAATAGACGACTGTAGAGAACACTTCAACTATGCCAGACATTGAAAAAATGTAAACAACACACTCATCCACATATGCACGGACACACATTTCAAGAAATACACAAATAAGTCAAGTGACAACATGAAGAGCTACATTTCCTGTGCCTTTCTTCGATTTGATTTTTCATTTCCGCTGGAAATGGTGACAAAGCTAGAGCAGAAGGATTTGAAATTGTTTGTGTGCTTGACTATTTGTATGTAGTGTGTTGATTTCTTGTGAAATATCAACACGCCAAGGAATTGGAAAAACACACTGGATCACACAAAAACAAATTTATATATATTTTTAAACATACGTACTCTTGCAATTGATGCGACAATTTACCTCAAAGTCCACTTAAGAGCTCAAGTTGGACTTGTGCTGTGTGTCTCTATGTCTGCAATCGCTTGTTTGCAGAAAATTTAAACAAAGCCTGAAAACAAATTTGTAAGACTGAAAGCAGAGAACAGAAAACTGGCAACATCTGTGGTTTTTGGTAATAAAATTTGCGAACGTGAGAGCTCTAAATGCGCAGACCCAGCTAGAGTCAGAGGGTGCACGTTTTAGTTAGCAATTTCAATAACAATGATTAACAGAAATCAAAAATATTAGCAATACTTAAACAAGCACAGCGAATGCCTTGATATGATTTGATTTCTATGATATTTGTATTGCAGATCATTAACAGTAATTGTTTCAAGCCTTATCTTTCTCAATTAATGCTATTGGTATCCCAATAGCATCGTATTTGGATGCTTATGAGAAGAGATGAATGAACAGAGAGGAGTGTACTGTACTGGGCGTGAACAGGTGTATTAGAACATGTTGTCAATATGTTTCCCTTTTTTTGAACAATCAAAGTTTTGGCATGCATGTGTGATTTGCTCGTTGGACATTAAATAACTTTGGATTGTCATGGAAACTGCAATGCCAACATTGGCCCATAATTAAGAGAGCTGAGCTGTCAAGTGGTTGCAATAAACGAGACTCTGCTCTACTTGTGTTATACAACCACATAATTGATTTGTCCAAAGTTGAACTATTTGTTGTGCTCTCCCAATGGTAAGGATGATAATGATGACGCACGTGCGCACAGACTGAGACTTCATTAGTACCACTAGGACGTGGCTGGACTTTCCCTTTGGATTTGGATTCTCTTGAATTTTTGCTGTATCTGTGCATTGGTAACGATGTTCATGTTGATTTATTCATTAATGTTGAAAGTTGACTAGGGTGGACTAGTCGTCACATAATGTCAGCAACCATTAGGTGCTTCTGCTGACTCTTTTCAACCGAGAAAAAAAATATATATTTAGTAATTGGGCTTCAGTTATTTTGCACTTAGTTCGTAGCTAGGCAATGTATTTCAACTAAAAGACTTTAGTTTAATTCAACGTAGTAAATAAACTTACTTATTTAAAATTTTTAAAAATAAATTTTAATTTTTATTATTAATACTGGGTTATAAAATAAAAATCAAATTTTTAAACATTACTTCACGGCTCAACACTTCAAGGCAAACAGACGTAGTTTCCCTTCTAAAGCAATATTAGAAAGGAAATCATTGTGACGACGGATATACCAGTCTGTTGATCCGGAAATGTGGTTTTCTGTAGTCGTGGCGAGAAAATGCTCGTCTACCTGTAGGCAGGAAGTAGCGTTCGACTTGCTTAAGTTAAAACCAGTGTTTAAAATGCTATTAATTATATATATAACTATACTTAAAATCCACTTTTGTTTTATTAACCATTTTTTCGATTGCATTATCTTTACAGCCAACTAAAAGTTCGCTTTTTTTTAGTCAATTGAAATGCTCCATTGGCCTCGTTTCAACAGTTTGAGTGAACATATTTTTGCTAAGAAGATTTGTCTTTGGTCAAACATAATACTATCGACTATCGAAAAATATTTAATAAAAGACTATCGATTGACACTAAAACCTTCATAGACAGTTTTGGGGAATGTTATTTGGGATCTATTTCCTGCAATAACAGTACAAAGAAGAAAATGGAGAGTATACTGTGCATGTCGACACATTTTTTCACATAAAATAGGCTTTACTCACAGCGCATTTGTGAAATAATAATTATGCAATAAAAGTTTGACACTTTCTTATTTTTCTAAAAAAAATGATTGTACTCAAATTTGTATTATCATTTAATATTTCTATTTCAGCATTTTAAGCAAATTTTACGTTTTGCATTTACATTGCTAATTATCTATTTAATTCAAATTCTTTTTATAAAAGGGGAAAAGTCTTAGTTGGAAACTGCAGAAAAATAGCAAAGCTCCTGACAAAAAGAGGTTATGCCAAAGTTAAAGTTTGTTGAAACTTGTTAGTCTGTTAACTTTTAAGCGGCTTGGCGCGAACTTATTGCTATTTATTTTGCATCATTTTCAGTTTCATGGCGCGCATCCCAAGTTACAGGTCAATGTAAAATGACTTCATAATTAAGCAAGCAATAAAAATGACGTTGACAAAGGGCAGTGAAAATAAAAAGCAATAGGGAAATACACAAGTAAATAGTCGCATGCACGGTACACTGACTTCGATGGGACGAAAATATATTCATATATTTCACTATGTTCGAAATAAGCACCATCAAATTTGAACTCGGAGCCCAGTTAATTTTTGTCGTTAATGACCGACTGCTCGCCGCTTGAATAGAACACCCTGTATGCTCTCTTTACAAACGCCTATAACTCGAAAACGAAATGGTTAAATAACGGTATTTTTTCCATATTATCTTCTTGCAAGCATTCATCGCCATTTATGGTATATTACAAGTTTTATAACGGTTCTATATAGAGTTGTTTTAACTTTATGTTAGCATTCACAACAATTCAATGGAAATGCCTGCAAGCTTTATTAGTATTTGGAGTAACAATATATTATTCAAGTTGTCTAGAGTCTTGAAACGCATTACATTTGAAGAGACTGGTTAATTTAATCTCACAATATTATTTATTATTGTAAGCAGTGGACCAAAAAAATTTCAAAATAAAAAAAACATATTAACATTATGTAAGTATATTTGCAATTTTAAGTTAATCTTAAGATATTTCTAAAAACATATTTTTGGTCCAATAAATTCTACAATACTAACAATATGTCACGAGAAGCCAGAGTAAGTATCATTGGAGTAAGTATCAAGACGAGGTCTACTTTCAAAAGCTTTAGCTAAACTAAAGCTGTCATCGACATCTCGTACTCTTTCGTTTCCATGGTCATTGTTGCGTATACAGCTCCTTGCCGTTGCGTATCTAAGTGCGTAGCAGCGTTTGAAATTGCACCCAAAAGGACAATTAAGCATGAAGTATTTATGTGCCGACGCGCTTCTTAGCCGGAGCGACAGCAGCAGCAACGACAGTGGTAACTATATAAGCAACGCAAAAGTGGCAGCGATGCGTCGCCAAGCCGGAGAAATAATTTCATTATGCTTGCAACTTAATGCCAACTTACAGTTTTACAGCCTGGCAGCAGCTGTGGCAGTAGCGACTGCAAAAGTAGAGTCAGTAGCTTTAGGTACAACAGAGGCAATAGAAGTAACAGCAGCAATATCAGGTCCTCCTTACTACTCTCGCACGCTTTTCATTACTGACGGCCGTATGACTTTGTTTTTGGTTTTTAGCCCTTTGCTTATGGCTAGATGGCATGGCATCAAAGTGTAGACAGGAGCCAAAACAGGCAGATAGGGATACTGGGGTAAGGCGAGACAGGATCCGCTTTCTGCGATGACCGGCTTTATTATGCGCGCTCAGCACTAAATTTTATTGTCAGTTCATGTCGTGCTAAATTATGTAGCGCCGCAGCAGTAGACCAAAATAGAGACAACAACAATACCTACAACAACAAGGGCAACATCATAATCATTATAAGTAATGCAGTTTGCTTTTTCCAGGCTGACTTAGACTCGTATTAAATGCATTAAAACATAGGGCATGCGAAAAATGAGGAGCAATGTCATAATTAACATTTGTCACACTGGTAGCAAAGCGGATTTCATAGTGCTGACTCCGACTCAATCGTCCAAAAATAAAGTGTGCATTGACCTGAATCAAACTGGAAGCCTCTTACAACACAATGAGTAACAAAAACAACAACAACAACTCCACACCCCTTTGGACCGCACACAAATTCAAGCATATTTAGTAAACAATTTTAATTAAAACCCAACGGAAACGCTAACGCCAACAACAGCTATGCACATTAATTTGCGGCATTTGTTGGACGCGCGCCCGTCAACTTTTTAATTCAATCTAAAGAAGGAAAGTTGCGGCCTGACATTGTGATGTCTGGTCGAAAACAACAGCACAACAACAAAGTGGCATAGCAAAGGCCCCCTCAGTATATGCAATTTAATTTGACAAATTTTGGTGAAAATAGTTTTTTGGATTCTGGATTGTACAGAAGTTATTCAAAAAGGACGAAAAGGACTCAGAACATAAACAAAAAGCCAAAGCGCAGATATAAATTGTTGTATACCATCTCATTACATTTTTTGTTCGGGTGCAGCGAATACTTCCCACGCTTACTTACAACATTGGAACCAAATGCCAAAAGTAATCAAAAGTCGATGGGCAACACTGAAAATGTCAATGCTCTGGCATTACATTTTTGGTGCTGATTTATTTACTGTGGAGCAGTAGCATGGCTTCTATCGTAGAATCAGCATGGATATCATTTAAGTCTTGTTTTGAGTAAGGGAGAATGTTACTTATTTAAGATTTGTGTCATTATATATTTACTGAAAATTTGGTTTAAAAAAAAAAAATAATCCATTTATTTACGACGTACAATATTTTTATACTCTCTGCAAGAGTATATTGGGTTTGTGCAAAAGTATGTAACAGGCAGAAGGAGGCGTGGCAGACCCCATAAAGTATATATATTATTGATCAGCATCACAAGCCGAGTCGATATAGCCATGTCCGTCTGTCCGTCTGTCCGTCTGTCTGTCTGTCTGTCTGTCTGTCTGTCTGTCTGTCTGTCTGTCTGTCTGTCCGTCTGTCCGTATGAACAAACAGATTTCAGAGATGGTAAGAGCTACAAGTTCGAGCTTGGTGTCAAACGATCAGATATTTAGTCAGTCAATACAAGAATCTTTTTTTTTTTCGATGCCACGCCCCATTCGCCCACAAAAAGCAAAAAAACTGGACACACCTCGTGAAAAATTGGTGTTTTCGGCAAATATCTCAGTAACTATGGCACCTAGGATCACCAATTCTTGTACGGGAGTTCCTAGCGACAGCATAGTTGCATTGCCATCTATAAATTTGGACTGCCACGCCCACTTTTCCCACAATTTATAAAATAGTTTTCAAGCTTCAATGCCGTTTTTTCCGTATCGTACAGTATTGTAGTTTATAACTGGTGTGGAGACTAACTATATTAAACTATCCTGAAAGGCGCATTAAAATCGGACTATAAACAAGAAAACTAGAAGCGTTACAATATTGTTAATTGAACGCAATATCAACCCATTGGTGCAAGCGAGACAGAAACACACAAGCACATGCTCGAACGTTTTTGCTGCCTGTGTGGCGGCAGCGCTGCCCGCGGTCGCTGGCTGCGCCGAATACACACATACATACATGCATGCATCATATATTGTCAAACGTATGTGTATTCGCAACAAACAAACAGATGTGTGTTTGATTATGCTTAGATTGTTTTTGTTTCAACGTGTTTTAATGCAAGTACTATTCATTGTAATATCTGGATACCGATTTTAATAATTTAATCGGGAAAATGCAGAGAGTATTATACGGTCGGGCGCGCTCGACTGTACTTTTCTTTCTTGTTAAATAATACTATATATACTTTTAAAAACAAACGCTTTCAATAGTCTTCTAAAGACATTTGCCTTAATTTTCTATTTTGTTACATTTTTGATAAACGCTTTGCGCTTGCTGGTCACGATTTGATAGAATTTTTATATTAGGCTTTCGTTTATGTGAAAATTATGTGCAACACTGTCAGCCTGCCTGGCTTCACATACTTTATATATTTATTTACACATACATACATTCCGAAAGCCTAGGACCTGGAAGCAAAAGACTTGCTTGTGCTGTTGAGAAATTGTAGCCAAAAGTGCCAAAATGACAAACCTTGCCTGCCCACTGCAACTCCTTTGATAGGTCCCTAGTTTTCTTTTAGTTGGCCACGTACACTAGCGCTCAATAACAGCACCTAGGAAGCGGCCACGGCGGACAGAAATCCAAGCACGTAATTTTAAATGGCTTTTACTGGCAGTCAACTTAAACTTTACGCTAGCACACATTAGCTGTGTCTGACAGTTTGTAGAAAACACTCACTGAGTGTTAAATGCAGCTGCCAACTGCCAACTTCCAGCCTCATGGCCCAAACCGCAAGTCGACAGTATCAGCTAACGCAGCTATACGCCCTCAAATACCCAGGGGCTGTAGGCACTGCGACAACCTGAATAGCTTCTAACGGCAATGTTAACTGTTGTATTAATTCGACTTTTCCGTTCACGTCTATGAATATGTGGATATTCTCGTATCAGAGTGCATATTTACGAAACGACATATACGTACATATATAAAGCATGCTTATGTCGCCATAAAATTGCCGATTCCGATGGTCGTACAGGCTTGACTTTGATTGCGTGATTCAAAGATGATTTAGTACTGGAAACTTTAGCTGACTAAAATGTTTTGTGCTTCATTGTTTATATTTATTATATTTATTATTAAAGTTATCATGGATTAAATCGGTAAATTAAATTATGTTGAAAAAATATGCTAAATTCTACACTGATGGAATTAAAAAAATTAATTGATTAGTTTGATCATATGTATTTTAAATGCTTCAAGAGGGTTTGGTTAACGAATTCCTTATAATAGCACGTCTTTTGACCACTTTAACGGGATCTGGATGCTTAGCCAGTGTAATTTATTCATCGTTGGATCTTCCGCCTGCGAGTGCATCATTTGTTATGGCACATACGTGGCCAGACAAGACAATGCCACAGGGTCAGGGACTGCAACTGAGCCACAGCTACGGTTACAGTTGCTACTACGTGTCGTAGGGCATGCAAAGTGGGTATGTCATGAATTATGAAACGCGGGTTAAAAGCGAATGTGAATTTGAATGGAAATGTGAATGCCAAAAAATGAACAGTAAATCACTGAGATCGAAGATATTCCAGAACATGGCCAGACAAGAGAGAAAACTATAGTTTGAAGGCATAGATATAATGGTGTATAAAGAGGACGACTTACTGCGCTTTGGGCAACGCTCTCTTGTCTGCGGAACATATGCTCATCAAAAAGAAGTTAATTTCTGTACTGTATATGTTTGTGTTTGTCTTGTGTCGACTCACATTAAGCTGCTTGTTTGCAGAACATCTCAAAGGACAACGGCAAGACGAGCCTTACAGTCATGCAGCCAGACTGAAACTCTGCGACAGAGTAAGAGTCAGGGCAGCCAGTCAACTTGTGTCCAACGTGTGCGACGTGGAACATGTGTGTAATCCCAGTGCAACTTGAAGCCAAAGATGGACGCGACAGTCAGAAGTGAAACGGAAATCAGAAGCAGCGACAGCCTCCGAACTTGGCTTTTTCTACTTCTTTTTTTCTTTTTGTGTTATTTTGTGTTGACTGTGCAGTGCCTTTATTATATGTTGCATGTATCCTTAAGGGAAGTTAATTAAATTTACTGACCATGGTATTAAGCAAACAGACGCTGCTTCTGTTTGTAGACATGACTTGGCCTGCATCTCACTCCCACCAATTCGTGGTGTGCAACAAGGATAATACTCAATTAAGCATAAAGCAACTTGAGTCACATGTGCTTAAGTGTCACAAGTAAATGCACTACCCGTCCTCATCCTACTACCATGAGCCGTTGCCATTGTGTGACTGCCTAATGTACCAGATATTGTATGCATCAACCTTTGACAAGCCCAAGTTAGCTATAAAATTAACTATTGTAAAATTTTATTTAAGTTATCAAAACAACGAAATTCAAAAGATTTACGACATTTGTAAGTGGAGCTCAAACATTAAACAATTTTGCACTCTTAATTATAAGAATACTGTGTATGGTAAAACCTTGTATGACATCAGTATAAACATTATTTTAAATTGTTCTTGGCACTTTAAACTTTGGCAATACAACAATATATAAAAGTATATTT
The DNA here is from genome assembly GCA_020829145.1 of Drosophila nigrodunni. Classification (NCBI taxonomy): domain Eukaryota; kingdom Metazoa; phylum Arthropoda; class Insecta; order Diptera; family Drosophilidae; genus Drosophila; species Drosophila nigrodunni. Next base: position 12,032,173 of record JACVCZ010000005.1, read on the forward strand.
GTGTTTTGTTTATTTTGTCTACGCTTCGTTACACACCAGCAAACACGGCGTTCACAGTCACATTACTCCCTTAAATTCACATGTTTGTAGGTGCAGGAGTAACAGCACTTCAGTTAGTTCTACCCTTAGTTATCCTTCTAGCAAAAACACTGTAAGTGGCAACTGGAACTGGCAACTGCGAAAACCCTTAACCGAAACCCGTTCAAACGAACAAAATTTTACTTACGAGTGGAATTGGCCATTTGTGCAATTGCTTTGCCTGAGTGAACTTGCCTATTTTGGCATGACGATGCTAACGAAAATCTCCCCGCCAAAAATGGTTCTTGAATACTGTTATCATATGGTCAGTAGTACCACGAAGGTTCAAGCCGCATCTGACTCCTGTACTTTTCAATGCGACGAAGGTTAACTCAACTGGTATCGGGTGCCAGCCTGAAATGAGAATGCGAACTGACGCTCACGCTGAATGCTATTTATTTAAATATTCTCGTACACACTTGAGTTTCGGGAACTAGTATTGGGTGTTTGTCTGGTACTCCCACTTAGAATACTCGGCCTTTGCGTTGCTATCATGAATTATTTAGTTTGCACTGCGCTCAAGTGAAAGTTACTTGAAAATTTAATATTAAAATTTTTACCTGATTTTCTTGTGAGTGTTTTCTTTGCTCGGAAGAGCAGTATTAGTTGCATAAAAAACCGGCAAAGAAGCAAATGCATTTCAGTAAATAAATAAAATCGTCAAATTATATAAAGAGAACGAATTGAGTTAATACTCTTGCTGCTAAAGTTGGAAATTTATTTAGGAAACAAGTAAGAGCACTGAGTCTTTTCTATATTAAACATTTTAATACCCAGTGATTAATATAACATATTTTGACAAATTTTATTGAATTGTCAGTGTTCTTATAGGTTATTCATTGTAGTGATCTGCTACAATTCCGCAGGGTATCAAAATCAGTCATCATTTGACACATGCTCCCACTTTGATGGAGGAAAAATTAAGTTACGTTAACAGATAATTTTACATGTGTTACCCATTTCGGTTGACTTTTAAACAATCCCTTACCCAATGGTTTCAAAACATTACAGGTGATGGGTCGGTAGAATTTAAGATTTTCGGCCTAATATGAGTCGTCGTATGCTCTTGAACCACAAACCATAATCAACGCTAGCACATGAGAGCATAAAAAGTCCTCCATAATAAGTCTGCGCTTTCAATTGAAATTCAATTAAAATCCTATAGTTGCTGCAGCACTTCGCATAAAAGTTGAAGTTCCGTTGAAGCAAAGATTTTTGACGTGCTCTCACCCAGAGTCGAGTAATATGATGTGTTTTATATCAAAGGGATAGTTAACAGTTTTTGCTAACCAGCTAGCACATAGACCAAAGCGGGCTATATGCCACTAATTTGTTTATGTTTATCTTGTGACTTTGCGTATGGCTCAACAATGTGCCTGAAGCATTTCTGCTGCTCATATTTCAGAAGGTAGCTGCAGAGACTCTTCACTTCAAAGGTGTGTCATCTTTGGAAATTTTAAATGCTGCTGATGCTGTGTTGAAAATTGGTTTCGCATTACTCAACACTGCCGTCATCGACACACAGAGAATGACAGTGATTCCCGGTTGCCTCGTCTCAGACATCGACTGTTGGTAGACCCCTGCCATCTCTACGTCCAACCACTTCAAGGAAGAACGTAAAAGTATCTGCCTGTAGTACATGCCTTCAAAGTGAATGTTTTCAAAGATGTGAAAATATGTGTGCTAAATTATTAAAAATGTTTTTGGCAGCACATCCCGTTAGTTACGCAGACACTTTTCATGCCGGGACGGAAGCTGTCCTTTGCTTCGTTGACGGGTACAAATATTTTCAAATAAATATTTCAAATGCCTCGCAAACTACATACTGTGAATCATGCACACATACTTACTTGTCTTTGTTCATAGTGCAACCAAAAGTTTCTGGCCATTGGTATTCCATGTTCCAGGTGAAGGTCAAACGAAATTCCTCCTATGACTACAACGGCATCTGCTGCAAAGCAATGTTGCATCATTTTTATACCGTTTAAATTCTAAGCAAATATTTAACGGCCTGTGTAACAGCAGGTGCAGACTCTTTCGTGCAAAAAAGATAATGTGCATTTTGTTTTTTATAGAGGTGTTGAGAATGCTGTAGTGACCAGATTAGAAATATAGGATAATGGATAGCCCAAAGTACCCCGTACTCAATTACCTATTTTTATAACAGGGTTAAAAAAATTTAATAAATACCAATCCAATTAGTACTAAGTAATTTACGATTAGTACAAGTTAGCTTATAATTGTCAGCTCTGTTGAGCTCTGTTAGTTCACATCCACGATTTCATTAGAACACTTGACAATGCATCAAAATTGTTAATTGTAAATAAGTCAACAGTTGTGCAACCATACTCTGGCATCACAAATTTTTGGGTTAAGCATGCCAGAAAACAGTTCTTTTTGAGACTTGTCGACCCTGTGCCAAGAAATTTGAAACCAGTTCAAACAAGGTTCAAAACAAGCAATGAACAAAAAGGAGTGTAAGAAACCAAACACGAAATAAGAGACATAAACAAGCGTAAAGCAGCCTGAGTTAAAAATAAAAAACAACAAGGAGCAAAATGAAATAGTAGTAAACTAGATATATACTTAAATGGCCAAAGAAATGCGAGCGGAAACACATAAAGCAGGGACTAAAGAGACAAAAGTAGGACTATCTAGGCTTCTTTTAGAGAAAATAGGGAGAATTATTTTGTGCATTTTGTTGTGAATGATATTTAATTTAATATTTTTAAAAATATATTAAGAAATTAAAAAACATGAAAGAAACGTAGAAAACTGGTGACTATTTCTAATCAAAATGTTGATAAATGTTTCAAAATTAAAGCTAGAAATATCTGCATTGCAAAAGACTCTGCTCTATATTAAAGACCGAGTGTAATATATTCAATTAGTTTATCATGCCCAGTCTGAAGCAGCTGTTCGCGTATGTGGCTTTAACTAGTTGCTTATAGCTATTACACACAAGCTTCTGTAACCATTTCACTTTGTATCACATTCTATGGGCTTGTCTGCAGTTGATGTTTTTGTCATTGACAGTACCAACTGTGTGTTATCTTTCGTTGTGCAGAATTGTTGGTGCCAGTATATGTCACTACTTGTTCTGCTAGTTGCCACAAGCAATCTAACCTTTTACAATATATAATTCTTACAAAAAAAAATAAAATAAGAACTAGCTTAGTAAAATTTTATCAACAGCTACTTTTGACGAATAGACAACAAATTCGTTAAACCTCATTTTAGAAGATCGAGTTAATAGCTTAGTCCGTTAATTTCGTGCTTTTTCTAGAAACTTCTTTTTATCAATACATATTTTTTACCAAAAGATACATATAACAAAACTGCAGCATCGGTTTAATTTCAGAGAAGGCAAGCAAAATTTGATGACCTGTCGGCCAATGAGTCACTTTGACAACCTACAAATGTGCAGAATAAAAGGGTACACGTCAGCCTCAAAACAAATCTTCTGACGTGTCCCCGAATCTATAAAAGAACATGAAAACTTTTTAAAAGTATATTCTCTGCTCACCACTCACAAAGTGTTTGAACTTTAGAAACAATTTTGATAAATATGCAACAGGAAACCTGAAGATGTTGTCAGTCAGTATTACACTCAGAGAATTAGTATTTCATTACATTTTATTGTATTTAAGCTTAAATAACAGAATGATCTGATATGTCTTAATAGAAATGACATAAGTATCTTAGCCCTTTTATGCGGCTACGCTAAATATGTATTAGCATTAAAATTTACAAATGTTTTGGCAGTGTATTTGCTGTCCTTTTTACTGAAACCAGGTTTTGCTGTGTCTGCTGGTCATGTACGTAATTAGAAGTTTCACCGCTTGTAGTTAAAATGCAGCAGCTCAGAAACTAATATAGAAAGAAGAAAAGTTTTTGCATTTCTTTTGCTTAAAAAAAGCTTTTAAAATTAAAAAAAAAACTGAGGGAAAATAAAGGACTTACGTTTTCTTTCATTGCAATGGAGTTAGACCAACACGAGGAATGCATTTCGATCTGATAGCTGTCAGAGTTTTATATTTCGTATGGACTCCAATGTTTTCCGAACCGTTATTACTGTGTTGTTATTATTTGGCATACCTTTAGGGTTAATTATGCGAATTGTTTGTCCAATGCTACCTGTAATCACAAGTGTTAAACATATACAGTGTGGGCTTCAATTTCCCATTTTGCAGCCAATGTCAATATCCTTTTAATGTTAAAATATTTATGTATTTGCTTTCATTTTGTGCTGAAAGCCAATACCAATTTCCAATATTTTTCCGCCATTTAAAAAGCAAATGCATTTTGTTGTTTAAATTTTTTATATATTTTTTTCACAGAAATTTTCATCAAAATATCAAATGACGTACAATAATAGTTTTTATACGTGGAAAATGCCTTCAGTTTATACTTATGTAGGAGTAAAATAATGTTTTTAATTATGCTTTCAGTTTTGTCATCTTTAATCATCTTCATTTTTTTAGTGGTTTTCTGCTATTGTTGCATAATAACAAAATAAACTAATACTTATTACAAAAGTCCAATTTTTTTACATGCATTTTTTTCTTTCTTCATTTTCCATGATTAATGTTTTCATTAATTTAATAACCTGGTACTATTTTCTGTTTTTGTGAATATACAAATTTAATATAATTTGACAAAAAGCTGCAACAAACAAGCCATAATAATGATCAGTAAAAAATTGTTACACTCGTCAAAGAATACACAATAGCCCGGTAAATATGCTAACTTAATAAATTTCTTGTTAAACTGATAAATTATTTAAACACTTCGTTGCTCACTGCAATGCAAGAAATGATTTTTTATATTAATAAATTATTGCAATTTTTTTGTTACCATTTGTCAGAATATTCTTAAATCACCTATGATATTTTTAGCAGCGTCGCAAAGTGCAAAAATAAAATTAGCTTTAAGAACAGGCGTAAAAACACGCAAACATCAATTGCACATCAATTATAATAAACGCTGATAATTAGATTTATGCTATTAGCTAAGGGTTCATCTTTTTGAGTAGGGATTTTTTCTTAAATATTTTATGCACAAGCGTTAAAGTAGCCATTGTTTTTATGTTTTAGCATTGTTACTGTTGCTTTTTGTATGTTTACTTTTTTGATTTACGTACTTATTGTAAATGTATTTTTGTTTACCTGTGTCGAAACATTTTAATTTTGATATAAATTTCGTGTCTTATGAATACAATTTAATTCCTTGTTATATCAATTCATTTAAATTAATTTCATTTTTGTTTTTTAATTTCTTTAATTTTAATGTGTATGCATAGGCGTACTTACATTTAAAAAAAGCTAAATAAAGATCTTTATAAAAAATCTATATAAATCACATATATATAAATTTTCTGCTGATCAAAGAAACTCGCTTATCGTCCATTCTTCATCATCACCAAATACTACTTAACATGCTTTCCTGTTTAACTCGTTTCATAAATATCTCAATATAATGTACCAAAAAATTAACGCTAGGTGTGCGTTAACAAGTCATCGAACTTCGCTCATTCATATCTCTTTTTTTTTTATAGGGAGATAGCGACAGAGAGTGAGAGAGAGAGAGAGAGTCAAGCTAGTATCTAAAATTTTTTTTTTATACAGAATGCTGTGCCTTAATGTAGATGCTTTGCATGCTTCTCCACTCTTTAAGTTTTAAGTCTTATTATCTAAAACATTCACAACTTTTATATTCATAGTTTCCAATAAATATTTGGTTTCACATGTATTTATTTATATTTTACATATTTATAAACTTTTTTGTAATTTTGTTGTTCATGTTTGTTTAACTTTTTTATTAATTAATTAATTGTAATGCAATGTGTCTGCTTTTCATTCAATTTAATTCAACATTAATCTAATTCATTTTACTAAACTATACACGAAACTTTTCATTTATAAATCGTTCCTCATACTACAGATAATCCGCATGTGCATTTTTTTCCTAAATCATAATCCTATAAGCATTTTGCAAACGAAAACTTAAAAAACAATGTTACATTAGATTCCTTAATGTATGCATTTAATATCATATTTTATTATTTTGTTGAATGGTTAGAGAATATGCTCCAATTCTAGGGCTCTTACCTAAATTTCGTGTATCCGAATGTATTCAAGTTGGTGCCACTTCGTGCATTGCTTAACATTTTTGGTTTAAGACAATAAAATATATTTAGTTTTTTTTTATTTTCTTGGATTACTTATGTATGTTTTTTTTTGTGTTTGGTAGTAGACTCACATTCAGCGTTTCTTAAAATTCGTACTTTATTAACTATACAGTTTACTTACGTATAACTTGTAGACAATGTAATATATATTTTGCCAAATGGATAAATAGACTTTTTATTATACTTTATGATCAAAAACCAAATGTGCATGGACACAAACTCAACAAATAATACATTAAGTCAATGATACTTTTTTTTTAGAGTATTTTTTTCGTTTTTGAATATTGAATTATATTATCATTTCTTTTAATCGAATTTCGTTCCATTTTACATTTTAATATTTTTAACTTTTTTTGCAATTGTTGCATAAACGCGGAACACCTCGTTGACCAGTCTTTTATGTTGTTTAACTTTTTACACAATTAAATTAAAAAATGTTTTTTTCGGCTTTGAAAATACATCATTACATTTTCGTTCACAATTTGAATATTTGTTGTAAAATACACTCATTTGTATGTATACAAATTTCGTACTTAGAGCCACGTATTTTAATCTAAGTGGGATTTGTTAAATTTATCTCTAGCTTTAAAGAATTCAATACAAAATATTCCATCTTAGTTTGGATTTCTAAATCTTTTTGAAATTTTATATTAAACTGATTGAAGCATTTTTGACACATCGTATATATTGTTGTTCTTTTGGGAGCTATTTAGACTTACTACTTGTATAATCATCATATTCATACTCAGTGCGTTCGTTTAAGTTTGTTCGTTTGGAAGCCAAAATAGTTTTTGTTAATTTGATCTAAAGTGGAATATTTATGTTCTTATGAATGTACATGTAAATTCTCGATTTGTTTTTAAATTTAAATAACTTAATTAAAAAGCAACTCCAAAGTGACAAAAAAAAAAACATTAAATTTTACTATATTTGGGTTTTTGTATATGATTTTGTTTTGTTCATCAAACTTTTATTCTATGCAAGTCCATCAAACATTTTTGCGCATTATTGACTACAGCATTTTACCTATGTGACTGTAGCCACATTTCTTCTCTGGATCACAGAATTTTCCACCACATATACCACAATGCTCAATTTCATAATTCTGTAAAATAACCTAAGTTCACAAAAAAAAAAAAAAATCGTTTATTTTTTTTTAATTTGGAAATGTTTCTTTATTAAAAATTATTATTAAAAATAATCAAATAATAATATTATATATTTAATAATAAGCAGCACATACAAATTGAGAAAAATGTCAGCCATAAAAGTAAAATTAATATATGTATTTCTACACATAACCCAGTAAACGCATTTTTATTGCAGTTTAATGAGATTAGGTATAAATTTATACATTTGCACGTGAAATGTTGAAGTAGTGTGGAATTAATTTTTGCTTTAAAAATAGTAGTTTTTTAATAATTAAATTTACTGAGGCACGTTAAGAAGAATATTATTGAATTTAGTCTGAAAACAGAAATATGAGCGTATAAATTTTAAATAAAAATGCCCTTAATACTTTTGATCACAAAACATTGGTGAACTTTATAAATACAAAAATTAGCAATGAAAAACATATTTCATGTTTAAAAATAATTATTTATAGCGCCTTAACTTGTATTTAATAAGCAGTTTTTATTTGCTTGTCAATTCACACAATACAATAAACCTAAACAACAATTAAATTACAAATTTATAATATATCATTTTAATAAAAAAAAAATTATGAAAATAAAAGCATTTGATTTATTGTTTAAAACATATTTTGCACTTGAATTTGTTTGTATTTAGTTATTATTATACCTAAGCCAGTATGGCATATTTTTTCAATTAACTTGAAATTTTCACATATACGAATGCACTGACCGTAATGGTTTTCTAAATTTTTATTTAATTTTTTTTCTCTTATCAAACCATTTTATTTCATTTCACTTTTATTTTGGCAGTGTTTTCAATATTTTTTTTTATTAGAACAAATTCCATAAACATTCATTCCATTAAATATTTTTTTATGTTTGGTAAGTTTTTGAATGTCGATTGCCTTCTATCCTCAGTTATATATTTTAAAGTAAATAAAATTTCTTAGCTTTGGTAAAATTGTACAATATTTGTTTCAATTGTTAAAATGCATATGAAATTAAAATGTGGTTTACTTCATGATTTTAAAATAAGTAATCAATAAATAAGTAAGCCCGAAAAAAACTTTAACAATTAATAAAAATTATATAATTGCTCAAATAAATTTTGTTTTGTAAAGCCGTGAATATGCTTATTCTCTTTCATCTGTGGTGTATAATGTGATGTATGCTAATTCTCTGAAAATGGATTTACTAGTTAAGTTTTATCGTCATCAATAATATTACATGTGATGGCACACAGTTTATATTCAGCTCTCTTCAATTTAGATATCATCTCACATGTGGCGCTTCATATGCAGAGCCAGATGATCAGATCTTGAGAAGCAACGATCGCAATTGCGGCACTTAAATGGTTTTGCCCCTGTGTGTTTTCTATAGTGCCGTGTTAGCTCATCGCTTCTAGCAAAACGCCATTCGCATCCCTCCCAAGAACACTTGTATGGCTTCTCACCTGAAATAAAAAGAGTTGGTAAAGTAAAATTAATAAAAAACTAAATTGACAAAAGTTGTGATACACTTTATTTAAATTATTGTGAGACTTTGATTATGAACTGTGTTCTGTGTTTTACACGACCAAAATTAGATGGAGAATCATTTTTTTTATGCCCGTTACTCGTTCTTGTTTCGCTTAAAGTTTTAACCAACAAAATATGCATAAAATAGAGAGGAGGAAATGCAAAAACGCAAACAACAAACATTAAAAGCAATTAAAATTGGACTGCTGAAAATGAAACAAAACCCAAATGTCAGAACAACAATGTTGGACGTAGAATTGATGTCAGTGAAACGATGTGCCAAAACGCGTATGACTTTGCCAACATTTTTCATGCGTTCCAAAAGCTTCAAAGGATGCGCTGAAGATAAAGCGCAAAAAGCCAGCCATACAAGCTGAGAAACAGTTACCAGTTACCGCTACGTAGACAGGCTAGGCTGCATAAGAAAAAAAGGAAAAGGAAATGCAGAAGTTGTAATTTCACACAAAAGTATAAAACCTAAAAGAGCGCAGAGAATGGAACAGAAAACAGCACAGCATTGCCAGAAAAAATGGTGAAATTATTTGAGTTTAAAAGACAAACAGCAGCCCAGGCCGGAAATTGCCGCCGTTTCTGTCGTCGCTGCTACTCTGGAGAAAAGCACAGGAAAAACGGAGCCAGATAACCAGCAAAGTAGACGACTGCCAAGAAAAATGCATAAAGCTGAGTGGAAAACTTTGTTACGAACACCAAAACAGCTTAACAATCCTACACACACATCGGACTTAATGCATGCGGAAATGTGTGTTATGTTGTTGTGTGTGTGTGTGTGTGTGTGTGTGTGTGTGTGTGTGTGTGTGTGTGTGTGTGTGTGTGTGTGTGTGTGATATTTCCGTACTCAACTCCATCTACATCGAACTATTGGTACATCACCCGTCCTCCCTTAATTTAAAGTTGTTTGCTCTTGGTCAACAGCTTAAATAAGATGTGGTGTCCAATACCTATGCAACATAGGGATTTTTATAGACTAACTATATCAAACTATCCTGAAAGGTGCATTGAAATCGGGCTATAAACAAAAAGACTAGAAGCGTTACAATATTGATAATTGAACGCAATATCAATACATGAGTGCAAGCGAGACAGAAAAATACAAGCACACGTTCGAACATTTTCGCGCCTGTGTGGCCGCAGCGCTGCTGGCGGACGCTAGCCGCGCCGAATATACACATACACACATATATGCATCATATATTGTCAAACGTATGTGTATTTGAACACAAACAAACAGATGTATGTTTGATTATGCTTAGATTGTTTTTGTTTCAACGTGTTTTAATGCAAGTACTATACATTGCAATTTGCCATATCTCGATACCGATTTTAATAATTTAATCGGGAACAAATGCAGAGAGTATTATACGGTCGGGCGTGCTCGACTGTACTTTTCATTCTTGTTTCTACCTATTCTTGTATGTGTAGATGTGGATGTTCGGCCACTAGCACTTTGGCATGTTTTCAGAACTGTTAGCGCAACTCCAAGAAACGACTATAAATAAAATGGCTGTCCGGAAAATACCAAAACTCATATTGAATGTTTATATGTGTGTGGGTTTGAGTGTGAATGTGTTTTGGCTAGTTGTAAAATGCTCTGGCTTACACTTGCGCCTGTGGATTCTGTAAATCAGCGAAAAGTGCGCAAAGTGCAGGTTACGGAGATACAGATAACACCCAGGAGTCTAAGTTTATATTGTTTCTGAATACTCCGTTCTCCCAGCTATTAATTTTCCAAAAAACCAAATGGCACACAATTCATCGCACGATTTTGTAATTACACATCTTATATAACGACCCTCCTCCACGAATGATAAAACAAATAAACAATAAATCAAAATCTATAAGTATATTAAAAAAAAACATTTAATTTTAATTTTATTTATTATATTTTTACGTCAAAACTGCTATGACTATTCTAGTGATATGGTAAAACTACAAATATATATAATATTCCTCCTGAGGTTGCACACTTTTGTACTTAATTTATTGAAGCGAATAGTGTTAAAATAAAACTTTAGCTATACATTTCAATACTTACACTAACTCTGTTTTCTCGATGCTCGTTGTTTCAGTTGCAAAAGTGTGTGTTAAATGTCTTAGAGCAAGCATAGCGAAACTGCAGACTATAGCAACTACAGCCACTTCTTAAAACAGAGTCGGGAACCAGTTAATATTTTATAAATTTTGCTGGCGATGGATTTTAATGTAACCGGCGAATAGAAAAAATACTCCACCGAGGCATGCAACGAATGGCGAAATTCTTTTCATTGCATGCAATTTTTTACCTTTTCTGTATATTCTATGTGCCTTCTCGGCTTCAACACTCTGCACAATTTTTATGGTCTGTTTGTGTCTTTTCACTTGATTGCACTTGTAATCTTTTCATGGCTGCAATACTTCTGTACATATATACTAGAGGCTCATACCTTTTACATTACTTCACAAGTCCTTTGTTCGTTTGGGTCAAACGTTTAACTAATTGAAATCTTTGAAAGTTAGCAGAACTTTTTAATGGCAATACTAGCAGGTCGTAATCGAAATTTAATTGTTTAATATTGGCGCGATTGAGCTATTTGCCTAAAATAATGCACACAAATTTAGAGTAGTGACGTTGGAAGGAAACTACTAAGGTTCCTAAACGCATTAAAAATAAATTAAGTGTATCGGCTTTGGTCTGACCCGAAAGAAATGACATGTCATTAATGATCTTCTTGAAATTATGTTCGTTTTCAACACGAATGAACTAAATTCTAAGTTAAATGTTATCAAGTTTCTTTCGTTCTATTTTGTAAAAAAGAAATTAAATAAATTAAATTTTTCTTTACTTCAGGTTGACCTATAGTCTCCATGGTAGCATTCAAATAATTATTTTTTTATAAAGGTTATTTAGATTATTTCAGATTTGTCGGACATTGGGTCATTGCTGGACAATCAAACGACTCAATCTCTTTTACTGCTGAAAACACCATGTCTTTTGATTCATTTGAAAGAAGCTTGGAACACGTGTAATTAATTACACAATTTTTATCCGAACTTAGATGTGCCTGAATTTATTTGCTAAGAACCCTGTGATTTCATCCATACAAAGAAAAAACTGAAAAAGTTGGCCTGAGAACTTTGTCCTAACAAATTAACACTTTATGCTCCTGCGCTGATGTCTAAGGATAAAGCAACGTAATACGGCAAAAGCACAAAATAACAATAACTTGTAGGTAAAGAAGGCGAACAACACGCTCATAGGTCAATCAAACAAGCCATACCCTTATTCAATGGTCTACTTGTTTGTAAGTGTTTTTAGAAGTTAACTAAGCCAAAGTTTTAACACTCAAAGATAAACTGAAAATTAAATTCATAATTTTCTGAAAGACTGCTCACTGCAAGTAGTGGTTGCTTGGCCGGGCAATTTATCAAACAATATAAATTAGTTGAAGGTGATTGTTCATTTAAACATTTTATGCAGCACCTCCGGATTAAGTGGAAAATTTGTAATCAATTTTAGACTGAAAAAATTTAGAATTTCGAAACATTATCCTCTCGATGATTCTTAATTTTTTGTGGCTGAATCAGGCACCAACTAAATTTTGACATAATTTGTCCAATGATTTTGTTATTGTTTCATGTTATACAGAAAAGAAATTCAATCAAATAAAATGTGTGTGGGTGAATTATTTTAAACATTTAAATCATGTTTTTTTGTTACGTTTAGCAATATTCATATGCATTAACTTACCAGTATGAGTTCTTTGATGTGCTTTCAGATGCGAACTTTTTGTATAAACTTTCTTGCAGCCTAGAAATTGGCATTTATGTATTCGACGTTTGGCGTCCGGACTGTGGTCGCCGTGATGTTGGCGCGGGTGATGATTTTTGGTAGAAGCTAAAAAATGGAAATGGTTATGCACTGTGATAATTTAAGAAAATGTATAGTTGTAAGTAATACGTACCATTTGTGGACTTTTCCGCACGTGACGTAACGACAGAAATTATTTGAGGTGTCTGTTGTTGCACTTGAGCCGTGGATTGCTGTTGCACCGAAGTTGCATTTTTAGTATTGGAAATGTTGTTATCTGTGTTCGATACAGCACTCAGCACAGCAGCAACATTTGCATTGCCATTGTTTTGCATTTGTATTACACGGGCAAGGCTTATTCCAGCAGCCCCAGGTGTTCCATTTGCGGTTGTCAGCCGAACGATTGTGCTGCGTGGAATGTTGCTATGATTGTCCGATGTCGGATCTATGGTATGGCTACTAGTATGGCAGACAGAAGAGTTGATGGCGCTGCTGTTGCCAGTAAAGCTACTATTGCTATTGCTGGCTTTACTGAGGGCTTGCGGCGATATGCTTAAGTGTTGTACAGCTAACTGTTGCTGCTGCTGATGCAGCTGCAATGTTGTTGCCTGCGTCAGAGCTGAGTTCTTGGCGCTAGTCATTTGGCTAGTAAATTGCAATATGGCGGTCGCGGGAGTGGAGTTTGAAGTTGTTGAGGCCTGTTGCTTATTCTGTTGGCGTTGCTGATGTTTTATGAGTGCCGCTAGTTCACTTGCATCAATAAGCTGGGGTTTCAGCTGTTGCGGCTGCTGATTTTGGTGTTGTTGAGGAACCTGGGCATAGTTGTGACTTCGAAGGCTGGATTCTGGCGAAGAGGGAGGTGTTAAGGGAGGAAGAACAAAATCATGTTCATGGCTTTGGCCCAAATGATAATGTCGCTGTGTTTTCGCCTGCACTACACGCACTTTAATAGCCGGTGCTGTACTACTGCTTGAACTCAAGGTAATAGTATTACAGCTTCTATTGTTGCTGCTGCTGTTGTCAATGCTGCTGCTATGGTTTTTACTACCGGCACTGCTGATACTAGGATTGGGCGACATGGCCGAAGGTGGTGCGGCAAATAGAACTCCTAACTTATCATCACAAGCTAATCTATGAGCCGTTTCGTCATCATCTTCATCTATACGCTCTTGCTTGACCAGCACTGCACAACTAAGCGCCTGGGAGCCGCTACTGTCCCACGATATTCCTGAGCAATTGGACGACACCGAAGATGTTGTTGAAATCGTATCCAAGCTCTCCTTAATTTTCAACTCCTCCAAAAGGCGTGCGGGGGTCGAAAATATATCCCATGCCGAGTCCAGATCCGTGTGCATTTTTTTGTAACACTGGTGCTTTGGTTCATCGCGCAAATAGCGCTCCAGTTCGTAGCAAGTCTAAAAAATACCCCATTAGAAATCGCATTAGGTAAAGTGGAAAAAACAATATAAACATGTTTCATATAAAAGGAAATAACTTCAAGGGAAACTAAATTATGTAGAACGATATGAAGGCAACAAATGAAAAGAGGCTTCAGGTAATAGCTTTGTGCGCTCAATTCAATTTGCTATTAAAATTACTGTAAAACATTTTTGACGCAAGCGAGAAATTTGCAAACGCATTATGCTGATAATTTAGTGGCTTTTGTCGCAGTTAATGTTGACTCAGTTTTGTTGGGATCCAGCGCTAATGCAAAGAGGAGCATAAGTTGTAAATTATATTTTATGCTCATGCGCAATTACAGGTTAACATTTTCCGGCAAATTTATTTCCATCACATACTTTAAGGCGCTCTCTGTCTCCGTGAGTCAGTGCCCAGCAAATTTATTAACAATAGCTTGGAAATTTGGTACTTTTTATATTTAAACTGATTTAAACTAGAATATTAGACCATCCAAAAATGCACAAAAAGAAGCATCTGTAATTAAGGCGATTATTGTAAATCAACTTATTGTAAAAATAACAACGGCATTATCTAACATCCCATTTCTCACACTCAGTCAATATTGAGAACCGTAATTTTATAAATAAATCGTAGTATCTTAAAAAAATGCAAATACGAAAATCAATGACTTGGAATAAAAACAAATGTTTTAGCTCATAAGCGCTGCAAACGTTTACAATGCTCTTCTATACTTTTATATACTCGGTAAATCACTTAAAGTGCTATTTCTTGAAAATAATTGCAACACATAAATATCTAACCTATCCAAGTCCTCAAACAAGTTGCGTGTGCGATTTATGAGTAAAAACAAAACAAAATGGAAAACTATAAATGGTTTATGAATCAGCACAATAGCGTTGGCGTTCGACACGTTCTGGAAGGTTACCCAATCGTTGATGGAGTTGAAGCTAGTCCGTGATTAATGTGTGCCTGCTGTCCTGAACTGCGTTATTCTGCCCACTAATATTTTAGTTGGACAATGTATTATAAAAATTTTTAGGATCGAAATAAAATTTAAAATTTTAGGTACTTGTAATTTTATATGTTGTATAAGCATTTTCGTCAAAACTTGCAGAAAAACAATTTTGCAAGTGATAAGACCACACGGTAGTATATAACTGGAGAGAAGATAGAGATTGAAATAGAGAGCGCGTGATAACTCCTGGAAACACGTAAATAAGAGAGGAGAGGAGAGCATGACAAGTTCTCTAATGTGTGACATCAAAAAACTTTTTGGCGTCACATAAACATTTTTTCGCTGTTCATTCGTACTTAATATAAATTTATTTGTACTGTTATTGTATTCTTGCAGTTGCGTTCTTCAACGAGTTGGTTTGTACATAAGTAAGAAATACTTCGGCTTACTTTTTGCCACGAATTTATGTGTTGAGTGTTCATGGACTACCAGATGAGAAGAGGTGTAGGGGAGTTATATCAGCCCAAAAGGCAAAATCTATTGCGCAAGTTGGCAACATAAAAAAGTCTTAATTTCCTTTTGGTCCGTTTACCATATATTTTCTTTCTTTGTGTCGTTTTTCGGTCCTAAAGTGTGGCTTTCATTTCAGCTTTAACATTTGTTTTTTGCTTAAGACAAAAGTTTTATCAGAACTTACGCGATACATTAGAAAGCTTTAACTTTTTTTTTTATATTTATTAGAAGTCGATTTGAAAGATTGTAGTTAATATAGGCATAGGGCTCTATTTTTGCAGAAACTTTTCTGTAACAATTCTTCAAGCAAGATTGTTTATAATTTTTGCTAAAGCCCTGCGGGACAGCAAGCCCACATAGAGCGTCTTAGTGGTAAAGACAGGCAGAACATGTTTAATTATGTGCGTAATTGAAAAAGACGCAGCAGCAGTTAAGAAACATGTTAAAAACGATAACTACACCAAAAAATCTTGTCAAGACCATTATGCGGCACATGTCCTGGGAATATACATGTTAGTATGTATGCATATTTTCGTGTATATTAGGAAGATATTAGTCGACGCAGCGAAAACGCCTGTGGTTTTCATTTCCAACTTCAAGAAGCATTTGCCAAGTTGCCTAAAATTATGCTATACACAAATGTAAACACCCACATTTCAAGCTTGAATGTTTTGCAGTATGTGGGTGGGATTGTTGTTTTTGGTATTATGTCATTTAATGAGCCATAATTCCAAAGGGCTTCACTTCATAGGCCCCCAGGAAGTGCTCTTTTTTTGGCTTAGAGCTCCTCTTGGGGTTGTCATTCTGGATGTGGTAATGAACGAAACGTAAAGAAATTATGTTGACAATTAATTTCATCAGCATTTGCCAGAAAGCAAAAGCTTCATTCTTAAATTTTGAGAGTTTAAGTAGAAATGCGTAAAACAGATAGAATAAATTTATAAGAAATAAAGTAATTTTCGAAATATATAAGATATTATAAGATAGGGGCATTTTTGTAGATATTTGGATGATTTTAATATCCGTATTTTAACA
This sequence comes from Drosophila nigrodunni, assembly GCA_020829145.1. Lineage (NCBI taxonomy): Eukaryota > Metazoa > Arthropoda > Insecta > Diptera > Drosophilidae > Drosophila > Drosophila nigrodunni. The sequence goes on from JACVCZ010000005.1 coordinate 12,048,824, forward strand.
TTTGTTGATTTGTTTTTGCGATATCAATTTATTATCACTTTAACGAATGTTAATTTCAAAACAACCTTTTTCTGATAATTGTACTTACAATAGTACTTACAATACAAAGTCAGCATAGTGTAATAAGTTGTTTTACCTCATGGACCCGGTTCAGGTCTTTAAGTAACTCTACTTTTCGCAAATAATTTTTTTTTGTTTTTTCTATCCTGATGCATTTTGTGTTTATTTTGGGCAGCGTAAAGTGCACTAAAAGCGCTACAACATAAGCAGTATGGCAATAGCAGACAGCTGCCGGCAGTCGGCAACCGAGATACGGCGCTTTACTCAAGTGTCTGTCGCAAAAGCGGTGCATAATTTTAGGCATTATGCTAATTTAAAAAGTTGCAGACTGCTCAAGCAGTAACAACAACAGTAACAACCTTTCTCATAAGTAGTTTCAAACAAGGAAACAGCTGCAAGAGAATGGGGACAGAAATGAAGCTACGTTGATCACTTTCGCCTTGAAATGGAATTTCCTTTTAAGCAATCGAGAAACACTTCAAAGCAAGACGAGTGTCACAACAGCAGCGCCTAAGAGTATGCTTTAAATCGAAAAAAATTTGGAGCACCAACAAGGGTTGTTGGGTTTTCGGGTTTCATGGTAGTTGGGTAGCTTGGTAGCTGGATTCTTGGGTGGTTTGTTCGACACAACTAATGCGTCGTACGCGCCGTTGAATTTAAATGAGGAATTAATGCGTACATTATTTCTGCTCGCCTCTCAGCTAGCTGTAGCAGCCCCAAGTTAAAACAACCCCAAAATCCACCGAGCTCCTACAACTGGTCTGTTCCTTTACTTTCATTGACTATACAAACAGTTATTCAGTTGTCACATTTTTGCACTTCGTTTTCGTTTGTTTTTCGTCGCTGTTCGATTTCTGGACGGCATCCTGCTTAAGATTCTCGAGTTTTTGGATCTGTCAGAGCACTCCGGCTATTAGATTTGAACTTAGTTGTCATTTGTTAGCACTTCTAATTGTGGTTTGTCTCTTTCTCTTTTTATTTTGTTGTTTTGCGGTATATTACCGCCTTGTTTGCATTGATATTGGTGTTATTTTATACTGACTAAAACATCTTATGAAGGTAATAATATTAATAAATAAAATTCACCCTCTAACCAAAACAAACAGTTTTATTAATTTATGCATTCCTACTTTTTTTTTAAATAAGTCGTCAGATATAAAAAGAAGTAAAAAAAATATTAATATAGCAGAACTTGTAATAATTTTATAAAAATTAGCTGAAATGGCTAGTTTGCAAACAGTTTAGTTTGTATATTCTGAGTTACTGTTGGCTGTAGTTTATTTTGCAAAAACAACTAATTTTGTGGTCGAAATGAAAAGGTTGCAGAATAAACGACAAAGTAGCTAAACATACACAGGCACACATCCAAAAGAAGAAAGAATGATATAGTCGCCTCGCGAGTTTAGGATACCCGTTACGCAATTTCAATATATTATTAACAATGGTGATGGATAAGATAGCTTGGCAAATACAGAAAATTTTTATAAAAATTCATGTTTAGAGCATATTTTTGACCGATCGTTCCTTTGGGAGCTATACGATATAGTTGTTCGATGTGGATCAAACTGTACTTCCTAGACATGTACTTCCCGTGTAAATTTGGTTCAGATAGCATAGCCAACAAAAAAGTTTTCTATACTAAAACATTTCCTTTTGTTCATACGGACGGACGGACGAACGGACGGGCAGACGGACATGATGCTGATCAAGAATATATATACTTTATGGGGTCTGCCACGCCTCCTTCTACCTGTTACATACATTTTAACGATTACAATATACCCTTTTACGCTACGAGTGACGGGTATAATAAATTCTTGGAAGCTCGAAAAAAACTGTCGACGCGAGAAAGTGTAAGTGTTACTTTCACTTTTTATTGCGAACCCCAAAAATCCTGTAATATGTCTATAGGGGTAAGCTATGACAGGTTTCCCTACTTCGCTTTCATTTTAGCGCAAATGTTTGTTTAACAATATGTGGCTTGCAACTATCACGTCTTGTGTGATAACGAATCCCTTATGATAGCAAATACCGAATTTTATCATTGTATTTTGCGCCAAATGAAAAGGCTTCAGCCGGTTGCCTTTCATAGATTATTACTAAAGATAAATTTGCGCACACAATGAATTTTGTCTAGGTATACAAACCCTAAAAGGTAATTTGCTTAAAATAGCGCAAACAATAAATTTTTTCTGATCCATGTGTTAAACAGATCCGGGTATCAGGTTAAAAAAAGTTTTTTCGAAATTTTTATATTTTTATATATAGTTCTCACCTATCATTGAATTATAAAATATTTTACTTAAATTTCTATCTTTTAATGGCACATCTCTAAATAGTTAAATATATTTTATAAACTTTAGACAAATAGACAATTAGAATAATATTTACTTAAAAGGGCACGTTTTTCTAACCTATAAATATGTCCCAAACATATTAAAATTCGTAAAAGTTTTCATACAATTGTGTACATTGGGAAGATCTTGCAACGAACTGACGTATACGCAAAACTGTTGAGCACAGTTTTTTTTTTTTTTTTTGTTATTTGAGGCAATGGTTAGTTACGTACGAGTGCCTCGAAAGTATCAGCTTGCAGTTTTCCGATTTGTTTGTGGCTCTGGCTAGGGGCTTAAGCAGAACCTTATCCAAGACTACCGAGACGAAGCCATACAAAGTTGTGTGAGCCGATCGTGCAATAAACTCAGCGCTCAATAACAGCAAAATAACTGGTGATAATAAATGAGCAGAAATAGTACAGGTCAATGAACCCGATAGACTTCAACGGTGAACTAAGTTTAGCTTAGTATAAATTATAAATGTCTAAGATGAGTATACCATACCATGCATTGACCTGCATCCACACTTGTAACATGTTTTGGCCCAAAAGTACATAAGTAATATTTGAGGAGACCTTTTTTTAGTTTATGTGATAAGGCAATCCAGACTGTAAAAAAGATTGTCTTACCTATTTACAAATGGTCAGGTTTTGCATTCACTTTGCATTCATTTCAAACCATCAACAGCCAGAAAAAATCGGACTAAGCTGCTTAGATGCAGGAATTGGCAAACAAGCTGCTCCTTAACAGCTTCAATGCTTTGATTTCGTCTACTTCATAGGGATTTGCATGCAACAGCACAGTGTTTAAGCCTAGTTCTGAATAATATTCACTATGTTCAAATGCTGCCGAGTATTTAAACGAATTGAAATTTGATCTTTACTTATTAGGGCTTTGAGTATTTAATTATTTACACACACTTTCTGCAAGCAACATTTGCAGTCTATATGGTAAAATCACATTTTGAATGCGTATATTTCTACATCTTTCTCGCATTTTCTTGGAACTTGTAACAATAAATTACTGTTATTAATTTACTAAAAATAAAAGTGCGTATGTTAATCAATATTTTTTTCCAGAAATGTTTAACATTTAATATGCACACCTAAAGCTACTATCCTGCAAAAACTGTGGAAAAAACAGAAATACACAACAGCAAAAAAAAACAAGAAAACCGGAAGGAATCCCGAATAAAGTAAAACGTTGAATGACGGACCATTTTTCTGACCTAACAGTGCGAACCACAATGCTAAAAAGGAAGTTGCTTAATTAAAAGCGGATATTAGCAATTACGTGGCTTAGAGCAGGAGTAAATTGTATAGAGTTCGAGTTCTGGTCCAGGTCAAGGTACAAGTCCTAGTTCAAATTTGAGTTTCATACCAATGGAAATGAAAAATTCGATAACATAAATTAAAAGCATGTATGCACTGAATCAGCATCAATTAACAAGCTGTACATTCTATTGCATGAGTTTTGTTTGTTTCAGAATCTGCTGTTTCAATTATGTTTAGTATAATCAAAATGGTCTAATTCACCATAGCAAAACAGACATCAACAAAGCGTTTGTGTAACTTGAAAGCCAATTTTTGTTATTAATGTTATTTGTATTTATATTGTATTTTATATTTATAATTAATGTTATTAATACTAAAAGTACAAATTGTTTTTCCTATAAAAAGCCTATTTAAGGTAATCAGCCAAATTTGGCTAATTAATATGTATTAAAGAAAACTTTGCGTTTTCAACTGTATTTGCTTTTCTTGCTTCAGTACCACAACTTCAAGATATATTAATACACGAAAAACTTCATGATTCAGAAGAAATTAAATCATTTTAGTTAAAATTTTAGATGAAAAGAAGTCAATAGCTAAACTTAACAAATCAATCGAACCTATTTCAATAGTTCAAATGCAATACTGAAATTTTAAGTTGCTTGTGATATGAGTGTTATTATAAGGACTTTTCTTAGCTATTTCTGAAATTTTATTTTGGTTTATCTAGATATTTGGATCTGAAATTTTTTCTGACCTCTTAATAAGATTATCTTAAACATTTTTTAAAAGCTGGGTGGCATATGCTTATTTTCAAGGGAATTTTTACTGAATTCCAGTTTACATTCTCAGCCACTGGCAAATTATTGTTGTTGCCTTCGCCGCCAGCGCCACAAAGCCAACGCCAGCATTTGTTGTTATTGTTGATTGCCATCTTTGTTGTTGTTGTTGGCAAAATTTCCCACTCGCAGAATTACCTTTTTGCGTTGCACCGCTGTCATGCGGTTGTTATTGCCGCTGTTGTTGCGTCTGTAGTTGTCGCCGCACTTAATTTATATGGCATTCACATTCGCTGCACATGAAAATGCTGGGGTCGCATTGGTTGAAAATTGTACAAATTTTTGGCACTAGCCTGCATGCGAAGTTGTCGCAATCCAACAAAAATAACAAGTGCAACAAAGGCAATTCCCATTGCGGTTTATTTGCCACAATAGAAACATAAACAGTAGGTGAGCTTCATGCTAACAATGAAATTTTCTCCAATGCCAACATCATGGCAAAAAGCTAATTACCATGAAAGTGTCCAACGTTCTCAAAGTACGTACACGATTTGTTTCTGTTGTCATGGTTTTTGAGAAAAAACACCTACCTATATATGACCCAAATTATATTGCCTATATGCGTTGTTCAGTGTAATACTTCTACGTAAAGTACAAACGAATGACACGAAAATTTTTGCTTAATTAGTTTATTCGGATAGAAAGCATAAGTGCTACTGGATAAATAACAAATAGAATCAACAGCTTAATTTAATGTCCGGATTTTGTCAAATTTAAAACTCCCAAAGATGGTAATATTTAGAGACGTCTGAATACGTTAACTCCCAAAGTTTACTATATATTATATTAAATGAACTAGTATTTAGTGTATAAAATAAGAGGATAAGTTTTTGGTGGCAGACTTTTTAAATAATGAATTCACATGCATCTCTAAGCATTAAGTTAATTTATTTTAGACAGGGAAGTCCTTTTACTTAATGGCCTGCCCAACGACATCATTTTATAAGTCCGTCCAAAATAAACGAGAAAATGTATACTTTCAGACTTTCAGGTTTGCCTAGAGCATAGTCATAACAACCCCAGACACTTAGTTTAAGCACAAAATGAGTTATAAATTTGCAACTCTCACCTTATTTTTGGGTAACGAAAATGGGTGCCAATTTATTTTATGTTTGGGGTATTTTTTGTTTTGTGTTGTGCACGCGTGCGTGGCCTATGAAATGCTAAATTGTTGTTGATTTTGTTACCCAGGCTGCGATAATTGTTGTCATAGAAGGCATGCAACATTGAATTGGCAAGCCGACCTGGAATTAATCAACCAACAGCTTCTGTAGCAGTAGCGGCTGCCAATCAGCCAAATTGTTTGTCTTTGAAGTTTCGAAATTATAATTGTAATGCAGTTGACAGACAGAGAACTTGACAGCGACAGAGTTAGCGACAGTAATACGTAATGAACATTTGTTTACTATACCAGTTTTCATCTCTTGCCTAGACACTGAAAATGACAATTAATCATGCGATAACAAGATGTAAATGCAATGCATTGAATATTTTTTCAAACCTTAGCCCTGCATATTTTGAATAGTAACTGTCTTGTGGGTAAGTAAAGACGAAAATGGAGGGCAAATGCCCTTCTGGCACATTACAGTTTATTTCAAAATTAAATTTACGCCAAATTTAAGCAGACAGCTGGCTGAGTTTTCTATCTCAACTCCCCAGAAACTTTTCACTAAAGCAACTTCATGAATTGGATTTCAGAGCGAGTTACCCTAAGTTTACTCAGTCGCTAGCCATGTTTTTGGCCCCAAGCAAGAAACGTAGAATAGTTTTTTAAGTAGCTATGTAAATTTTGCATCACTCTGAATTGGTGGAGCATCAAAAAATTTCAATGTACATCGCCCGTAGCATAAAAAACGACGAAACAGAAAGGAAGTCTTTTTCTGCCGCTGTTAAAGTTGATAATAATGCTATTGCCATTTAAATATATATTTATTCTCTATAATTTGGGTGTTAAAAGCTCTGTGTGAATTACTAATATTTTGATTCTGTATATATCAAATATTGAAAAATATTTTAAAGATTGTTAATTAGTTGTGGGTTAGAACTTACTCATATGGTAATGTGACAAATGTGTATAATGTGTTTCAAAGTATTCCTATTGGTGTTAACTGCTACAGTATATAAAGTATAAATATATAAATACAATCGTAACTAATTCTAATGAAATTCAAATACCAAATTAGGGCTCCAGCAATAATTTAGCAGAAAAAACAAATCGGATGAAGTTGACTGTGTGCGAACGCTTATCAAAGAAGACTTTTGACAGTTTTTTGGCAGACAACTGGCAACGCATCTGCGACCTTTATCAGTAGCAATCATTGAGCCGCTATGTATGTAACTTGGATTTATTTTTGTTGGAATTTGTCTGAAAACAACTGACATTGGGTGAAATAATAAATTTCACAATACCAGAATGAATCTTTTTCATTTAAAACATGAGTGTGAGGGTTGCTGTTGTTATATCTGTCTTTTGTTTCATTTGACTTCCCAGCTTGATTTTGATTTATTGACCCGACAATAATGAAGTAGCTAAGGTCTGCATTATTAATGTCCATTTGTCCCACAATGTAGCTTAAATATAACTTAACTAAGATTCTTTAAAGATGCTTTGTCACAAATCTTGTTTTTTGACAATCGCAGAACAAACACAATACAATTATTTACAAATATATTCAGCGGTTGTAATAAATATATAAGTTAATCTATATTGCGTTGTTTTTCTTAAGTTGAAGTGTCTGTGGCCCAGCAGCTCACTAAAATCGACTGAGCCTTAGAATTATTATTGCGTAAGATCCGCGCTAATAGTTTACCCTCAGACTGACAAATGCACAGACCTAATATATAAAGATATACGTTTTACTCTTTTCTTTCTACTTTACACTTCCTCTATTACACTGTTGCACATTTGGCCATCACACACAGAGTATGATGAATGAGTTTGGTTGAATGGACGATGGCGTAGGAAAAAAGCGCAGCGTAAAAGCTAGAGAACCTAAACCGTCCCCTCTTAAGACAAATAAAAGAGCATCCCTTATGAGAGACATGCTCTCCGTGCATGCCGACTGTTCTAATGTACATAAATTCCTACATTTGCTCATTTTAATGGGCATATTTTTGTCATTTCACAAAAGTTTTCGCAAATGCAAAGAGGAAACATGCCATGCACACTCACAGTTTATGCATGTACGTATGTATGTATGGGCGGCATACTTATAAATTTTTTAGAGCAGAGGGATTTGCCATGAACACAAACATGCAGCAGCCTGCCACTAACGTCACATTTGTATGCTGTATTCTGTGTACTATACGCTGTACACTGTGTGCTCTATGCTGTACATGGGGTAAACGAGTACAATGAGGCCTGACTTGCAGCTATACTATGGCTGTGTGTGTGCTTCAGAAAACACTGCAATACTCTTCAAGGCATCAAGGCGTATATATACAGCCATGCATACATATACCAGACAAACACTACGAGACAGTGAGTCAGAAAGATAGAATCAAAGAACAGACTGGGCATGTAGTTGGTCTATGCAGTGGAAAACACTGCTTTGTCTGCTGTGCTGTATGTGGTGGCTATAGTGTGCGGCTGCGAATGCCTTTATATTATATCAAAATGTGGTTTTCATTTCTGAGCTTTTTGAATTTAAAGACTTCCCTTAGTACATTTAAAGAGCATAGCGATATTGATTTACTATTAGAAATGCTTTTTAAATATCAACTCTTCGTAATTTAAATACTAATATAAGGCGGTGTATTAAATATGAAATTAAAAGTCCATAGAATATTCCTGATTTCATATTACATTGACTACACTACCCATACGTCATAAAAAGCCAATATTGATTAAAATATTTTCAACTCGGAATAGCTTAACGCAAACATTTTATTTCTCACTTTGAAGGACTAACAGCAAACAGTATAGACGTACGCGTCTACTTTATTTTTAATATCCTGCGGCGCTGAGCAATGAACAGATCAGAGTAGTGACTACAGAAATGCTTTCGGGTGCAACGAACGCACAATCGGGCACAAAATAAGAAGCGTAATGATGGTTTAGTTGGAGTAGGAGACAAGAGTCAGGATAACAGAGTTCTGCGACTGAAACCGACAGCTACAAGCCTGTGCGGATCACAGAGCTGCATGAAGTTTATTTGAAAAGTTGGAACCGCTGCCAGTTGGCAGCTCGTCGACTGTTACTTGTTGTTGTTCTTGTACTAGTTGCCATTATTGTTGCAGTAGCAACTACTGTTGTTTCAACTGTATTTGTTGTGGCTGCTGCAGGCAGCCGTAATCATTGTAAAGGCATTATTACAACTTTTCATTCGGTTGGTACCCTTTGTGAATGACTGAGAGGCGAGTATATGTGTCTGCTGAGAATGTTTATACCTGACATCAAATCGTATATTTACAGAAACTGGTGCCAACGTTATGTTCTTTGTTCTATAGACTAAGTGCTAGAACGGATGCTGTAACAGTTAAATTTGATTCTTGTTATGTCTAGAAATAGCCAAACGTTTCCAAATCTCAATATTCATTAATGAACTATTACCCTTTTAGTAATAGTAATATTGGTGGTTTTAACTGCAAGCCCTTTTGTATACTTAATCTTAAAGCCCATTTAGCGATATTTTTAATTTTTTGAATCGAACATTTTCAATGCGCCATGTTTTCTGTTGCGTCTGTCGCTCTGTTGAAACAATTAAACAAAGCACACTCGCCAGACAATTGAAAAATGCCATCATGCAGCACTTGTTGTTGTGGCCGTCATTGCCATAAAATGTGGTCGTAATTGAAAACCAGTCCATAATTAAAAACTACGTACAAAGGAGATACCACGGCACCCAATAAATATGCAAATAGCATTTGTTTATCTACATAATAATCAAATAAATGTTGAAAACGACAAACGTTTGACAATAATGCCATTAACTATTTTCAACTAGTTGATGTATTGATGAATTGAAATAAAAAGAAATGCTTAAAGTTCGTTCAACTCTGTAGACTACTATGGTTACTAATTCTCATAATACGCCTTCTCAAAGGTGCAAATAAAATAAAGAAATAACAAAAAGAGGACTGTCTAAGGCTGACATACTCTACGTATGTACGAGTATGTACTCCATCCACGCAGCACTTGAATGCGACTTCACGAACCATTTAAACATTCCAAACATGATTTCTGGCCCGCGGCAACTTTTGGTCTGCCATTACGACAGTCTGACTGTCCCTTTGACTGTCTGACAAGTGGCAGCGGTACTGACTTATTCATAGAAGCGCAAGCCTCGGTCCGGGCACGTAGCTGCCATATCGGCTAGTTAACTTCCCTGTTGCCCTCTCATCCCACTACCTTAAAGCAAAGAACATTTAAATAAAATATGTGTATATACATAGCATATAATATTAAATAATACATAACCCATAATCTCTGTAGGCGTGTTGATTTTAAAAGCTTATTATTGAAATTAATATTACTCATGGCCAATTTAAAATAACGGATTTATAAAATATTAAATTTTAATTTATTTATTTATTTACATTTCCGTTCAATTTTTTTCTTTCAACAAATCGCTTAGAAATAGAATTACATGACAGTATCGACTTGCTCTGCAACGACAAATAGTAATAATCAGTAAAATTTCAATGTTCATGTACAACTGAAATGTAAATTAATCAACTAAAGCATCGAATAGGTAAAATTATTTAATGCATCACCTATAATTTCAAAAATGTAATGTGTTGCACTTTTACCAAGCGCATATCAGTCAATGAGTAAGATCGCAATTCAAAAAGGACTTGAAATGCCGAGTGAAGAGTGGCGAGACTGAAAAGGAGGGTATCAGTCAGCAATCAGACTGAAGTTGCATCTTCTACATACACCAGACATAAGCAAAAGACATTTATAGTTATATATCTCGATGCAGATAAAGTATGCATATAGTACTGAGCGTTTTCTATATTGATCGATGGCGTCAAAGCGTTTATGGCTTGCAGCATAGTGCATTCAATACAACATCAAGTTGCGCTTCCATTTAAGTGAACCGTAGAGTGTTCAATATTGAACAAGTAAGAACGCTGCAATTGGCTGTGCTCGAATTTGAGATACGCTTTCTGAGATCCACCAGTTTTAAATATACATCTTTAAATTTTTTAAATGTGCCACCGGTACTAAATTATTGTAAACCATTTTGTTGATTTTCATTCAGGAATACATTCAAACTTCATCGAAGGAGGGTATCATAATGAGTTGTTCCTCCCATCTTACTTTTTGACATTCATTCAACAAACCAAAACTGAATTTCCAAAATGTATTTGCATTGCAAGCCCTTTACTTTGGTTCGCAGAGTTGAATTGTTTGCGGTGCCGCGCAAACAAATACAAAGTACGATGATAAATTTAGTAGAAGGAGTGATTGTGGGTTAAAAATTTAATATGAAATTTGTTGCGAATGGCAATACGCGAACTCGCAAAATTTTACTTCACTGTAAAATGTATTCAGAAAGCTGAAACCGCATACTTAAGTCATGAAGCATATTATATTCATTTTAAAATGTAACATTTTAAATACTTGTAGAATTTATGTTGATGAGAAGGTTCAATATATTCACTAAATAGTGTTGCAGAAGACTATACTGCTATACTGATACAATGGATACTTGAGACAGCATGGCAGTAAATTGAAAGCATTCACGCACAACTGCTTAATAAACAGAATCGCAATTATGATGTCCGCATACCAATGACAACAGAAAGAACAGTAGCTGTAGCCTCAGATCGAAAAACTTTATAAATAAGTTACAGAGAATGAGCGGATATCCTTCTTAACGAACACCAGATTAAAAGACGACGCAATTGAAATGCAACTTTTTGACAACCCACGACAAAAGTAAATAGCTGCTGCTAAGGTTATTCAAAAGTCAAACGCCCAACACAATACAATAAACCAAAAAATTTTTTTGCCATTAATGTACCAATGGTATTTCAGCATTATTAGATAACAAGAACAAATGCATCGAAGGATGGCTGAAAAATATTCAAGTAATTATTATTTCGATTTCTGTTTTAAATTAAATATATGTTTTCAGGGCATGAGCCATAAGAATGTGAAATGGAAATGCAAATGTTAAAGGCTTGCAAATGGACCAATACACCCACCGTATATTAATCGAATCAACATACTTAAAAACGCGGCGTGAAAAATCTCATGGTTCGCATTAATTTTCATTTTCTGGGTTACTACTGTCGTTTTGTAAAGCAAACCACAAAAGTGAACGACAACTGCAACGTTTCGGAGAAGGGAATGTAAGGAAGTTGGACAAGAAGTCTTGTATGCGACACCGCGAACATGTAGAGTTAGCGTGGATGAGATTCTGGGACAGCATAAAAAATTCATCAACTAATTTGTACAGAAACAACAAAAAGCAAAAAGGAAAAGGCACCAACATAACAGAAGTGTCTAATTTGATGACAAATGATGAGAAGGCAAATAACAGGAGAGATGGGAATCTCTGGTGCTCTGTTTTCTTGCCATACCTATCTTCTTCAATCAACTGCAACACCTCGGTCCGGAGACGTGACTCATAATTCTTAACTAGCTGTAACAACGCATAATAAGATAAATGTATAAATGAGACCAGGCACTCATGCCTTCTCTAACCTGTGATATTTGACAGGTTTACCGAAGGCACACCCAAGAATTTACATTTAAATGAAATATTTTTATGCTTATTTTAAATATTTTCTCATGCATAAAATTGGCATTTTTGTAACGCTGTGGCCCAACAAAGAACAAAACCTGAACATGTGTCATGCCAAATGCCAAAAACTCGAATCCTGTATTTTTCAGCAGAGCAAGTAAAGTCTAGTACGAAAAATATAATACAAAACTAGAAAAGGGCAGAAAGAAACCATAAGAAAGTTAAAAATAAAATGTGGAAAATATATTTTCAACAAATAACCCAAGAAATTTTCCAACTGTTTTTTTATGCGGCTTCAATGCCCAAAAAACATGCTTTATTATTTGAAAGTCAAATGAAGAATGGTCCTTTCAACCAGTCAAGGATGAGGAAGCAAGATGAGCTTAAAAAAAGGAGCCGCTAGCCGCCACCAACTCTACAAATCATTCAACTTGACTACGGCCTGTTTTTATCAAAAGGCGTTTATAGCACGCTTGGCTGCTTTATCAGTGGAATGGGGTGCTCCAATAATAGACAGATGGTTTTAACTTGGGCTGTGAAATCTTTAATCAAGACCATTTTTAGTAACGAAACGTTAAGTTGGACATTGTTTATAACGGATATTAAAAATTATATTATAATTATTTCATATGTTGTTTTCAATAATGTTAGTGGAAATTTAAAGTATGCGACACGGTGAGCTATTGAAAAGGCTTTATAGAGGGAAAGTTCACAACGAAGGAAGCATAGAGGAAACTGACGTGAACTGACATTAGAAGCTATTAGAATGGAATGTAGGGATGTCGATGCTGCTACTCCTGACTGTAGTTTGTTACCTGGCTGTACCCTGTGTTTGGTGTGTAGCATCAACCGGCAAGAACACAACACTGATGGCTGCTGTAATCATCGAGGCGTAGATAGCAAAGCAATGAGCAGTGAACGGAAGAGCCAGAGCAAACCCTAGAACCACATGTGGGGAGACATAGTCAGATAAAGTTGGTTTGTTCGCCACAGCGCACACTTTACCGTGTCATTGAACGTTGTAATGGCTTTAGCTGATGCTGTGTGCCAGGCTATATGTACATATTGAGTACGGATGCTGACACGTCTGTATTGGTATCACTTCAGAATGGGGGAATTTAAATAAATTAATACGCTGTATTAGACACATATTAGCACTTAGAGAGAACCATGGCCAACGTTCAAGAACTTATTTCCATATTAAAAATAGGACATATGTTAAAAGTTAAAGTTCATTTTGCAGTGTTAGTTACACTTGATAGTACAATAAAGTCTGTTTCGGAAATTAGCAATAAGCTGTCTGTATACAAATAGGTCATCTAACAGTTCTAAATGCTTTTTTGCGAGCAAAAAACTTGTCTTTTCCGGACTTCGTACTAATGATAAAAAGAGACTAGTATAATTTTTTGGATAACCGCTGCATATAATTTTTAAAATGATTCCAGTTTTTAATTAGCTTTAAAACTGAACTAACTCACCAGTCTAAGTTTTATAGTATGTATACTGTTATCCAATGATTTTCCGGGGTATCTTCACTGGGATAAATTTTCGACGAGCAAACAATTCTGCGTGACTACAAGCTTACTAGAGTAGAGCACCCAACTTACATAGTTTAAGATCATCCTCTTTACTTTTATATGAATAGATAAACTTGCCGAACTATTGAAGTCTGTGACTGTAAATATAGCTTATCTTGAATATGTTTAAACTCGAGCTTTCGACTTTCTATTACTTAGCTAAACAATAATTTGATTACCTATTTAAGAGCTGTCCAGGGCGAAACCGAACTACAAAACAATTGTGTAGTAAAACGTTAAGTACAGAGCGTAACCTAGTAAAATTAATTTTTTTATTTTGATTTAAAATTCAAAATTGGAAACTATACTGACAAAAATAGTTTGCATTGAAATATGTGTTTAAAAGTCTGCATATTTTAGTCCATAATGGTTATGTGATTTACTTAGTTAAGTTGGAGTCTATCACATATCGATGTATATAAGTTTATTTTATAATATAATAATAATAATATAATATAATATAATACAATATATATAATATAATATAATATAAAACGATATATATAATATAATATAATTTTACAAAGAATGTGAATGTTAAAAGAAGCAAAGCCAACAAGCTTTATTCACCAAATGATAAATAAGTTGCACGTTAGTTGGGGCAAGACACAATGTGGCAATATCGATGACGTCAAATTGCATTACATAAAAGCTGCACAGGCCTTGGGTCAGAAACTCAACGCCATACGTGAACAAAATAATCTTGAGGCCAAATATATAAACGTAAACAAGTAAAACAACTCTAGGCAAAAGATCGAATCAAATGTTATGACAAGAAAATGCTTTAAGTATATTTACTTAATTATTGATAATAATAAAAATTGTATTTTTGTTCAAAGAAATATGGAATGCAAAATAAAAAAAATAATTTCAAAGCATCTGCTTATTCAGCACAGCAAGCCATTCAAACTGTTCGCTTTCGAGATAAAATACTACACTGTTACCATAATGCTAATATCTTATATTCATGTGCTAGGCACATAAATATTTAAAAAGAATAAATACTTATAGCTTATGGCCTACCAAAAGTAAACATAAATATCTTAAACAGATGGCCAGCTGAGTCAGTTGTGCAATTTGTTTAATTTTCATTCATAAACTATGCAGTATAGATTGAGACCTGCTTATAACAATTTAAATAGTTTTCTACAAGCCCGTGCCTTACTCACGCCCAATTGGCGACGTCTCGACGCGACTTCCATTGAATCATCAACTTTATTATCATCTTTTCTTCAGCTGTTTTGTGGAATGCGTCTGCCTTTGCTTATAATTGCTGTGTGAACTCAGAGTATAATTGATGACGACTATTCAATGAATCAGCTATTTACTATAGTCACATTCTCACGCAAAACTTGTTTATACATTGTAGGCAAATAAGTGAATTCGAATTGTTTGTATGTAAGTGTGTAATACACACTGTGTATACATATATATAATATATGTGCATTATTGAGTTTAATGCTCAAATGTTCGCAAATGTTAAATCAAGTTAGATATTAAAGTTTAGTTTTTTTTGGTGTTTAAGCACCAAATTTTTTTGCATTAAGCTGGAGACAATAAGTACACACAAATCTGGGGAAACTGAAGTATTTGAAAACTGCAATGCATATAAGGTTCGCCTGTGGCTTTATTCTAGGTAATTCAGTAAACTCATTTTGGGGAATCTCAGAAATGTATTTTTAATATTATCTGGGTGTTGTCTTAAGCAAATGAACTGGTTAATGTCAATTAAAAATGTGCTAGAGAATTTGTTGGTCCGACAATTTAATATTGTTTACCTGGAGGCATGTGAAAAGTGCTACTGCCCGAATACACTGCAATCTTGAACAAATATATTTATCTGTTTTCTATTACGTTTTATTAATAAGATTAATACAAGAAAATTATAAAAATTATTGTAATGCTGATGTAATAACCGAAAGCTCGAAGTAAAGGTAGACTAACAAGAGACGAATAAAAGAACAGCCTCGGAAAAACGATAAAGTAAATTTAATTACTAAGTGGCTTAAAGTTTCCATGCAAAAATATAATTTTGCCCAATAACCTTCAGATCTTTTTGATGTTGTTGGAGCCTGTATCACAGTTGGCATATAGTCTCTACCATAGAAACTCGCGCACAAACACTTACATATACACACACGCAGTCTGTCAGCCAGAAGTTTCGGCTTCATGCAATTTCTCGTGTCAACGAATGTTTTGCGGCCAAAATAAAAAAAAATATCGGTTTTCTTTTGTTTACTTTGTTAGCTTGCGATGAAAAGCCTGCGACAACATGCAACGCCAGTCGTAACAGAGTATTTTCATTACTCTCCGTCGTTACCTCTTTGCGTTTTTTGCTGATATTGCCGCTAAACGTTAAGGCATACTTTCAGGCGTCTGGCTGGCGCGCCTATATGACGACACACGCTTCCTGTTCTTAGGCAAGAAATAGAGTGGAGAACAAAATGACACACAAAATAATAATAGTAGTAGTAATAATAAAAGCCTGTCGCCAGAAAGGGCCAACGGCCGAGGCAAATGGTAAGTTGAGTCTTCCCAAGCATGAAACGGGCAACTGTCCAACTTAGTATTGGGAGCTACCAGTTTATGGAAAAGCACTAAATTTTGCGCTCGCTTAGCCTTTGTTTATATACAGGTCATACTTGTCGATAGGCAGGTGCGAGTCTTGCATTTTGTTTGTTCCCTTTCGAGTGTCCGTGTTTTTCAATCTTTTTGTGTTTGTGAAGTGGACATAAACACTCTCCAAAGCTGACTACAAAACAGAGCAGTAGGAGTCACGTGTCCATGAACAAAACTCGAAATATTGTATTTAAACACCCGGTAAACTTTTTCACTGTGCATTTTTCAATGTTTTGTGTTGCTGGTGCCATGGCTTAGATATTTTTCAGCCTGTTGTAATTGGTTTTGAATTGATGGTTTAAGGGAAAAGCGGCGCCATGTATAGGCAGCAATTTGCAAATTGTTTTCGTAGCCGAAAGACAGAGAACATGTTTTATATCTATTGTATAGCCACAACCACGCGATTCCTTTAGTTAAAACTCCCTATATGTATAGCATTAATTATGCACAATTTTTGTTGCAGGCGTTGTGGCATCATCAGTTTCTAAGTAAAATAATTCGAAAGCTTACGAAAGTCTTTTGAAACTCTCCGCGTTATGTTATGTGTTTGTTTCTAAGAAACGTGATAAGTTTAGACCCTACTATTGCTACGTACTACGTTTACTAATTTTAATGATTTAAAATAAAATTATTAATTTTAAACGATAATGCGGCAATCTTTAGCTTTCAACATATATGTATATGTTTTTGTTTTTTATTTGGCTTTACCTATTATAACTCCTGAATCTTTTGGTCTTGATACATTGTGGTTTGGTTGTCTATTATTTTTAAGGCGACTGAGCATGGGTCTAAAAAGATGCTTGTACATAAATGTGTATAAAAGCTAAGCCAAAGGAAACTGTAATTTTTAATAAGAAAAAAATAATATAAAATTGTATTTGTCCCATTGGTATACATAAAACAAGAAAGAATGATATAGTCGCCTCGCGACTTTAGGATACCCGTAACCCAGTGATGGTGATGGATAAGATAGCTTGGCAAACACTGAACATTTTCATACAAATTCATGTTTAGAGTATATTTTCGACCGATCGTTTCTATGGGAGCTATATGATAAAATAGTCCGATTTGGATCAAACTTGGTCAGTATGTCTACTTCCTAGACATGTACTACCCGTGTAAATTTGGTTTAGATAGCATAGCTAAAACATTCTAGTTTTACCTGTACATTTACCCTTATATGAAGATAGAACGCCCTAAAGTGGGCGTGTCAAAAAACAAAAACAAACTTGTACTGCTTGGGTATTGTACCTTTCATTTGCGACCACTTCTCCCCGTTACATACATTCCAACGATTACAATATACCCTTTTACTATAAGAGTAACGGTTATAAAAATCAAAGTAAATTTAAAGAAATTATGCCTATTTGTTTTCTTTTCATTTGTAAACATATTATTAAATAATACAAACTTATATAGAAGTATTTTAACTTAGCCTGATGCAAAAAAAAACAATCCTTGACTTGCGTCTATATAGAAAATTAAAAAAAAATTAATAAAACAATAACAAGCTAGAACGGAATCAATTAAATTATATTTAATATTATTTATTTTATTTATTAAAAAATTAAATTTCACGAATATTGATCCCCTTTTGCTCCTTGTAATTGATAATGCCTTAGACTTTGCATTAACAATTCTTAAAAATCACATTATAATGAAAAAATAGTTGACTTATAAAAAATATTATTAACGGATTTTATTTAATCACGTTTGTGGTAAGACTAAATATATAAGCAAGACTTCCTTCCCATGTCAGTTCTAAGCTTCATTTTATCCTTGATCTGCGTTTTAAGGCGACACTCTCAAGTGTTAAACAACAAAGCAAAGCACATTTGATGTTGTTAATTGAGTACTTTTGAAACACTTAAAAACATACACACACATAAACAAACACAAGAAAAGCCCATAGAAATCCACTCCAAGCGATGCGACGTGTTTGACAGCTGCAAGGAGATAAGCGCAGACAAACACAATGACACTTTAGAGGGCTGTTGACACTTTTTTTTTAATTCTAGCTCCGTGGGTGTTTAGGGCCACCACTTACTCATTTCATTGCACTTAATTATGTTCAACGCCATCAGTCCCGACTTTAAACTTTAATGAGTTTCACTTTGACGTCACTCCAAGTGTTCTTTAATTTGCTAAAGCAACAGCAAAAAGTGACTAGCGCACTTAAAGTGCATAAATTGATTATAAGACATATCAATATACTACGTTAAATACAAAATTCAAGGAGGTAAAAAATATATAAATTATTTAAACATTTCCATACATAACTTTTTTAATACATATATTCATGTATATAATGCACATTATATACATTTATATACATTTCAAGCATGCAATATATGAAAAAGAAACGTTTATGACTCAGTCGCTGGGTTCAAGTAGTGACTCAAAAAATGTATTTAGCGTAACTTATTTACGCGAGCTCAATTCGCAAATGTCCCGTATGTAACTCAAAAGTACACTGTATAATGCTAACTTAAAATATATATGTATATTTCAATATTTTGATGAACATTAAACACTATATTGCACTAAGTTACAGTTTATAAAATTTTTATTTAATACAATAATTGTCCATAAATGTAACTTCTCTACGCAGTTGCCACAAACGAAGTATTGCTCTAATAAATGTTTTTGAAAAGTACTGTGCTGTAAGGGTAACGTGTGAGGGTGATTTTCTGCGTGCCGGAGGCTAACCCTACGTCTTACTGAGTTAACCGAAATTGACGACTTTTGCATGTTCGCTGGTGGCAGCCATGGCAACCCCAAAACCAAAAACCCATCGCGCCCACAACATTTCACTAAATGCGTACCAAGGTGTGGTACCCACATACTATACACAGTTGTTGTCTGTTTGAATTAATATTGTTGTTGGGGAGGATTGTGTGCCGCACCTTCTTGTAAGTACTCTGATATTCAGGCAACGGCAGCAACAATAAATTTTCATTTGTTCACCGTGTGTAATTAGAAAATTAAAACCCAGTTTATGTACCACCGACAGAAGCTGCAGAAACACGGTCATCAGCTGTGCCAACAATTGGGTCCACCAGTTAAGCAAGCAAATTGACCAGCAGCTAATTTGGGTTGGGTTGTTTTAGATAACTTGTATTCTACTTGGGAATTAAATATTGTATTAAAGTAGCAATATGAACTAATGCCACAGGCGTATAATATGCAAAAGAAGCATAAAATATCTATAAAAATTTTGTGACTTATAAGTTTAGCATTCTTGTTTATAGTCTCTCCACTCGTGAGAAATTGTATCACCTAAAAAATCGAAAATCGGGGTAAAAACAACTTTAAATAAAATTAAACGTCTTGAAAATCTACAATTACAGAGTATAACAAAGTCAGGGTATGTGAGCTGGAAAACTTTTGCTTATTCTTTTCTGTGTTCCTTTTTTTTTTTTTAAATAAATTGAGCTTGCATAAATGAACATGTGTGTGTCTTAAACGCAATTGCCTCCAAGTCAAATTGATAAAAACAGGAGGTGAACAGTGAACAGAAGAAAAGCAGAGCAAAGAGATTGAAATTGTGAACCCCGGACATTGTATGTCATAAAATCCAGTGCTGCAAGCATTTGCGGTGTAACACCTTTTAGTGTGATTGTATCTGTGTCATGCCCATTTCCTATGCCAGCCATTGCTTGGCTTTTATTTGGCCCTCTTTACTTTAATGCGTAACTTTAGTGTACAACATATTCGGCTGCAGCTTCTTTTGGGAATGTAGCGCGTACGGAGGCTTAGTTTTCTCACTTAGCATGTGGGGTCACTTATTGCACAGGCCGCCAATGCCATTTCAAAATTTCGCTGTTGCTTTTATATGGAAACAACATAAATACTAAAAATTTACCCGCAAACACATTTCTGTATAGCAGCAGAATACACAAATACAATCATTAAAGTGGGCAACACACTCAAATTATATATTTTTCGCGCCATGTTTTATTAGGCATTTTAAACGCTCATAAAACCTGAGACATGACTCGTAAATGATACATTTGACATGAAACTGCAATTTGTCTCACTCTCCACAAGCTATTTGCACATTTTGGCCATCATGTTTGTATACGGTTAGAATACGCACTGGTTTCTTATACTACTTCCACACAGCATAAACAGAAATCGTAAACTCATAAACTGTAACATACATTCAATGTTTTTTTTTTCTTTATTTATGAACAAAACTGTAATTATTTTTTTAACTTAATTAAAACATTATGACAATTAAATGATTGAAATATCCATAAAACAGCATCGAAAGTACCTCCCTTAATCTTAACCAAAATACAATGACGTCCTATTGCAATATTCAAGGGTGAAGTCTATTTTGTGAATGCATTTTTTTGTGTTTCATCTAATCTGAGTTTCGCCTGTAGCTTGATCAGTCAGATGGTAAGTCAGTCAGTAAGCATAAAGAATAATACATATACATAAATATATAAGCTATGTGCATCCGCTGTAAAACAACATAAACATGGGTTGATTGACCCATCTAAAAAGCGAATTTGTGCTTTCCGCTGAGTGATATGAAAACTAAAAAAATGCAAAGTAATATCAAACGAGTTAGAATGCTCTGGGAATAGCTAAATTGAAGATAACTCGTGTATTTATGCGTCCCACATATTTGATTCAGTCATTTAAAATTTTTTTTTTGTATTACACATAGTTTCATTGTTTACAAGCCCTGTGTCCATTAATATGTATGAACGTGAGTATCATATAGTAAATTTTGACAACAGAATCAAAATAGCCATTATCCAAAATAATTGAATATCTTGTTAATTGGAATTTGAATTTTTAATAGGCTAATATGCGCAAATTAATCGAACTGCAAACTATGAAAAGTTTGAATTGAATACTCGTGTGCAAGTTTTTAAAGTGAACTAAACAAATTCGTAAATAATTTAAAATGCGCATCAATTTCAAACCATCCTCAGAATGGTCTTACTGCATCTCACTGTTAACAGTGAAAAGATTAAGAAACACAGGCACAAGTATTTACAATTTTACAACAAGTTGCCAAACAATTACAGATGCGCAAACCAAACTGATGGGTTCAACAAAGCTAGTAATTTCTTTTTTTACAATATAAGAACATTTTTTGATCTGTTATTGTATTTAAAATCAAAATGGCATTAATCAGATTAAAGCCAGTTGTTAAAATTGCTAATGACTGTATTTTGTGACAAACCACAATGTTCTTCAACTTTCTCCACTCTCGCTAGGTCCTATGCAATGCAAACATACCTTTAGTTTGACTTTTTATGTACTACATAAGTATGTGTATGAAATTGCACATGCGCTCAACAATTTGTTGTTTAACATGCCGGCATAGTTCAATGAACGCGTTCAGTTGGTGTCGGCTTTTGTCGATGCGCTTGGTGGAATTGTTTTTGCGGAGACAAAAATATATAGAGAGAGGCAAATTAATGGGACTGAACTTAATAAAAATGGAACACACATAATAACTAGTAAACATACCATAAGTCTAAAAAATCATACTGATACTGCTGATATTTATCATTTATCTACGATTTTAGCTATACAAATTATAAATCTAGTCCTTGACCCTTTCCTACGGCTCTTAACGACAAACAATAATTTCAACTAATTTCTTCAACTAAATGAACTGTTATTGAAATAAATGAATAACCGGCTTTAAAATTAAATAAGTCCATGATGTGGTACACACACATACACGCGCACGCACATTGAGCATTTTTGTGTTCTCTTCCATATAAGTAAGTGTTGTCGACAGCTCGAACCTAATTGAATTTTTCGCTTTCACTAGCAATTTGCATTATTTAACTTATTTTAGTATTTTAGCGTAGCATTTGTGTAATTGAAAGCGTTCATGCTTGGTTTAGTTAGTTTTCGCTAATCTAAGAAGAAATTAGATAATAGACGGACATCTATATAGATAGATTGTCATATATTAATTTTCATATATTTCATACATGTATTTATTTTTTTAAACTAAAGTTTCGCCTTGACAATAACTTCATTGTATTGACTAAAACATCTGTTTTTAGAACAATAGACAAATCAAACAATAAGATTCGGCGAGATGGAACATGAAATAATTAAAAGCCACAACAGTTCAAGAAATTTGCAAAAAGTCTCAAGTCAAGCCACATAAAAAACCGCACTGCACACTCAAGATCACAAAAGCTGACAGGAAGCGAGATAAGCACATGTGTGTGGTACATGTGGCTGCAAGAATATCCCATAAACTGGAGAAAAGTGAAGAAGCAAAAGAAGCCAGCACCAAAGGCAGGAGACACATACTTGTAAGCAAGTTGGCAACTCTCCATGTCATAGATTATAAAAGGGGTTAATTAAGGAGCAGGCAAAATGAAGCAGCAGCAACAGGACAAGGCACTCTGAAACCCACACAAGAAAATAGTCGTGTTTATTTATGACACAAGATGCTTTATAATAATCAGCTTTTTAGCATGTGATTCGCTTCGTATGCTCTGCATTGCCTTAATTAAAGTAATATGAAGGTCTTAAAGTAAGCAGAATTCACGTTCCTGCTAAAGACACTCATGGAAAGTTAATCAATATTTATGTTAAGAATATAGAGTAAAGCAATCGGAACAAATCCTCACAAAATACATTGAGATGGATTATTTGGTTAGTTCTTTGTCATCATTAACAGTACAATTTAGCCAAAATATTTCCCTCTCTCTCTCACACACGGACAACTCCGTTTTATCAATTGTCTTTCAGGGCAGTTAGAGTGGTGTTATTGTTTTTTCAGTTATAATCTTTTATGGTGGATTTGAATAATTTTTTTTCTTGAACATGTATCAAGGTATCCATTTAGTCAACACCGTGGGTTTCAAAAAGAATAACATCAAAATAACGAATGGAAGTAAATCGCATTGTTGTATGAATAAGTCTTACCGGAACTTTTCTTGCACATTAAAAAGAAAACTGTTCCCCCCTTTATGATGGAAAACATTTTACATGTTGTTGTCGGCGTCAAGGATTAAAACTAAGGCTTAAACTTAAGCGAATGAAACGGGGTCGTAATCATAATCAGGAAAAGAAAAAGCTTCCCAAACTCGTCCTTTTGACAGCTGCCGAAACTTATGCATGACATTTATCATTGTCGCACAACAAATGAACGAAACCAGAAATACAAAACCACTACCATTGAAGTATGGCCCACCCTACACACAAGAAGTACACAGAAAACAGACACAAAAGGAATCGAAGGCCTTTCTTAAAATACTTTACAAATTTAAAGCAGTTTTTGCTTTGTATCCTCTTGTTACTATGCAACAAACACATTTTTTTTTTGTTGAGAGAAAAGTAATAGTCAAAAAATCTTTACTATTTTTTTTAACCGAATTGTAATAAACAAAAATTTTTAGAAACCGGAGGTAAGTAGGCAAATTGGGATTAGATATTGGAACATAAAATGCATTAAAATGATTTGGAATAGAGGAGAACAGACGCTTCAGTTTATCCGCAACGCACTCGGTTCATTATATCGGTAGTTCCACTAAGAAGCAGAGCCAAAACAAAAAATAACGACAACAATGATAAAGCGGAAGGGCAAAAGTGGGATGGTTCGTTGCGCTTGAGTTCATTTGCATTTCGTGTGAGAAACCGTCTTGAATTTGTATAATGTATTGTAATTTTGTGTATGGCTCAGTTTTCGAAAACTAGCAATCGTTACAGTAGCAGCGATTCTCAAGCTTTCACTTAAAAACTGGAGCGGTATTTAAATTAATGTGATATTAATATAAATGCTCGTAGAAACGAATTCCACCGGTTATCAAACACTTTGTTAGCATGCGACAAACTCATCCGTGTAGTTAAGCGTAATGAAAAATATTTTGTTATATCATTCAAAATAAACTGAAAAAATTAGTCCAAGAATAATTAATTTTTCTTCAATACGCAACGTCTTGCCTACTTTAGCTACCACACTGGCCTAGCTAGTCTGCAAGTTAAACCAAGCGGTTATCGCTAAAACACATACGTTAATGAATACAAAAATAAAAATATCTTATCAGAAGAGTATACATTGTGCTGTTTTGACTTCCTTCGAGAATATTTGCTAGTAAACCTTTCGTTTGTTTTAATTACCATTGTTTATTTATAGTTGGCGATAATTTCATGTATGGTCAATAAACCAAACTAATATAAATGAATTAAAAGCGAAAGTGCTTTGGAATGGTACAACTTGTACCAGGAATGTAATAAAAGGTTAGGGGTTTGAGAATCCAAAGATGATGATATTAAATATTAAATTCAATGACTGGGAATGCGTACAGCATTAAATATTTAAGAGAGTATTTCTCAGTTAAGCTTAGCTCATTTCAAATGCAACCGAAAATTGATGTCGCAGCATGTCGCAGCGCATTAGGTAATGGCCAATGTTCCAAAACCGCTTTCTTCACTTCAATGGGGGAGAATACCAAGCAATTTGCTCATTCAATACACCCAACACGCGCGCACCTACTCGCAAAATATTCATGTGTTGCAGAGTCACGTCACAGCTTCATTTTACGATGTTCCTGCAGCTAGAGATACGAAAGACCTTAAAATTTCAGCACCCTCTTTTAATCATTTGCTTCCTCTTATTATTTCCTCTTCATTCCGTCATTTTTGATTGAAAGTTCGTGAACAAAGTGGCTCTGCTTAAATCTGTACAACATGTGCAGAGGGTATCCGTCTCAAGATCGACTGCATCAAGAATATATAAGCAATATTTGATCTGCCAGAGCGTTGTTTCATACTACTTCATACTAAAATATGTTGGAAAACTGTTGCAACCAATAATGTTCGTGTGGAATGTGTAGCTGCTTTTCTATCTAGAGAAAATGCAACGCTTTCAAAGTAAATATACAGTGAGTAAACGGTGCTCATAGGGCCAAGTATTTTCATTAGCTAAACACAAATTAACGCGACACGTTTTCTTTGGGGTAAGTCCGTCTGTTAGATAGATAGAGGCATGTTATAAGAGACACCCAACCAGCACCACTTAACATAAACATGAAAAATGTTATACAAGCAGACATACTGGTGAGTGAGAAAAACTAACATAAACTTCTGTTCATGAATACACGAAATAAAAAAACTTGCATACAAACAAATAGTTGAAAAGTTTTTATAATTGGCGTCAACGTCGACAATATTTTGACGAAAACAATGACTACCTACTTTTACTTTTTAAATTTTGCAGCAATACCTACATGTTTATTACTTATTATTTTTGTTATTCTAGTCTCTTCTAATTTACAATAATGTTCCTGAAATATCGGCATGTCCATCTCCTATTTTATCAACTATCAAAATATTGGTTTCTATTTGAGGGTACGCTTTGCACTCATCTCTAAAATTACAGTTAGTATTTTCAATGCTATTAATCAACCAAAATCAAAACTTTTGAATATCTCTACTGACTGAAATCAATTTCTTGCTGCTTTTAAAGTCATAAAAATTTTGTTCAGTTCAATATTCAAAATGCTCAAACAGGATGTACAGAGACCGCAAAAACTTATTATTCTTTGTTTATTTGGGCTTGCTATTATCCTTAAACTC
This sequence comes from Drosophila nigrodunni, assembly GCA_020829145.1. Lineage (NCBI taxonomy): Eukaryota > Metazoa > Arthropoda > Insecta > Diptera > Drosophilidae > Drosophila > Drosophila nigrodunni. The sequence continues at coordinate 12,074,799 of JACVCZ010000005.1, forward strand.
ACTATCCTTATACTGGAGTTTTTAATATAAGCTTTACCAAAGATGAAAACTTGAATTCAATAAAATTGCCTTTAAGAGAATACTTATGCCAACTGCTAAATGAAAACCTCGTTATCGCCTTATTTAAGAAACAACGGTAAGGAAACTTAAGCAAACCAATTCCACAGTTTTTCACTTTAAGACATTCGGCCAAAGAGACTTATTTGGTTCTATTTACAATTATTATTCAGTAGAAAGGTACAACTCCTGTTTTTAAACACGCTTTCTGATGAATATTTAGTAATAAGTTATGTTCATGAAGAAGAAGTGCGGTAAATTAAAAGCAGCTAAACAGAAAAGGAGAACAAAAAGAAGATAGTCGCCAAAAATATGTGCCAGTTTGCTTATTGGTAACGCATAAGAAGAAAAGCATTTTGACTGCTGTTCTGTTTATATGTATATAAATTGATGGGCCTTCTACCCACTCTCATGCACAAATCCAAAAAGCAATCGATTGCAAAATAGCATCATTAATCATTATCATATAAACATCTATTGGTGTTTATTGGGCTATACAGAAAGCAGCATGTGCTATCTTAGAGGGTTGACCTAAGGTAGAATAATTTGAAGAACACTGAGGAATTGAAATTGACTCGGCTTCGGAGCCTTTCCTCACACATGTTGTCGACGAACAGTATAGAAGTGAAGCATCTACCCATTTAAAACAAATTTCGACGCGTATGAAGCGGCTGAAATATTCGTCACTGGCATTTTACTGCTATTTTTGAACAAACGATGAGGAACAACACATTATTCATCAATGCGGGAGTGTGGGCTGCACATTCATATTTAATGTTATCTTTAAAGTAACTTCATTTTAGATAAGGTCAATATAATACAACAAAAATTATCTTGCTCCTTTGAAAAGTAATGTATAAATATACATTTAGCATATATATATTTATATATTTAACAATGGTTTGTTGCAGGCCGATTTGTTTTTATCAACTTTTTCTATTATTAAGTCTTCCCATGTCGTGTTTTTTCACTGCGGGCATCCTCCAGCAATCATCAGTCATTATCGTCAAAACTCCCACAGTCAGAGATTCTTTTACTCAATATTATAAAAAAAATTCCGAAGTGTTTAAATTTGCTGTATTTCAGCTTAATACAAGTAGACCATTGTTAGATTGCCAATGGCTTACACAATACATTTTATTAAACGAAAAACTAATATAGTTACGGTTAAAAACAGTTGATTCACTAAGCCATAATATCATATAAACAGTGGTTTAAAAACAAAACTGACGCTCAGGAAAAGGCACAGTTGTAATATTGATTTAAGCAAGCAGTGGGAAAGAACTCACTGGCTTAATGATTAACAGCGATCGCAATATAAAGTTTAGGTATCCAGTTGACAAGAAGGGGTGCCACTCTTTCTGCATTCCAAATGTATTCTCAAGCCATCGAATACACGAATGAGTTTGGATTATGTTTTCCCCAATATTGTTTGAATGGGTGATTAACATATGGCGAGGGCAACAACGCAAACACTTATTTTGTGTTGTGAATAGTCTGCCCTGAAAATGTATGTATATGGAATGAGTAGCATTGCTTCAGAACAAAATAAACACATTTTTTAAATCGCTTTTAAAAGGCATTCGTGACGCATCTGAAAGTGAGTTTCAGCGTCTGATTCACTGCAACTTTTATCAAAGTTGTGTCTCATATATCCGCCAAAAGAGGAAGTAAAGTATAGAATAAAGATCCTGGACTCAGTCTGAACTTTCTCTGATAGCATTTAATAAGGTCTATATCATGCACAAGGCCTCAAATCCAGCTTGCGCAAAAAGATTTTGATAATAGTGTACTTTATACATTCTATGTATATATATATACCGCCACCATTTGGTGGTTCTAAGTGTATGAACAGCAGCCACCATATGCAGAGTGTTTAGTCACAAATTTTATTCAAATGCATTTTCGATCAGTATGTGGGAACTGTCTTAAAAGCTCTCTATATGCTCTTAATCTAAGAATTTAATATTAATAATTAGGCACGCAAAAACTGATTGCAATATCAATTACAGGCGATGTAAAAATGTTTTTAATAATTTTGTTTACATAACGTGTACCTTGCTTAACAGGCTACAAAAGTATTTTCTAAGTTACTGGTACTGAGACCCAGTACTTAGATCAATTTGCAACTATCAATTGCTTGAATATTAAAATGCTACCTAGATCCATTCAAATCGCACTTTTAAAGAGAGTGCCCACCACACACTGAACAGCTGACATACATTTAACGGCACAATTTCTCCTTTTACTGCTTTTATGGCTCAGTACCCTTGCGAATAAGGACGTGTTGGATAGTAGTATTCCAGTGTCGCGAGTAAACACGAAAAACCACCCTCACAACATTCCATGCCCCTCCGCCAAAACACACAATACCAGGCAACGATGCTCGTTACTTGTTCAGCATTTTAAGCATTTACTCCACGCTAAGTAATATACATGAGATACACATATTGACTATATACATACGTATACGTATATGCCTAGATATATACGCACACATGTAAAAGTATTTCCATATCATACACACATATACATATGTATATATGCGAGCCATTTCTGTTTTCTATATTTGCTGCAAATTAAACAAAATAGCAAGTGTGTAGAATATAAAAAAAAAAAAAACAAAATGGTTTTTTTAATTTATTGAAGAGAGAAATATTTAACACAGAAGGTTGATGCGCTGTGTTGATTTTTGCGTATTTTAGCATAAACATTTCCACAAGACTATTTCAGAAATATTGTTTGCCCACAGAAATAGAAAACATTGTATGTTTATTCAAAATTTACATAAAAATAAAACAATAAGGGTGCAACTGCCTGAGCATTAATGAATTTTTCAATTTGTTTCTTTCGTCTTTCGAATGTTCTCTTGCATAATAGTGAAATTACTGTGCCACGTGGCGCTTCAAACTATTCGAAATTGCCAAAAATAAGAGTACATAAATACATTTTGAATATAAAATAAATAGCTGCTTGGATATCGAACATAACTTGTTAGATCGCAAATAGTTGGTTTAACTCTCATTAACGAAAAGTATGCAAAATGTAAGAAGACAAAGTTGTATGTTATTTTCTTTCGTTTCGACTACTTTTCCCATATTTTATTTGAAAAAAAAAAATTATCCCAATATTGAAAATCTTTTGTTTTAGAACAACCAACTAGTTTAGTTTGTGACTTCTTTAAACAATGTGTAAGATTGTGTACCGCAATGCATTACAATCTTAGCACCAAAATTATAGTACCCCTTGCGAGTGTATAGCAAAATAAACTGGCGAATCAGCTGGTCTTGCTGATAAGCTAAATCAACATTTCTGTTTTATCAGAGAAGCGAAGCGTACAAAACAAAACAGAGGAATGAATTTCGCACATATGTTTGTATGTTTATCTGTTAAATTTATATATACATATTCATACACGAATATAAGCATGTTTGCCAAAATGTTTTTTTTTTATTTCAGTATACATATATATACGTAATTTATACGATTAGTATATACTCATACATGCGTATTTATTTACTCAGATGATAACCAACTGCGCGCGTTGGCTACTAACTATAGGTTTTAATTTTTACAAATTTAAGAAAATGATTTATTTTTGTATCTGTTATAATATTGAATATTATAAATAAATCATATATAATTACAATTTTAAATATTTACAGAGAGTATAAAATTGAAACGATTATGACATAGGTATAAATTTATAACGCTAAAATAAGCTTCAATATTTACTATCTATTTTTTTTTCCTTCTTAATTTTACAATTTATAACATTTTTTTCTTTATAAAAGAAAAGAAAAAATTAAGTTTGGTTATCATAATCACAAGACTTAAGGTATATTTTGTGTGGGGCATTTAAGTCAACAGCAAAGATAACATAGCGCAACGTGAAGTATGTGAACTATTTACCATCCAAGCTAATATTAATTCTGGTACAAAAAATGTCTTAATAAGCAAGTGAAAATTGGAAATGACGCAAGAGATATGTACATAGAACGCACGAATGATTTAACATACACATTAGTAGGTCATATTTGTATATTATATTGTCTTATTCTGAAATCCCGTCAATTTGTGTATTGTATCTTATTCTGAAATCCCATCAAACTAATATATTTCTATACATTGCAATCACAATTAAATTAAAGCTATGACATTTTTTCAATTATTACCTGTTGCCATTGATCCTCAATCGACGGCTGTGAAGAATAATATCCAGTTGTGCAAATGCGCTCCAATTCATTGAATATATTTCCGCTCGGCAGTATATCCATCTCGAAATCGTCGTCCTCAGTCCTAATATTTTTACACGTTTATTAGAATTGTATTCACTTTGGGTATTTTTTGAAGACCAACTGCGATGCGTTTTTTATACACACTCTTTACTGGTATTTATATATTATTTTGATTATTTTATTTATAATTTGATTATAGCTTTTGTGGTATGCCAATTGACTTGGCTTGGACTTCTACAGCTAATTCTATTTCACTGGACACCATCGTAACACTCACGCTTATACACAGATACAAATATAGACGCAGCTTGAATACACGCTTGCACTTATTATTAATTCTGTTTCAGCTTTCTATATTTTGATTTATTTTTATTGTTTAAGTTATATATATAAATAAATATATATTTTATAAATTTGTATTGCTGTTTTGTTTTTGTTTGTAGATTTGAGCTGCAAAAAAGTGCAATAATAATCATTAATTATTCTACTTTTAGAAAAACGTATGGTAATCACAATGAAATTGAGTTCAACCCAAAATTTTTTTGTAATAGCTGCTTAATTTATGGTAGAGTTTTTTGCTTAATTTAAAATACTAGAAAACACGTTCATATAAATTAAATGTATAATTTATTCTTATTTTACTTATACCTATTACCTTCCTTTTTAGCACTTTTCCCCAATCAGACCAAAATATTGGGTCAGTAACCCCTGAGGCTGACTTAATACCTACACAAGCTGTTGTTGGATAGGCACACAGTCAGTTGTTGGGACTATTTTGTTACAGCTCAAATTTTCAACGTTGTCGTCAACAGCACGGAACTGACACCGAGCACTAGTCGCAAACCTTGATAGCTATCTGGTGTTGCATTAGCCTGGATTGAGTCGAACCCAGTCATTTCGGTTTTTATTTTGGGTTCGAAACGGTCCGAACAAGCGTATTTTTCTTTAATTTTCAAGCTCTTTGTTCGTCCAACAAAATACGTCAGCATACGGGGCTCGCTTCGTTGTTGATTTTTACTACCTGTTTTCGTTAGCTCTTTTACAGCATATTTCTGTTTTTCTCGTGTTAACTTAAAACGAACCAGCACGCAGTTATGGCGGCCAACAACCGTGCGGTTAGAATTGGTACAGTTGGGAGTGTTTGTTGCTTTAAGGTTTTTTTGTGTTTTAAGCTGCATCACAATGCGCACAACATTAAATGTATATATTCCCGGAAAACAAGCTTTTAATAATTTTATATTTAAATATTATTTTATAACAAATAAATAATATAAAACAACTTAAAAAACATATATATAATCAAAGAACCGTTTCTCGCGGAGTTTTAAAACTTTTCATTAAGGCATTTTGCTGCTCTTGTAAAATTTGGCACTGGTTTGTTTCGTACACGGTAAACATAAGGAAGCGTCGATAACAGCTGTTCATTAGCTTTGCAAATGCAAGCCAATTAATTAAAAAGTTCCAGTTTCACTAAATACATTGCAAGACTGCAAAACTTTAATAATATATATTTCGTTAGGGCTTTGCCAATATAATAATATTTGAAAAAACAAAAAACAAATATTTCATTAATGTAACAGAAGCAGGCCGAGTTCATTTGTACGCAGGCACATACTTGTACAGTGTACATACACAAACACATGCGCACATAACTTGAGAGCAAGACTACAATGCAATTGAATTGTATCTATTTATAAATGTGTGTTTTACTGTATACAAAAAAAACAAAAAAAAAATTAGACACACACATCTAAAATGTGTACAGACTAAAACGCTCAAATACCCTTCAATTAACAACTTAACGCAAGAGAGACTAAACGACCAATAGTAGTGGGATGCTCAAGTCTGCTGCCTCCTACGTGAATTTCAATTTAGTTTCTTCTGATCTGCTGTGGCTGCTCTTTCGCTGACAATGCGTAAGCCCAGAGTTTACTTTTTGTAGCCAAGCTATTGTACAAGTCTTGAATGCTGAAGTTTTTTTTTTAGGATTCAAATTTAAACTATTGATGCATATACAGTGTGCCGTCTGTTTTGCTTCTAACTGAATTATTTATTTCATTTACTGTAATGAGCTATTGCCTCACATATCAAAATTCACAGGCTTCATGTATCTGACATGCTAGACTGAGTTAAAATCTTGCGACAAAAAATTAAATTAAACACCTTGGTCTTTTTGAACTTTGGTCGGATCGAATTGAACTAGGCCACAGTATACCCCAGTCTGCCGCTCAATTTTGTATCACTAAACAAAATTGTCAGAAAGAACGACTGCACATGGAATTCGTTCCCTGAACTTGATTTGTATGGTATTCCAATTCCATTCAATTGCTTGTCTTTTTTTCGTTGCCCCGATGATCTCTCCTACGCAACTCTTCCACATAGTTGCCCCGCTGCATAATATTTTCTGCTTTAGACCCTTCTGCTGCTCAGTGCTCGCTCATCCTCTTCCTATCATGTACATCAACACTTTGTTAATTTCACACGTGAATTGCTTAAAATAAAAGCGAATAGGAAGAGATTTTCCTTGCTGCATATTTTTATAGGCCGATTTGATGCTGCTTATTCCCTGCCTCTGCTTGTTTATGTTTCATTTCGAGTGGTGTTTTCCCTCTTAAGAAAGCATAAGATATTGCTCGTCTCCTACAAAACAGTTTTTCTTGATGTAAATAATTTGGTTACAAACAGTTACATGTGAAATATGGCATTTTAAAAAAAAAACTGAATGTTATTCGATTAGAAAAATCATTTAATTAACCTATGCTTAAATCGATTGCTGTGTAATAACTATTTTTCTATTTTTATGAATTTATAACAAATTAAATTTGGTAGGCTTACTATAAAATGTTATCTAATTCTTATAAAGGCAATATTTAGTGTTGATTTATAAATTAATGTAATATAATATGCAAAGGCAGCCTCTATTTCGGTGCCAATATCTTATAACATAAAACTACCAAGAAACTACGATGATGTTTACTATTTGCTTTCGATTGAATGTAAAAAGAAACCCGTCAGGTGCCAACACATACAATATTTAATTTAATCAAATGCAACATTTATTTTGTCAGTTATTTTATACACCTTACTATTGTAAATAAAGTCTCGTTTAGTTAATGTCACTTATACACTTCAATTGAATTTATACACAAACACATATATGTGAATATATTTATTTTATTTCGCGACGTTAACCGCTGAAAAGTTAAATAAAAACAACAAAAAATATATTTATTTGTGATTCACCCTCTTTATATTTTTCCTACGTGATTTAACATATTGGAAATCTGAGTAGTGTATGCAAGTACAAAGACTTCTATAATACACAATAAAAAGAATTACTGAAATTAGTAATAGTTGTGTTGTAATGATTAAACGCTTATTGGTCTTTGTAGAAGTATTTGTAGTGAGAATTGAGTCACCACTCGTGTATGTTAAGGTGTAAACAATTTCCCGGAAAATAACTATTTGATTTGTATGTTCTTCTTTGGACCAATTGAGCTAAATTCGCTTTTCGTCTTTCTTATGACTACTGGAAGTTGAAGTGTCTCTACATATGTTATTTTGACTCAACATAGTGCAAAACTTGTTTTGAAGAATAAACACTCTGCGGAACATGCATATGTGTGTACATATAAGACGCTGGCCTGTCACACTGAATAAGAATTATACTAAACGCTTCTATTTGAAGCAATATTTTTTAATAACATTTGACAGGCCCCCGAATGTTTTATTTACCTTTCCCAATAAACATTAGTTTACCGTTTAAACGGAAAAAGTAATATTCACCTTTCGTGTATACTTTTTACAGGTGCTGTATCTCGTCTTGTTATGGGAGCACCCACTCGTTGTTGTAGTATGTTTATCAAACCATTGTCGCCCACTATTTTCTTATCAGACCAGTGCTTACTCCACAAATGTACACAAGGTTTTCAAAGATACACTTTAAGTATCGTTATAAACATTAAGCATAAATTGGCAGTTTACCGATTATTTTATTAAAGAATTTGGCTGTAAAGCAGCATTTTAATTTTTGTGATGCTGCTTGATGAAGAAAGCATAGATGCTGGTACTACTACATTGATTGCTATCGTTTGTGACAGCTACGACCGCGACTGCGACTGCGACTCCGACGCACGTTGGACCGCTAACGTAACCGGTAAAAACAAGACTGTTGCTGCTGTTACTCTCTGAGGCTCACAAGTGCAAGTCAATCGACGTTTAACAGTTCTATGTTAAGCGCACAGAGCGAAATCGACAAACAGCAGTGTTTGTATGGCTCTCAGAGAGTAAATTAAGCCCTCTATGTCTCTTTACTGTGGTGTATTAAGCCAAACGCGAACTCACCACTTAATGTGTAAACGAAGTGGTGAAAACTCAAACAGTAATTTAATATCTAGCATTCATATGAATGTTATTTTTTTTTCATTTTATTAATTATTAATAATATTTACTCGCATAAATAATAATATAATCTTAGATCGCGATTTAAATTTAACAGTTTGTTTACGTAAGGAGATGTACAAAGATAACAATATTACATTTGCTTTTAAAATTTAAAATATATATTTGATTACTTAACGAAGTTACATAGCATTTAATTTTTAATTGCAGCCTTAATATATATTGATATATACTCAAAAAACAATGAAGAAATCTTTTTATATCAGTGTCATGTCGGCGTTTAAACAAACATGATGTATATTCTCCATAAATTATACCTACAAATGCATAGATTTAAGGTTGAACTAGAGTGCGGTGACAATTTGACATCTTGTTAACGCATTTACCAACACAGTTTAACCAAGCCGGAAATCGCACAAAACCGTAAATGGCACAAATTATTCCACGATTAAAAGTTACATTCCCAGCTCCAACCCATTAGCCATGTACAGTCAAATTTTTTATTATGTGTTTTGGTAATCATATTATAAAATAACGCTACGTACTAGGTAAAAACTTGTTAGCTTGGTATTTGGAACGAAGCAAAGAAAGAAGGTTTGATGTATTTACGGAAACAGAGTCAGCATGTTAAGTAACAATACGATGGATATTCATGCTGTGATTTACCATTACCTATTCTGGAGTGGGTTTGAGGAGAACTTTACGGCTATGCCATTCAATTTATTAATAATTTACGTGGTAATATTTGTGGTCAGAAAATAAAACAGAAGCCAAAGCAGAATAGATAAAACATAAGACATTCAAGTTTGTTGGTTTGATGAGTAAGAAGAACTGCAACGTTTGGCTGCTTACAAGAGACTAAATTTATTTCATCATACTTCTTAATAGCTAATAGCGTTGCCACCTAACATATAACAGAGAATTGCCATATCAACACTCTTCCTCAATTCGATTGTTAATGTTTAGTTTAATCCGAGCAACGCAGTACATTTCTTATGATTTACTTTTGACAAATTCTTAGTCAGTATATCGGCAATCATTTCATTTGTTGGACAGTATGTTAAACTAATTAAATTCTGCTCAAGACAATTTCTTACATGGTGATATTTTACATCAATGTGTTTGCTTCTGGCGTGATAAACTGGATTTTTTACAAGATTTAAAGCGCCTACATTATCGCCATGCATGGTTACACAATCAAGTTTAAAATACAAATTCATTTCTTTAATTAATTTTCTCAAATAAATCGCTTCTTTTGCAGCATCTGAGAGTGCCATATACTCTGCCTCCGTGCTGCTTAGTGCAACCGATTTTTGTTTTCTTGACGTCCATGAAAAAACAGCTCCTGCCCACATGAATGTGTATCCAGTGAACGACTTCCTATCGGTAGAGTCACCTGCCCAATCCGCGTCTGCGTAGCCAGTTATATCAACTCCGGATTTCTTGTACGTCAGCGCCAAATCTGCCGTTGTGTTCAGATATCGTAGAACTTGCTTTGCCGCAGCAAGATGTTCGCCGTGAGGATTCGAATTCCTTTGCGAAAGCTTGCACACTGAGTGCAAAATATCTGGTCGTGAACATAGCGCAATGTACATCAATGATCCAATGACGGATTGATACTCGGTCACATCAACGCGCTTACACGACTCATTCTCACAGTTGACTTGAAAATTAGCTTCTAACGGCATTGAAGCTGTGCGACAATTGACCATGCCCATCTCATGAAGCAATCCCATTATATGCTTCTTTTGGCCCACACGTATCGCACCAGTTTTTCCTTCTCTCTGGATTTCCAAACCCAAAAGTTTGTTATTGGACCTTTGTCGACAACCTGAAATTCAGAAGAAATCGCTTGTTTAGTAGCCAGCATCTCACCCTCATTTGAACACGCCAACATCAAGTCGTCAACATATACAGCGATTATGTTGATCGTCTTTTTCTCTGTACATTTTGTGTACAAGCATGGTTCGCTCTCGCATGCTTGATAGCCCATCTTTTTTAGAACGCTATCTAACTTTGTGTTCCAAACTCGACCCGCTTGCTTAAGGCCGTATAGAGACTTCTTCAGCTTCAGAACATGTCCAGACTCGTCGTCGTAGAATTCTGGTTGGCTCATATATATATCTTCTTGAAGACTCCCGTTTAGGTATGCCGTCGACACGTCTAGCTGGTGTACATATAGCTCGTACTCAGCTGCCATTGCCAAAATCATTCGAATTGTCGCAAAACGTACCACTGGAGAATACGTCTCTTCGTAGTCTATGCCATATCTTTGACTGCAACCCTTTGCGACCAAACGCGCCTTGTAGCGCTCGACTTCTCAGATGCATTCGTTTTTTAACGTATACACCCATTTGCAACCTATGGGCTTCTTTCAGGTGGTAGTTCCACTAAATCCCATGTGTCGTTTCCAATTAGAGCATCATACTCTTCCTGCATTGCCAACTTCCATTCATCGGCTTGAGGACTCTGTTGTGCTTGCTGCATGGTTAATGGAACTTCGATGTCATTGGCTAACATCATATTCAGTACATTGTATTGAAGACTTGGCCTTCCACGCAAGCCAGTTCTAATAATTTTTGGTCTGCCAGGACCCCTTTTCGGTGTTGCACTTTCCGGCACAGTATTTACGGCCACTTCTTGAATGTCGTCTTGGCCGTCCGGAATGTCTTGCTGATTATCGACAATACCATTACTCTCTGCCATGTTACCTTGTTCATCAGTTTCGTCGTCCACCATAATTATAGCAGCTGTCGGTTCACCTTTCTTAAATGTACTATTCTCAATGAAGACAACATCTCTACTGATCTTCACGTTTCCGGTTGTCTTGTCGATCAACCGATACGCTTTTGACGACTCCAGTATCCGACCATCGTATATTCTTTTCCTTTCTCCTGGAACTTCTTCTTTGGACCCTTTTCAAGTGCAATGGCAATGCTTCCAAACACCCTCAAGTGCTTTACAACTGGCTTATGTCCCGTAAACATCTCAAATGGCGTTGTGCCATCTAATGCTTTCGTCGGCGATCTGTTTCTTAGGTATGCAGCACATGCGACTGCCTCCGCCCAATAACTCTCGTTCAAGCCAGCACTATTAACCATAACTCGTGCCATTTCCACCAAAGTCCGATTGCAGCGCTCCGCAACTCCGTTCTGTTGTGGAGTGTATGGTACAATAAGCTGCCGTTTGATTCCTATAGACTTCAGATATTCGTCGAATTCCATGTTGACATATTCAGTTCCATTGTCACTTCTTATTACTTTCACCTTCAGGCCTTTTTGACGCTCTATCATGGTGATGTGCTCCTTAAATATTTTCGTCACCTCGGATTTGTGTTTCATGAAGTAAACGTGAATATATCGGCTTTTATCGTCGATCATCGTCACAAAATATCTGGCACCTCCATTAGATATTTGACTGATAGGTCCGCAAACGTCCGTATGTATAAGCTCAAGCAGCTCATCAGCTCTTGTTTGCGACTTCTCAAATGGGCTCACGTGACATTTGTTCTTCATGCAACTTATGCAGTCCAAATTTATTCTTGTTGAATTTAATGTCAATCCACGTACCATATCCTTGCTCTTTAGTTCTTGCAAGCTCTGCACATTTAGATGCCCATATCTCTCATGCCATTTCATAATATCATCCGAAGCTTTCGACACACACAATATCTCTGGAATCTTTGTTTCACACAGAAACAATCCGCCGACCTTTTTGGCCTTCATTATCGTACCATCTTTATCGTAAATCTTAGCAAATTCTTGATAGAATTCAACATGACATCCATTTGCAACTGCCTTCCCTACCGACAAAAGTTGCACTGCAAATCTGGAACAAATAGCACGTCTTTCAGTGTAATTTTAACGCCACACAGGCTGTTGACAACCACTGTTCCTCGTCCACACGCCGTGGTGAAATTGTTTCCAGCTAATTCGATATTTTCGTCATGTTTCTCAAACTTATCGAATAATTCACGATGTGTACACATATGCGATGTTGCTCCACTATCGATAACCCAAACATTCTTACTTATTCGATTAATTCCAGAAACACCAGCAAACGAACGATGTATCGATTCTTTATTCTTTGTTTCTTCGCTTTTTGCTACATTTTTCCACGAATTTTTTCGTTGTCCTCTTTGGATGTACATTTTGCCGCGAAATGCCCAGGCTGACCACACTTAAAGCATTTAAAATCACGACGGCTCTCTGTCTTTGCGTATTTTCCTCGCCCCTTGCCTCCATATCCAGTGGGACGCGCAGAAAATGATTGTGTGCTCTCTTTTTGATCGCAAACTTTTCGTCGTTCATTTTCCTCTGTCAATTTACATTTTATGACGCTCAGACTAGGTAATCCATCACGGGCCTCCAAAGCAACCACCAGATTCTCATAGGACGTTGGCAGACTGGCCAGCAGCATTATTACGATCAGCTCTTCCTGAAGTGTTATTCCAATTGCTGATAGGTTCTCAACAATGTTCGAGAACTCCATTATATGCGTTTGCACATTTTCGCTTTCTGCCATTCTCTTGTTTAGTAACTGTTTAAACAATGTCACCTTGCGTACGGGACCACTTGGACGATGAAGTTGTTGAAGCTCACTCCAAATTTCGCTTGCTGACTTGCACTTCTTTATGCAATTTATTTGCGACGCACTTATCGACAAAAACAGTACTGCCATGGCTTTATCATTTTCGCGCTTCCATGTCTGAAACGCCGCACTTGTCTCATCTTCTGGCTTTACATATTCGTTTGAAACCACAGCCCAAAGATTCTGATGCACCAAAACACTACGCGCCAAGACACACCATGAGTCGTAGTTGGTGTCATCCAACTTTTCAATATTGTACATAGAACTCATTTTCTGAATTTCTTTTTTAATACTTATTCGTTTTCTTGCATTGTCCGTTATGCACCGAAAAATTCTTAGTCTCAATTTCTTCTCTACTCTGTACACTATTTCTTAGTATACACACTTGTGCACTGGGTCCATAACCTGTTGGTTTGATGAGTAAGAAGAACTGCAACGTTTGGCTGCTTACAAGAGACTAAATTTATTTCATCTCAACAAAGTTAAAGGTATGAGCATTGTGAGAAAGCGGGGGAAGTTAATTCGGCCGACGCATATGAATTGGAAACTAATCGTAGAATATGAGACATGCTTGATTATTATGCACATCACACTAATCATTATCTTTATGAGCCTAAAGGGAGTGCGAGAGAGTCAACCGCGTCGGACAGCACTTTCATAAATAGGCTTTGTGCCTATTGCTTGAATGTGAAACTATCAATGTTCAAAATACCCAGTACGTATTTAAAATTTTCTTCTTTGAAATAAAATAAAACACAATCACTTGGATAACATAACTCAATTTTAATAAATCTTTACGCCAACTAATTCTGGATTTATTTTTAAATTTTGCTAGGATAAAAAATTGTTACTAGCGAAATGGTCATAACTTTCGACTCAACTTATACAAAAGGTTAAAATTATAATTAGTTCATTACTTCCACTTTTTATTGAACATAGCGGTAACACATACCCACTACGATACTATATTAGTAATTATGCTGAAGCTGTCAGGTATTCTTCGATATTAAAAGATGTGCAAATCTTATTAAGAAGTTATATTCAAAGTGTCTCACATCTTAGTACAACCGGCACATGAACTTAACTGCTTGTATTTTCTCTCGTAGAAAGCTCTCTTCGAATATACATTTGTTATGCGGCGCATGCGAAGTTTCACAAAGAGAGAAATATAGAAAAGAGTGTTTCGTAAAAGCCGGCAAAAATAGTAAAAAACAAGAAAGAAAAGTACAGTCGAGCGCGCCCGACCGTATAATACTCTCTGCATTTTCCCGATTAAATTATTAAAATCGGTATCCAGATATTACAATGAATAGTACTTGCATTAAAACACGTTGAAACAAAAACAATCTAAGCATAATCAAACACACATCTGTTTGTTTGTTGCGAATACACATACGTTTGACAATATATGATGCATGCATGTATGTATGTGTGTATTCGGCGCAGCCAGCGACCGCGGGCAGCGCTGCCGCCACACAGGCAGCAAAAACGTTCGAGCATGTGCTTGTGTGTTTCTGTCTCGCTTGCACCAATGGGTTGATATTGCGTTCAATTAACAATATTGTAACGCTTCTAGTTTTTCTTGTTTATAGTCCGATTTTAATGCGCCTTTCAGGATAGTTTAATATAGTTAGTCTCCACACCAGTTATAAACTACAATACTGTACGATACGGAAAAACGGCATTGAAGCTTGAAAACTATTTTATAAATTGTGGGAAAAGTGGGCGTGGCAGTCCAAATTTATAGATGGCAATGCAACTATGCTGTCGCTAGGAACTCCCGTACAAGAATTGGTGATCCTAGGTGCCATAGTTACTGAGATATTTGCCGAAAACACCAATTTTTCACGAGGTGTGTCCAGTTTTTTGCTTTTTGTGGGCGAATGGGGCGTGGCATCGAAAAAAAAAAAGATTCTTGTATTGACTGACTAAATATCTGATCGTTTGACACCAAGCTCGAACTTGTAGCTCTTACCATCTCTGAAATCTGTTTGTTCATACGGACAGACGGACAGACAGACAGACAGACAGACAGACAGACAGACAGACAGACAGACAGACAGACGGACAGACGGACAGACGGACATGGCTATATCGACTCGGCTTGTGATGCTGATCAATAATATATATACTTTATGGGGTCTGCCACGCCTCCTTCTGCCTGTTACATACTTTTGCACAAACCCAATATACTCTTGCAGAGAGTATAAAAAACGAATGAAAAATTCTTAACGTTAGAATGGAAAGCTTAATAATAAAATTATTGTTAAGCTCAGGTCTGCTTGATTAACAAGAAAGAAAAGTACAGTCGAGCGCGCCCGACCGTATAATACTCTCTGCATTTTCCCGATTAAATTATTAAAATCGGTATCCAGATATTACAATGAATAGTACTTGCATTAAAACACGTTGAAACAAAAACAATCTAAGCATAATCAAACACACATCTGTTTGTTTGTTGCGAATACACATACGTTTGACAATATATGATGCATGCATGTATGTATGTGTGTATTCGGCGCAGCCAGCGACCGCGGGCAGCGCTGCCGCCACACAGGCAGCAAAAACGTTCGAGCATGTGCTTGTGTGTTTCTGTCTCGCTTGCACCAATGGGTTGATATTGCGTTCAATTAACAATATTGTAACGCTTCTAGTTTTTCTTGTTTATAGTCCGATTTTAATGCGCCTTTCAGGATAGTTTAATATAGTTAGTCTCCACACCAGTTATAAACTACAATACTGTACGATACGGAAAAAACGGCATTGAAGCTTGAAAACTATTTTATAAATTGTGGGAAAAGTGGGCGTGGCAGTCCAAATTTATAGATGGCAATGCAACTATGCTGTCGCTAGGAACTCCCGTACAAGAATTGGTGATCCTAGGTGCCATAGTTACTGAGATATTTGCCGAAAACACCAATTTTTCACGAGGTGTGTCCAGTTTTTTGCTTTTTGTGGGCGAATGGGGCGTGGCATCGAAAAAAAAAAAAAAAAAGATTCTTGTATTGACTGACTAAATATCTGATCGTTTGACACCAAGCTCGAACTTGTAGCTCTTACCATCTCTGAAATCTGTTTGTTCATACGGACAGACGGACAGACAGACAGACAGACAGACAGACAGACAGACAGACAGACAGACAGACAGACGGACAGACGGACAGACGGACATGGCTATATCGACTCGGCTTGTGATGCTGATCAATAATATATATACTTTATGGGGTCTGCCACGCCTCCTTCTGCCTGTTACATACTTTTGCACAAACCCAATATACTCTTGCAGAGAGTATAAAAATATAATTATTATTCCACTCGCACTGTAACTTCATCCTCAAATATTTACTGCGCCTCACGGTATGCAATATTGTGCTTACTTGTTAGTTGCTTGTTGGTTTGCAAGTAGAATGGTATTTTGATGTATTGGAATACTGGTTGCTGGACTAAATGCAATACGCAACGCAATGACCCGACCCGACGTATTTGAACGTTGACTCGTTTCTGTTAAGTGCGAACTTTTATCAAAGCCTGATGACAAAAAAATGCGACAAGGCAATAGACGAACATGCTAACTGAGCGCAGTTTTAGCGACTCGTTAATATTGAGCTCGTGTTGCACATTGCCATTTACTCTCTTTCTCTCACACAATTTGCGGAAACTTCAATTCACCGCAAAATGTTCGAAATGAGCAGCCAAATTGCGAGTTCCTTCCTTAATTGCAATCTGGCATCAACCCTTGCGTCTCTTGTGAACGTTTCGAATTATGAGCTCTTGAATGTTTCTGTTCGAGTGCTCTTTAACAAAATACTGTATAACAGTCTAGGCCAATTGAGCTCCAATCTCATATTCTCTTAAATGTTTGCATATTTTATAGTATCTAGTATACACTGTGAAGGAGTATGACGTCACCTGTCTTGTTGACGAGCGCGCCGGTAATGTAAACAAAACATAAATACCAGCAAATACATATGCTATATTGTATCAATTGAAGAGTAAAATAAAATGGAGGAATGGGCACTTGCCGCTTGGTGAAAAAACATTTTGAAATTTTTTCGCCCTCTACAAGTTTGTTATCTGGTTTTCTATTAAGTACACGACGGACAAATAAGTTATGTTATTTTTGTTGCCTTCGATATCAATTTTAAATACATTTTTCAATAATAATAATAAATTACATAGAAACAACTAAAATATGATACAAAAAAAGCACTAAGAGAGGAGCCGAAAACCATCGAAATGCTTAGAAGTCGAGTGAACCGCAATTTAAAGAAATTAGTTATGAAAAAAAGGGACATGCCTGACTCTTTTCTTGGCACATTGGGTGACAGTGAATGATTCTACCAAACCTTAATGTGTGTGCAACCAATAAGCTGTGTAGGAAACTGACAGAACGGCACTCCATGGATTAATGTGTAAAGATGCGACTTGACTAGGAGCTATACATCTTAGAAAAATACGTCAAGTACGCACCGGGAAGGCTCCAAAGCCTTTTTGATGAGAAGTGGAGAAGCGGCTATGACAGTATACTTCATTTACGCGCTGCACTCGAGTTACACACAGGACTTAAAAAACAGGCAAACTTTTCTGGGCTATTTTCTACTCCCAAATGCCAGCGAAATCTAATAATGAAAAACTTTTCTCTTGTTAACTTGATGAGTATAACATTTTTCAACAAAAAAGGAATAAGAGTCGTATGAAGCTTGTGTGTATGGTCTATATATACGAAATGCCCAAGCGCTGTGAAAGGTAAGATAAGTTTTGTTATACTTCCAAAGTATTTTATAATATGCTGAGGTTTTACAAAAATGGGTAAATTATGTAGTAAAATATATAATAAATTTAATATTTAATATCGTACTAAAATTTTAGAATCTGAACAAATACATTTTATAAAAGTACAAAGACTTGTTCATTCAATATCTATGAAAGGATTACTGACACTGTGACTGTTATTTATGTCGTACTCTGTTACAAGTCCAAGTGTTGCTTTTTTACCTGAAAACATTGCTGTCTGTTAAACATGAAAGAGAGAAGAGAGTTATGGAATTTATAAGCTATGTGCGTTGGGTCACCACCGTTAAAAAATCTTTTTGCAAAAGCATTTTTGCTGTGCAAGAAGGTCTCAAAAAGTCCAGCCACCGTTCATTTCGGTACAGCCTTAACTTTTTATTAGCCCACACACAAAAAGAACAACCAGGCCAACCGGTGAAGCATTGCCGCGCTTTGCTTTGAGGACTAGTTAGCATAACTTCACGAGCCGCAAGCGAAAATGTCTGCGAGCTGCTGCTTATATAAATTTATACATTTATTTATTTTGTTTGGTACGCCAGTGTGTGTAAACATTAAAAAATATTTATTCCTTTTGCATTTTAAAATTGGGCCTAAAAGCATTTCTAACCACTTTATTAATTAACTGTAGCATTACACAAAACTCTTCTCCAACCAGGTACACCCAGTTTGACCTATATTATTGTGTTTTACATAGATTCCATATTTGGAAAAGGCTCATCACATCACGAAACGTTATTTTAAATACACCAAAGCAATAACTAGTATTTTATTAATTACAGAAATGGACTGCACGAAATTAGAAAGCAACATATAATTACATAACTAGATAATTATTGATTAATTTTATTTCTAGGCTCAATTGAATTGCGACGTTTTTTTATTTCTTGATTAACTTGATTAAAATCAAATATATTTTTGCAGCATATTTACTAATGCCAACAATAAGCGCATGACGCGTTATGCGTTTGGGAGATGGGTCGTTAACGTTATTTTCCATTCGTTTTTAACAGCTTGACCAATTCCTAGCCCCTCTTCTTGTGGTTTAGTTGGCAGCCATCAAATGCAAAACCACATACTTCAACAACACATGGTCGAAATCTGTCACTTCTGCAATGTACCTCACAAGCGTATATGTGTATGGATAAAGTAAGGCTAAACTGACAGCAAATATGTAGGAAAAGAGGAAAGTAGAGTGGAGTCAAAAGCTCACACTTAGACTTGTGCCTAGGGACAGGAATAGTGACAAGCATCTCAGCATAGCACACATAGCACACTAAGAGAACCGCAAAATTATTTCGATATTTTGAGCATCTTTACTAGCAAAGTTTGAGAACTCTAGGGCTACTTTAAGCACTGGCTTGTTGTATGTATTATTTTGATATGTATTTAATTCAGTAACTTCTTTTAATATATGAGTTTTTAATTTCGAAAATTGTTGTTCGTGAAAATAATACATGAATCTCATTTAGAAATTGATACTCCATAGTTTTATAAATTATCTATAGAGATTTTATATCGTTGTATGTCCTCTCGATTTATTATTTTTTTGTTTTTAAATAAGGCAACGCAACTAAACAGCCTTTAACAAATTGGTTGAACGACTGTTGGAAGACTTGAACAACAAAGTACCCACATAATTGGCATGTTAATCAACCATTATGTGCTCATTGTTAATTAAATTTTGTTAAATTCTTGAGCACGGCTACTGGTGACTTTACAGTCCCGTATAAGACTACTTACAGTGATGTTACGATGACCTTATGACCAAAACTCATTAATTTTTAATTTGTAGAAATTATAATTGCCAAAGCAACATCTAGATGAGCGTCATACAGCTGTACTTTTAAAATGATATCTGCCACTTGTTCCACTGGAAGCATTTACTTGACACCCGAGTGGCATGACTAAGTCCTAACACAACACATCTTTGACCTCGTTAATTGACCAAGCTATTGTGCGAGAAGAATGTGTGCATCACTTTATGTATAATTAGAGGTTTGAAAATATCTTCAACCTTCATAAAACCAATTGATCGAACAACAACATGAATCATCATTAAAGGTTGGAGTGACATAGTTTAACTGTTTTTGTTAAAGAATCATGGTAACAAATATATATGTTCTGCTCACCACGAGCTAACTGACAAACAATTTGTTTCATTATTGGAAATGTCACTTTTCTTTATGAGTTTTGTATACTTCATGTGAATACCTTTCCCAAATGCCATAAAACTGAGATTAAATTTAGTAATAGTAGTTGGTAGTTTACGAACACACATTTTCAATCTACTATAAAATCGCCAACTTCTTATGCAACTCAAAGGCTATTAGTCAAAGGGAACACAATTAAATGAATTAACAGCAACATTTAAATTTTCAACTGAGGGTTGTGAAGTGTCCCATAAATATGTGACATATGACCCATCGGCCCCTTTACTTGTTCTCCATTAACAAAAAAAACCACAAACTTTGAGAAGCAGTTGGTTGCTTTAGTACGCCTTCAAGTGCTACTTTATTGATGCCTGCTTTCATCAATCAAGAATCAAGAAGGGTTCACCCTTGAACCATTGAACTCCCTTTCAGTTTTAGTTAACTTTTTGGTTGCGTTGCGTAATTGCATTATTTCTTTAATAAAAGTCAAATTAATTGGCAGCAATTGTCCGTCCTCTTAAAACATATTTTTCATTTCCAATTTTCACTTCATGAACAAAATATTTTGTGTTCAAAATGCAAGAACTGGTAACTGGTAAATATTTAATGGCGTGTTTTACTTTGATCTTTCCCGCTCAAATTTCTCGATTAAAGCAATTTACATTTATGTGTAAAACATTTTTGCCAAATGATCATTAAATAAAGTTATTACGGGGTCTAACATCAAGTGGTCGCTGTTGTGCAAATAAATTTCACTGAATGTCGACAAAAAATTCTATTTCATGAACGTAGCATGCTTCAAATTTTACAGCAAATAAACATTCCACATGGCCGCATGTTTTTGTCTCTATGTGTGTCTAAAGAGTTTCTTTTCCCTTATTGTACAATATTTTCATAGTTTTCCACAGTTTGTTTGACATAAATTAGAGCGACAGCCAGCAGAAAAGCACAAAACTTCAGCTTACTCATACTTTGATACAGTTTTTTCATTCTTGCGCGCAAACTTCTGGTGAATTCTCTTTTTTAGCTATCAAAAACAAAAAAAAGTAATAATAATTTTATCTATTTCCATACTCATAATTTAACATTTACTTTTCTATAAACATGTTGGATGCTTAATAAATATGTAAAATATCTGTCTAACTTTACCACCCCTTGCTGATCAAAAAATGTTTCTAGTAAACAGGCGTCTTATGACCTTTAGCCGACCAAATGTGCGTTTGGATTGTTCCCCTGCAAGCCAAACCCATTGTTACAAATGGCTGAAGAATGTCGTCAATGTCGCCTCGTGTAAATCATATTTACAGTGGTACAATAATTCAATTAGGTTGCCCCAAGCACCAGCAGCCCTCTTCTATCTTCCAGGGACTATTTCCCGTTCTCAGTTGCTGCCATAGGCTCTACAACAACGAATGAAATTTAATTAAACACAAATGGCCCTTTGACCTCTTGTATGCATTTTGTAACCAATGCCTTGTATGGAATATGTTTACACTTTTGATATTTCTTCTTATTGAGTTAGTAAAAGACTTAAACAAAACTGTAGCTTATTGTCTTTTTATGAACCCAAAACTTTTACGAAGTAAATTAAAATTTTTTCATATCTAAAAAATATTAGGCATTTAATGAATTGTAGAGTAACTTGTACAACAAAAACTTTAAATTTTTTTCTCGAAAATTTCTTAACAGTGCCATATGAGCGTAACAAAACCATTTCGAATCAATCATTCTTAAAGGTGAATGGCAGAGTGGTATATGGTAAACATAATATTTTTATATTATCACAATAATAATATGCAATACAATTTTATTTAATTATAGAATAAAATTTAACAAAAAAATAATAGAAATTTAGCAAACACTTATTTCATACATCAATAAAAACTTTCGAACGAGAAAGCTCAGTTTATCCACCGGTTATCATCAAGCTTTATTGTTATACAGCAAAAGCAAAACTGGCGGAACAGAAATAAATAAATTTTGTATTGTTTAGCTTGTGTCAGCTGTTCAAACGGCATGCAAAGGCTTATAGCTACAACAATTGTTATTAAATACGCCACCTAGCGAAAGACTCTAACAAGCGGAGTCTGTAGCAGCTTGCTTTTTCCTATTTACTTTAACGATGGCTTCTTAATTTAATCAAAAGCTGGCGGAACAGAAGCAACTAAATACATTTTTTTATATTGTTCAGCTTTTTTCAGCTGTTTAATACAATATGCAAAGGCTTTTAGCTACAATATTTGTTATATTGTAATACGCCACCTAGCGATAAATTTTAAAAAGTGGAGTCCGTGGCTTCTTGGCTTCTTATTATATACTTTTAGGATGGCTTCATCTTAATTTAATTTTATTATTTTTTCGTTTTCAAAAATATCTCACGACAATAATATGTTTTTAAGCATGTCTCTTGCTTTTGACAGTTTGACCAACTTCGTTTAGAAAATAATAAATAAATAAAAGAGTATGCAATTGTGTGGGCTTAAAAGGCAATGGAATTGATACCATGATCTGAAACACTGCGACCAATTTATTTATTTTGCACGAAAAACATTTGCATATCTGTCAACTTTTGATTCGATGGTTAATTATATACTTATGATTATATAATAAAAATATGAACTTCGTAATTGTTTATATTTAAGCTATACATATAATGAAATATATTTTAATTTGTTCAATCTTTTGTAACCTTTTGTCCCATTTGATGAGAACATAGAGAAAAAGTACAAGCACGTGTCCCCGTTCGCCAAACATCGCGATAAGAAAAGTGCAAACATTTTGACAATATAATGTAGGTTCTCCAAAAGCAGCAGATACAAACTGGACACGAGACTCGTTGACAACATTAGTCAGGACAATACAGCAAGCGAGGGAGCGCAGTCTATAATTATAATTCCATTACCATTACTAAGCGAAGGAGGCGCGAATGTGCACCAGCATCGGCACATGACATAAAAAAGGAAGAAAGAAAAATTAACAAAGTGCGATTTGAAAGGTGCAGCAACCAACTTTGCAGATCCTGTAGTCATGTCAAAGACAATTTGAGTGGCGTAATTGCTGAAAGAGCGAACAAGCTAATGATGGGCACTTGAACACTTGCCTGGGCACAAGGATAATGCAGGCTGCAGTTTCGATGCGCTGTTAATGTGCTCGCGTCAAGTGGAGCCAAGAGCAGGTGAATTTCTTTCCCCTTGGACGAGTCGGATGCGGAAGTAAGCAGTATTCGTTTGATTTTTGACGAATTACTCAGTTTGAAGTCAAGTTTCCCCCAATTTCAATTGCTATACCATTTTACTCACTCTCCTTATATGTCTCTTTCCGCTATTTTTTTTTAATCTATGTTTATGTCCCTCTTCCTAATTTCGGTTCATGTAGTGACTAAGACCTCGTACTAAAATCACTCGATTGTCGATATACTATATACTACCAAGTAGGGTATAATAAAATAGCCATCTAAACGTTATAAAAGATCTGTTACACAAAAAATACCACAGTTCAAGAAGCAACGAAAATTTATATTGGTATATAATTAATGATTAAAATTCATCATCACATATGTCGCCTTTTTTTTACTAAGGGCGCAGTGCCAGCAGGGACCACGGTGATGCTACAATTCTGTAGCTGTTAATTTTTTTTACTGATACACAGTCGCATACCGGCTTCAATTATGTGTAGTAAGATTAAAAGACCTGATCGGTAAGACTGGTGTTTTTGGTAAAAGTTTTGCAAGATGTAGTTTGCCACAATTAAGAAAGCGGTCACACAGAAATTAATTTTGATTTGATTTTGATTTCCGACTCAACTCGTATATAAATTTGTTTTGATTATGGACTCATGGGACCGATCAACAAACAATAAAAGCTAATTATGCAAATGTCACAGTTATAGAGCACAGTTTGAAAATATTTCGGGAGCGCTACTGTTTCGATCAAAAGCTATTCATTGATCCGGCGATTCGTAGTTTTAATGTTGATGCCCAACAGGGCATCCGCATGAGGGAAGCAGGAAAACATTTTGATGTTTATTGGTCTTAACCTGTTGTCGAGCGTTTTAAATGAGAACATAACTGCTTCTGTTGCCGGTTGCCGGTTGCCGGTTACCGGCAACTGCTAATTAACCCTTTCCCATTGTTGTTTTCGTTGACAGTGCCGGCTTTTTACGGTTTAATTGTGGGCTCAACGGTCGGAGTTAGCCACAAGAAACAAAGAAATCAATCTCAAAGTGTGTTGACAAGTCAGGCTCATCTCAAAGGTCTCATAATTACGAGTTCAAGTCCGGTCGGCGGCATTAAGTATACCTTTAGGAAAATGTCCATTAAGCAATGCTTTAATTTATATGGGGAGCACTGCATTTCAATTAAATACACCATTTATACAGATTGCTAAAGAGCTTACAACTGTGTTAAAGGTTAAGAGAAAAGCCAAGAAATGCCAAGGCAGCACGTGAGGCTAACATATCGCACTTTAGAAAGCGGAAGTTAGAAATTTGTTTTATTTAATGATGCAAAATTGCGACATTTGAACGTTAATAAGAAAATATGTTGTAAATGAAATATGCTTTATCCTTGAAACATCATTTAGCTGAGACTCCATTTTAAAGTGTATTGTCATTCTTTCTGATCTGCTAATCGCGTAAAATATAACACCATTACCGCCATAAAATAAATTTTCTGCCATAATATCTGTCGAATCAATTGGTGTCCCTTTAAATGCAAGATATGAAAGGGGGCTGCTCATCTTGTCCAATGTCCAGAAAGATTTTGATTTATGTCAAAACAACATAGAACACACAAAAAGTAAAACACAAATCAAACGCAAACAGCGCGACGGAATATCGCATCAGCCCAATCAGTACTGGTAAGAGCTTTGCAGAAGTTCAATATTTTTAGCTAAAGTAGCTCTTAGTAGCTGTTGTATGTCTGTATCCGTTGCTGAGCGAGACAAAAACTCAAAACGAGCGCAAGATCCAAATGTACAGGAACGCTCAGGTACTTTTTGTCGTGACAACTTTCAGGCGTTTGCAAAAAACTAAGATCAGGAATCCAGAGATCGAATAAAAATCGGGACGATCCTGTAGTTACAATTCCTGTCTGCCTAACTCATTGATATTTTGAACGCGAGCGTATAAAAATATTCTGTTGTCTCGATGTGGCGTGGCCCAAAAGTGTCGCCCCCAGCTTATGATCGTGGCGATCGCTGATGGAAATGCGCGTACAACATCCAGCAAGCAATCCAACATTGCAATCAATACACAACTCGCGCCCAAAAGAATCAACTTTTTGCAAAGCATACAGCCTGTCAGTCATAGTCATGCCTGGACATTCCGAAGTGGCCACGATCCGGCTCAGAAATAAGGCTTTGCTTTTACTTCTCCTGTGTCTTCTGATTGCTACTGGTGGAAAGCGTTCACACTGTACGGCATTCTTGGTTTCTACGCGTCCTCAACGCTTTTTAGCTTAGTTTACGAAGTGCAATGTCCCTTCAGAACCCAAACTCTGCACGTTTTACAATTATAGTAGCTTTTTTATTTATTTTGTGTCTCCTATTTGGCCAGTAAATGTATATTTTTGTCACATTAATGATTTAGTTATAGTTTTTTAAATGTATATTCAAATGTTAAGATCTGACTAAAATAACAAATCTTTAAAACATTTATTAAAACCATAAATAATCTGGTTAGCCGCTTACCTCAGTGTTTATGAATATAAACTCACTTATATAATAAGGGACCCCCTTTCATATTTAGAGTATTTAAGGCTCTGTGCTGAAAGTTAATATCAAGCTCTTTTTGTCAATTTAAATCGGTGCAATTCGATGCTCTGACTGTTAAAGCCTTTTGTCCCAGACGACAGTTTCGATCTGATTTCTCTGTTTATCAATTCTGCTCACATTGCAGCCACACCAAATCACACAATACTAAGTCGAGTCAGCTTCGTTGCCATTGTCGCTATAGCCTGTTTCGTTAATGTTTTCTGAATAGTGGGCCAAAATGAATTTTTCCTTCCTAAAATATTAGGCCGATTGAAGTGATAAAACAGATCGAATTTGGAAAATCTGAAGCTGATTTTTCTTTGAAATGAATATACTTGATTAATTGTTCAGTCGTAATATTTTTAAAGCAATGGTAGATGAAAATTATAAAATGGCACCCGTAATAACAGTGGTATAGAAATATTTTTAATTTTATTATGCTTCTAACAAAAATCTTTAACACCTCAAATATTAAAGCTAAAAATAAGTCAACGAGCAACAGTCATTATTTTTTCAACGAGCTATTTATTTATTCTAAAATAGTAAAATTGTTAAGATGGAAATAGTAATATGCTGTAATGTAAATATTCGAAGCCAACTAAAATTATTAAACAGAGCACATTGTGTCGGCCATCCTCAGATTGAAGATGGAGCGGGCTTATGTCACCGCGGGCGATTTATAGTAATGGTCGTGCCAGACATCCTGTAATTTTGCACTTTGCAGTATAGTTTTGGTGCCAATTGGCGTAGCTGGCAACTTGTTGACACCTCATTGGCGTGTAAGTTAATTAAAGATCACCTGAAAGACACCGTAAACAGGTATTTCAGGGACCACCAGCCGCCTTATAAGCATTAACTACAAACACGTACTTCCTTTAAATTATTCAATAATTGTTTAAATTCATTGGCCTCTGAGCAGAACCATATCGGGTTTTTCATATATTTACAAGTTTTTTTTCACATCTGCCTATATTATATATATAAGTCTTACAATTATTTTATCTATATGTTCTTGAACATGCAGTTTTTGTTTTTAAACTCTAGAATTATCTAATTTTTCTTATATTTATTTTTATTTTTTTTGTATACTTCAAAATATATTACATTTTATAAAAAGTAACCGCACGTTAACTTCCAACGGGTCGAATGTATTATTTCTAAACCTACAATATGCATTATTCTACCTAGATTATTATTTACTTTCATTTAAGATTTATCACGATTATGAACCCATGTGTTTAAAATTAATTTAACCACGATAAGGGTTAGAGCTATAAAATTATAAATGTTTAGTTGACCACCTCCACACTGCAGTCTTCCTCAATATCCACGCCTTCCAACTGCGGCTTTTTCAATACTGTAGCGTCCTCTGAGCTTCCATTACTCGTGCTACTATTGCTTTCACAAGAACTTGAACTTGAACTTATACTTTCAAGATTATCACGCTTTGTTGCAGATCTTTCCAAACTCTCATGTAAGTCGCTGTTAAGGCGCAGACGCTTGTCAGGTTTCTTCAACAGCTCCTCAATTGAATACGGATTCCTTTTGCGAATGTTGTTCCTATTACTGAGCGTTTCTGTTATGTTATTTGTTGAAATAAGAGACAACGCTGATGGCGATGATTTTCCGGAATCACAATCACTCACAGGATCACTCATTGTGCACGGTTTCGTTAAGTCAATTGAGCTTTCCGATTTGGTAAAACCGCCGCCAGCTGAACAGCTACCCGCTGCAACAGCAGCTATGTTGGCTGTTCCTTGCGACAAATAAGTATTACTATAAGGTAAAAACGGGCCACCTGTAGCTGCTGCCTGAGCTGCCTGCATATGCGCTTGAGTGTAGTAGAGCAATGAGGGATTCCAGAGCCAGTGCTTATGTAGTGCGGAATAGCTAAGGTCTAATCCACCCAATTGGCTGGACATAGCGCTGGTATGTCCATGGCTGTGACTATTTCCTTGACTAGGTAAGAGCTTTGGTGCAGGATTAAGGGACTGACCATCGGCCATCGACGACGTCGTTGGTTTAGGGTAGCGTGAAGAGGAGCCCGATATCGTTGAAGTGGCCGGCGTACTAGAAGCAGACGGGGCTCGAATACCACTTGCTGTAGTATTACTGGCATTTGTATACATCTGAGAAGGCGTGGCATAATCATTAGAAGAACTACTGCCAGATAAATGATGAGCAGCTGCTGCTGCCGTTGCAGCGGCTGCATTTTGTTGACTGGAGGTCATTTCGTCAGTCCAGAGGCCACTGTTACGCAATATTCGATTAATTGAACTAATCGATGGAACTGAGCTTGGATCGCAGACACGTTGTTGTTGCAATTGTTCACGTATTTCCCAGGCAAACATGCCGCTGTTTTCCTCCTTAAGACGAATGATTTTCTTTACAACAGTTGGGGTGGCCACTTGCTAAAGTTAAAGGAAAGAGAGAAAAGTTTGCTGCTGAGAGAAACAATTTCCTATTTATTTGAAAATGTACAATATTTGTATGTAAATATTTAAAATGTTTTTAAATATTTCACAAAAAAAATGCATCGTCGGTAGTAATTGCCGTGAAATTTCATTGTAAAATTAATTGAGCTTTGAGGCGCGCAAAACATATAAATGCCAGTTAAACAACGCCCACTTTAGCTGTTATTTCAAGAGATTTTCATCAACCCGTTTTTAAGCAATATGTTAATTTGAAAATAAGTTTAAAAGACTAAACCACCTTTTTATTACCCTTTCAGCGTTCACGTGTGACGTGGCAATTCATTATAAATTCATAAATACTTATATGTTTTGTAGTCGTCTCAAAGTGAGTCCGCATTTACATCATAGATCTTATCAACGCATATACACGAACGCGCATTGTATACCTGTACAACTAACCCCTGTTGCGGCTACTATAGCTGTAACTCCCCCTAGCTACGCCGTAGCACCGTCACGTCCTTAGGGCCGCATTTATACATTGTCCCTGAGTAGGTGTTAAATGCACGTTTTGTTTAAGCAAGTGCAAGTAGTTATTGAATCACCCCCAAAAAGTGACCGGGTGTGGTAATCACCGCTATGAGGTACACTGGGTTGACATTTACTTCAGAACAAGACCCGTCGGCAAGCAATGCACCTGTATTATTGCTTGGCCTGGAAATAATGTTTAAATGATTTTGTTGTGCTACTGTTAACAGTGATTCCCGCTTATCCTTGGGCTTCACAATTACTTTTGCAACCTGTATGATACTAGCATGTTGTCGTCACTATCAAATTTGAATGGCCTAGCACCGACTCCACGGTAGAGTCAGTAGCTGATTGAGCGTGCGAAACTAAGCAGCTGACTAAAGTCGCCGTAGTAACAAAAAAAAAGCGTGCTGGCTTATCAACGGCAGTAAACGAGATTGATTTGTTGCGCTCTGCCCACGCTAATGTCTCCTCCAGTTTATAAAACCTGTCATCCCAAAAAAACATGTAAACTAGCTGCCTTATCTTTAATACTTTATGGATTTACTGCTGTGCGTTTGATTTTTTATATATATATAAATATAATGGTTTGTTGATTTTACGGAACACACTTGCGCATATCCCACGAGCCCATTCAAATCGCACATAAACTTACCTTGGTCTTGCTACCACCTATTGATCCTGGTCTAATGGAACCAGTCTCATAAAATCGTGTTAAAATTTTTGAAACGCAGCCTACAAGGAAAGTAGTGAAATCTTTTAATAGATTGTTTTGAAGTGTTCTACTTGAAGGCTTTTCTTACCATGCGAGACAAGAAGTTGTCGGGATATATCGCATGGCCTAACTCCGCATAATGCCAAATCGACAATACGACGACGCACACAATCAGGCAAAGGACGTCCATTAACAAAGACTCCGCCCAGCTGGTTGACACCCGCTTGACCTGCAAATTTAAAAACATTAGAATATTCTTATAAACAATATTTTAATTTTTTTACGCTAAGCGCACATAAGCTTTAACATGTGAAGACATTAATAATATTAAAGAATTTTAGTTTTTCCCAATAAGTTGCGAACATGTTTTATAAATATGAGTACCTATCGAATAAAAATGTACACTAATTCTATTTTTGCTTTTGTTTACCATTTACTATTACAGAAAGTCTTTTGAATCATGTCATACGTCTATTAAGCTCCTCAGTAATTATTAGTAATAAGACAATACATTGTTTTCAAATTAAATATATTAATGCAGGGACAAAGCCAACGGTTTGTGAATTTTACAATACAAGCTATCATTTAGAGTTCACTTTTTTAGTTTTATTTATTTAAATGATTACTTGTGATTATATCGCCAAACACTTGAAACACTTTTAACTCATTAGCTGATCAAAAAGTGACCTAAAACTTACCTGTATGTGGCATGATTTGAATTCAAATCTAACTCCAATTTCGGCCACTGTTTAGAGCAAAGTGAGTCGCCTGCGTAAACTATTGGTTTTATTTTAAAGTTTTGCTTAATCGTCGAATTTTAATCAAATTTAAAGAACGCCATAAAACCCCTTGAGTCGTTGTTGCCTGTTGCAGTTGATGGATGATGTTGCTAAGATGTTGGGTAAGACGTTCTCCCGTCTGAGCTGGTAGCTGGGGAGATGGATTTTTTATTGCTTCCACGAACTCACTGCGCACGCTCTTCAGCCGGGAATCAGATCGGTAAAAAAAAACTAGTAAGGAAAATACATAAAACTTAATTATTTCATAAAACTAGCGAGCGAGCCACTAAAGTGGTAGCCTCAATATGAGTTATCAGTGGCCACCGGAAACTTAATTTCTTTTGTTAGTTTTTTGCGAACTTTGCAATGCTAATTTCCACAGTTAATGAAATTATATATTTTATTTTTGTCGATAATAAAATATTTTAATGACTTTAAAAATAAGAAATTATAGTTTCTTGAATGAATAGACTTAAAGTCAAAATATTGGGTTTATCAAAATATAAATAATATAATATTTCGAGTCTAATTAAAAAATATACTCTCAGGATCTCAACAATTATAGAGTTATTATTTTGTGTTGAAAAATTCCTTTCAATTTCTGTTTGTTTTATTCAACCAATCCTCGTTTTAATCCTTACCTGTTTTTATTTTTATAATATTACAAATATTTTTTTTTATATCATATATTTTCCATTTTTTGCACTTGCACAATAACAATCAGTTTTTTGCATTACACAATATCCTAGGTAGGCATTAAATATGTTTGCATTTAAATATGTATTGCAAATTAAAACACTTGGCTCCCGGCGTGTTTTGCCTTGTCACAAGACCGTCAAAATTTAAACTAATGCGTGCGAATCGCGCTGGCAACTAATAACGCATCAACGATCTGAAATACTGTTCCTAATGTCCGGAGCCCTTCCGCGTTTCGACAAGCCAACTCTGGACTACTACCGTCACTAGAAAATATTCACTTACTGACAAATCTTCACGGCCTCTCAACGGTAACAGGGCGGGCGAAACGTTTTTCTGGTGTAACCGGTTTAACGGCAACTGGCAGCAACTACAACGCCAGCCCCTGCTAACCGACGCCTGAGCCAATCAGCAGTCGTTCAGAAGTGCGCATGCCTTGCAGTGAATTTATTTTGGCTTCCCATTGGTCAATGCTATCCATGAATCTACTTGAAGGCCCTGAAGGGTCTAATACTGCCGCACTGTGGATCATTTTCATCTTGAGCATAAAATTCTGCTGTCGCCCAATTTAGATTTACAAACAAATATATTTAACGAAAAATAATATGTTCACTATTGTTGAACTTTTATATAAATCGATATAAAGATGAGAAATACATTATATCATGCAAACCAAAAATAAAATCAATATATTACAATATTATGTATAGGTATAACATACAACTCGATCAAGTAGAAAACATTTGCATAATTTAAGCATTCTATGAAACATGAATTGCGGTTTATTGTAGGATGAACACATTTTATTCATGAAATATTGAATTCTACCACTGTGCCGTTGATGTCGAAGCGTTGCGGTAGCCGTATCCGTAGCCGTTGCAGTCGCGTTCCGGCCAATCGGTAGCGTCATCCCAGCACGCAAACGTTTCTCAATATCCACCACAATATAACTGAGGCATATACCACCCATTAATGTGAACTAGTGGAAGTGAATCTGCTTGGCGTAGCGGTTGGCCTGGGCGAAACAACAACGGCTACGGGCGTGCGCTGGTCCCTGTCTCTACCTGGCTGCTTCTCTCTCTTATAGGAAGCTTTTGATGTGGATAAATTGTGCTTTTGGGTGGCGGCATTATATAACGTTTTGGCATAAGCGTTAATTGAATACAACAATCGTAGACTGACAATTGAATTGAGAATGAATTCAAATTGGGTGACAGCTGGCAACGAAAGATAAAACTGTATTATTGACTGTATTTAGAAGCACTTGCGGGAAGTTTATTGAAAATAAACTAAAGTTTCGGAGTAGAGTCATATAGCATAATTAGTTAATCGAAGAGTTAAAGACATGTTTATGCCAATTGCTTACACCATATTCAAGGAAAGCAAGTGATTTAATATTGAAAATAAACTAAAGTTTCGGAGTAGATTCATATAGCATAACTAGTTAATCGAAGAGTTAAAGACATGTTTGTGGCAATAGCTTACACCATATTTAAGGAAGCCAAGTGATTTAGCGTTAGCCGCGTGGCTTGTACATATCAACCTGTACCTACAAAGCCCAACTCTTAAAAGATGCAAAATTCTTAGACCATAAATTCGTGGGGTGGCTCAGTTCCGACATAAAACCCCGTCACCGAGTCTGCTGCACTTCAGAGATAAAAGTGTCAAAAGAGAATGAGGCCCAAAACGAGTAACTCATATACAATGGTCCTTGACTCTGGTATACCTACTCAATCTGATTTTCAGTACTAGTACCAGCTGCTGCTCTGCTTTTTCTTACTCAACCAAGCGCAGACTAATAAGATCAACCGAACCAGCCGTGCGAATAAAAGCGACGCCCAACACACGATTACATTGTGCTCAACCCACCCAGAGGCCACTTTGCTTGTACTGCTGTCTGTCTAGTATACTGACAATGCGATTATGTGACCATGGACTTTTCAAGTGGCTGCAATTACTCAGCCCCTGCCCAAAACACGCCCCAAATTAAGGTCAAAACTCAAATCTGTGTGGGAAGCTAAGTTTGTAATCCCTTCAATGCACAAAAAATGAGAAATCGGAAGTGGAGGATAGCCGAACGATGAAAGCCTCCCCAAGGAGGGCGTCAAATTGGCTTAACTTCTTCCGATTGAGTTAGTTTCCCTTCGAACTTACAATCGCTTATATTGTAATTGCAAAAGAAGCTGTTGGTTACTGAACTCTGTCCGTTATAAAAGGATTTTTTATATTGGAAGTTCCTAGTCGACACATATGCATATTTTAATTTTCGCAAGGGCTTTTTATTAAATTAAAATATGGATTATGGTTCTAATGACTGAAAGAACAATATACTCTAGCAGAGAGTATAAAAATAATTATTAGTTTTAATAGTAGCACAACTCATAATATTTTGTAGCTTATTTATATAAGTTATAAGTGTTGCATGGGATTTTAAAATTAAATCGAAAACTATTAGATATAGTGGTATATATGCCCGATGCTTATTTCCATATTCAAAGCTCGTGCCTGAGAACCGTCTACCAAAATGCCTTCAAGGTATATTTCATGGTCATTAATAAAAAGCAACGTCTGATGGTGCCGTTTCTGATCGTCGACAACGCTTAAGGCTACGGCTACTGTTAAAGAATTTCCAAATTGGTTTCTTAAAAGTTGCAAAAACTATATGTATATTGTGTGGGTGCCTGGGAGCAGTAAACTAAATTACCTATTGTTTTTTGACCATCACAAGTCATATATACTGCAACCGTATATTTTCAAATTGCAGGGGAGGGCTAATTGACGGTTCGAGCTCGAGTTAAGAATATTTTTGTTCGGTGTTGCAATCAGCAGATGCAACATCCACAACATTTTTGTCGATATAAAGACGACGACGACGTCGATTTTTTTTGTGTTGGCCAAATTGGCGCAGGTTAAACATGTGCCCAAATCATGAGCATGGTTGTTCAGTATACCTTGTAGTTATAACTTCCATGCAATGTTATTTTGATGGATGCACCTGAGACAATCAGATAGTTGCAGCAGGCCCTGGCATGCACCTTGCGTTTTAGACTGAGACACGTGCCCAAAGCAGGAGCAACACCTTAAAAACGAGCGTATTGAGCAGACAGTGAAGGCATACAATCGATTGGACAATTAGGCAATCTTGCAAACAGTTGCCGACAAACGATAAGATAAGCCGACTAGTCATATAACCTCTGTTATTTGCCAGGAGTTTCAAATTTTCGAAAAATTCTATTTTAACGTTCCTGTCCGCCTACACGCGATTTCAACTATCGTAAAAATGGAAAAACTGCCAAGGCTGCTTTGTCTATATCTAAGTAGAAGTCCTCGTTTTAGTCTTAAATTCCCAATTAATAAAAGTAATTTAGACAGCGTTTTGAGTGCGACACCTGTCCAAATGGTGCTGGTTGGTCAACGAATCAAGATAAGAAAATGAACAATTACAACGAACTTTGACAGCCGGCGGCATAATTGTAACATTTTCTCACATTAAAGGACGAAGCAGGACGCTCCACTGGACGCACAAAATGGTTGTCGCTTTGAAGGGTGAGAAGCTGCTTGTGAAGACAAACTTTGCGTGTATACAGGACTGTGTCTCGCGATAAATTAATTAGCTGGCACAAATATTACTATATTATAAACTACCAACAGAAGAGCATATTTATGAGCTATAAAAAAAAATAAATAGTTTTATGCATGACAATAGCTCGATAATAAGTACCTTAATTTTCAATTGATATATACATTATCAACGTTAGTCGCCAAGTTATCAACAAAGAATATTTATGAACTGTAAGCATAGAGATACATAGAGATATTTGGAAACCACTTTGAGCTTTTCTGCACATCAGTAGCACAGATTCTAGATGATTTTCGGTATAACGTTTACTGTAATTGATTTTAAATGTAACCCCTACAGTGAGTCATAGAAACGAATTCGATTTTACGCTTGTCTATGGGCAGTGAGGCATAAATGTCAGTGAAAGCCAAAATACTGCAGTTGAAGTTACTTCACCTCATCAAAGTGTTAAAATAATCGTAAATCCTTATGCCTTTGGGTTAGTATCATAAAGACCAAAAAGCGTTTGGAGTCCGTGTCGTTTCCTAAATGCAATATTTTTACGAGCTAAAGCCGCGCCTCTGCGAAAGTTAAACCCAAACGACCATTCCAGTTCACTTTGCTCATACCTCGCTTCTCTGTTTCACGGCAGAAACAGAGTCAAATACAGAAGCTCGACTAATTGAAAACTTAAATTTCAACGATGAATTTCAGTTTCTTCTTCGTTTCACTGCAAAAAAAAAATCTCATTTTGAAACACATTTATTATCTTCAAATGACCCAAGGACACAACTGGAAATCTTGGAGCATTCACATACGTTAAATAAAATGTGGTACAGCTTGCGACTTTGTGAGCACTAATCTAAATTTTAATTATCGATTATCGTTTTAAACTTATTTTATAATATAAATGTACAGAAATTATTATTGCCTAGTGTGTATTCAAATTGTTATTGCTTATATTTTTTCCTTATTTGTAGTCGCATTAATTGGTGTCTACTCTTTATATAATTACATTAAAACTTGTGTGCATAAACAAACTATGTTGTCCGCATCAAATTTTGCAGCGCATTAAAAAAAAACAGTAAAAAAGGGTGTCTGAAAAATCGCGATAAGCGCAGCTTTGGTTATGGGGCTAATTTACAAACCGGCCAAAATCACTTCTGGTTTCAAATTTTTTTTATTTTATGATCAGTAAACAGGTAAAATGCTTGCTTAAAACCATACTCGCGTTCGATGTATAATTTGTAGTTGATAAGTCAGGCATAGCTGTTTGTGCAATGTTTAAGCATAACATTTTTATAATTTGGTATGAAATCGATCGTATCAGGAAGCTGTTATGTTATAATAATGTTAATTTCTTACATTAGTCGAAATGCATCTAAATAATAAATTCCAAGAGGAACACACAAATATTCCAAATAATTAACTTAAGATTTATATTATGTTCGCCAGACATAGGAGAAGATACCGTAATAAATGAGATCCTATGTTGACAAACGATAAATTACACATTTAAGAGTCACAACTCATTGCCAACTTACAAAAGAATACCAAAACGAAATGTATTGGCTTATAAACATAATCAAAAACGCATCAAAACAAAAGTCAGCCTGCGAAAACAATTTTGATGATGACAGCAGGAGAACAAAGAGTCGAACCACGGGAGATCAGGATAACCTCCCCTAGACCTGCTTTCCAAATTGTATTATGGCTTATGCAAGGGTAGACCGAAAACGTGAATGTACGATACGATTCAGATAGGCACACATTGACATATTTAGAATGAACATATGCTGACATCCCTAAATTCTTGTGGTTGCACTTTTGAAATCAAATGTATTCAACGTTACGTACCATTAATTTGGTTAGTTGTGGTAAGCTGTTGATATTTCAATATTCGGTTGTAATTGATGCGCTAAAATACGATTTTCTCGACAGGTGTTGAAGTTTGTCAGATTAAGATATATTGAAATGTAGCACTTGCAGTAACAAAGCCTGAGGCTGTTCTGTGTGGCATCCACAAACAGCAGCGGAAACTTTAATGTTCACACATTTACAGCTCATCAGTTTTCGTGTATCCTTTCAGTATATGAAGTTCATTCAACTTGATGCTGCATGGTCCTTGGTAAGAGCCATGTTGTTTACGTAATCATGATCAATTTGTTTGGCCAAGTTGTACGGCTTTAACGCTAGTCGATCAAACACTGCTCTTTTCACTCGCTACTGCATTATTAAGCCATAAAATTGAAAACTTAATATAATTACATAAACGGTGGTCCCAACGCCTGGAGCTCGCTTGTATATGTTACCTGGCCAGTTTTCGGGGCTCGAGCAATTCATTGTGCAACCTTGTAAAATTAACGACCAAAGCAAAATGTGGTGAAACATTTTTTTAAACAATTTACATCCATCCAAACAGCCCGTGTCCTGCCCATGGCGCAATCTGTACATAATAAGAGGCTCAGATAAACGTCTGGACATGCTTCTCCAACCTAATCATCGTCATCAGTATTAGCATAACTTACCATTACCAAAACTTTAATTTTGGCAGCTAAAGTACAAAAAATAACACTCGAATTAGTAAGCAACTAATTCTGCATATAGAAATTTACTGTCCCAAAGTATTGCGAGATTTATAAATAAGGGGTTTTCTAACCGTAATTAAAAAACAAAATTATTATCCAAGAAATTATTTAAGTAAAAATTCAATATGTATTATTGATTTAGCTGTAAATGCTTATTAAGATCTAGCTACGCGCATCAGATTCTAGGCATATGTTCAGAGTCTTAATATGATTATTCTATCACAGCACTAAACTAATGTATTAAATTGTTCTACGTCGGCTTTTCTAATTTTAATGCGCAAGTACGTTTTGCAACTCAACTTCGGTGGGCGCCTTGTGTTTACCGCTGCGGAATTGCTCCTCAATTTCAAGTAAAGTTCGCCGGCGAGTCTCCGGTAACGTCCAGTAAATGAATAACATGGCCAAAAATGACATGATACTAAATACCACAAACGAGTTGCTCATGCCAATGTGTGTTTTTATCTCCGGATACATTTTAATGCACAAAAAGGCGAAAAACATACCCACAGCCACAGTTACCCCCGATGCAGGACCGCGTACCTTTTGCGGGAACAGTTCCGAGATCATAAAGAACGGCAATGTGTATAATCCAAGAGTGCTGAGTACGATAAAGCTCACTAGGCCAACGACAGACAGGTATGGGATATTTTGAAGAATTTTGAACCAGCCACAACTAGCCAGTAGCAACATAGAGGTACACATGCCTAGTGCTGAAATCATCCCAGCACGACGTCTTCCCCATTTCTCTAATATAAATCCCATTGGACATGTTGTCACCACTCTGGCTGTTCCAATAAGCACGGCACACATAAATGGATCAATGGAGTCGCCTGCCTCACTTGAGATTTGAACGGCATATACGATTACCACAAATATTCCCGAAAGCTGTTGGAATGCAAATAGACCCATCAATATGAGAAGTGGCTTATATACCTCAGGCAAACGCAGGCAGCTCAGGAATGACGGCTTTTTTTCACCTTCGCGCAGACGTAGTGATTTTTGGAGAACATTAAACTCGTCCAATACTTCAGGATGTGTTATTTCTGCTATATAAGTAAAAAAGTTTAATAAAGAGGATTTTAATAATTACGAAATCGTCCTTACGTGAGCTGTTAAGGCCGCGAAAAAAGTTGAGAGATTTTTTAGCCTCCTCCACACGATTCTTGGACAACAACCAACTATGCGACTCTGGTAAAGGTAATACGCAAAGAAGTGCAGTTATCTGATAACCACAACATATGAGCGCAATCAATCGAAAATCATCTCGTACAAAGTAACCGATACTATAAAGTACTGTTATGCCCAATGCCACAGAAATTGAAGTTCCCAATATAAGACTTCCACGTAATTTTGGCAGACTAATCTCTGCTGCATAAACACCAGTAGGGGCACTGGCTAGTCCCATTACAATTCCTGTAAGTACTTATTATTAATAGGCAATTTTCATTTTTAAATTACTAAAAAAAAATCGTAACTACTAATAATGTATTAACAGTAGTGGCATGCAGAACTATTTTTAAGAAGACAGTAAATATTAACAGTCAAAATAAATAACGTTTATGCTTTATATAAGTTTGGTTATATATATGTATTTCCAACTATAATTCAAAAAAAATGGGCATGAATATAATACGTCTGTGTTGACCGAGCCAAATTTTCCTCTGTCAATCAGACTAAACAATATCAGATAATCGCCATTGAGACTTCTCCAACTAAATTATTTAATATTAACATCATTAATATTGTTGGAATTCGTTATTGTCTGATTCAAATGTGCATTGCGTCAAAATTTTTTTTAAACAATAACTTACCAATAATAAAACGGGACAGCAGTAACTGCCTGTTGAACGATTCGGAGCTCGTAGAACTCGCAGTAGCAAGCAGTATCCAAGATATAATACCCAAAACATTTAGTACATAAAGTGTTTGTTTGCGACCAATTCTGTCCAGCAAAAAACCTGATAATAGGCCGCCCAATGGACACGATAATGTATTCACAGATGCAAACCAAGATGCCTGTGTTTCACTCAAATGGACAGACTCAGTTTCACTCTTGAGCTGCTGCAGTGTAACTGTAGGAATTGCCAGGCACATGCCAGTTGATAATACACCCACATTGGCAAGAATAACCATCAACGCCTGTCTACGAACTGCGCAGGGTTGCTCACCCAGTGGCTTCGTTTTAATCGACTGGTTTAATCCAGAAAGAATTTTAGGGCTTTTATTGTACCCCTTTTTTTCATGAACATTGCTCAATGGCTGCTTTTGATTTTCCACTTCGAATTCATCATCCATTTTATTCATCTGTTTACAAATGAAAAAAAAAAACAAACATACATAATCTGTGTTATCTTGAAATAATGTTCAATTATACATGCTGATATAGCTCAATCTGATAAGTTTAAAGACTGAGATAAAACAGTCATAAGTAAAAAATTTTTTTGATTCTGATGACTGATACTAATAACAGCACTGCACTTTTATATTTACTACGTACAAATATTGGTTTTCATTTTGATCGTTCATAATAAGTCGTATAGATTAAACATTAAATGATAGCAATAAAAAAACCAAACATTTTATTGAATAGAATATTACTTGTAAATGCAATGAAACTAGATTAATGCGCGAAGACAAATAAATGACTACAGTACTATCATAACTAAGCAGGAAAAACTTGTACTTATATACAAGCAAAAGTGCGTTGAAAATGTAAATCAGATGGATACCACGTGTTCAAATATTTGACAACAACATCCAAAAAAGTAGATGAACAGGTTCTTCTCAAGAAAAAGTATACTAAACTGACGTCATGATTAGAGTCCACATAACAGATATTTTCAAACTCCCATATAATTTGATTTTTATTGGCGTAAAACTAATATGAGTAAGGTATTGGAACACACCGCGTACACACCTGGCAATCCGAACGCCGCAAGACTCTCCAAACAACTAAAACTCGCTTGCCACGTTCAACGGATCATAAGCTTTAGCAAGAAACAGTTGTCTAATTAACAGATCATGGCAGCGAGATACCCTAGAATAATTTTAAACTAATTAAGATAGTATTTTGGAATTGCATATTTGTTAATGTATTTTTGTAAGTTTCTTTTATTTAGCTGCATAATGTTTAGTTTTTATATATAAAAATGGAAAACGATAGGGTTAAAAAAGATGCTTATTATATGTAAATATGTGTAAAAGATATATCTTCAGTTAAGAGTAAAAAATTATTTATTTACGCTCTGGACTTCAGTGTAAGCAGGGTATATGTGTAATCAATTTATAGAACGGGAGTAACTAACTTTTTCTCTCTTTTTATGTCTCTCAATTAGATAGGACGTTTGTCGGCGATAAAGCTATGGCAACGTCACAGCCAATAGAATTTTATATGTCATGATCGTTTTAATCGTCTGTAAAACGCTTTGATCGAAATCAAAAGTTCAATAAATAGCAAAATAAATGGTAGTTTCCAACTTAAATCAACCCGTTGTTTAATCAACAACATTAAAATTAATATATATGTATATATATTTGTTAATTAATATATATGTATATATATTTGTTACATATAAGTTGAAGCTTATAGCTTTCAGCTTATCTACTAAGTCAAAAGCACGACCTTCAAAAAATACTTGTATGCTTATAAATATTAAATAGACAAAATCGCAAAAGCCTTCTGCAAGTGTTTATATAGTCATAGTCACTCTTGTTATCTGTTTAATGTTAGTTTAAGTGCCGTTCTCTCATTTTTTATCAGCAATCACGTTGTAAATATATTTTACACGATCTAAAGAAAAGAAAACAAAGACCACAGAGCACTGACTCAAATAATTTAATATCACTAAAATTGTGCATGAGCATAAGCAACGTAATTTAGCAATAAGGAATCAACTAAATATGACATCTTATATTATTCATTGGTATTTGCTAGATCAGATAAAAAAATTACATAAGTTGTAAAACTTGAATGTACTCTGATTGTTTTAAAAAGCCGTTAACGACACATGCGCCATAGTGAGCAACCAAAAAACTAAACCTTTTCAAACACTGTTATTTTAACAGAGCTGTAAACGATATTATCGAAATGAACTCAGGGAATATCGATATTTCAGCATATTGTAAATTATACATTTGACATCACTTCGGAAAGTGAAAATATTTGTTGCATAGTTCTTTTTGGAGTCAGAAGAGTTAAATTTGCTTCTTTAATCTGCGATTTGTCCATATTATAAATAAAATCAATGTGTGTGCATAAAGACTTTAACGACTTAAAGAAAAATCTATAATAGACTTATGTTCAGTTTATACATCATCAGTGCTACTATTGGTGAAAGTAAACATCAAAACAAGAAAAATTTGCGGAAAGAGACACAACCACAACAGACGCTTTAATTGTTTTTTATACAAAAATCTCGGATTGGCAAATACTTCAGGCCCATGTGTGCCTTTGGATCAGAGTGTTATATTGTTGGTTATTAATATGTTATGACAGCAGCAACAGCTTCAACATAATTCGTTTTAAAAAAATAAGTTTTCATAAATTTGCTCTTGCGTTTCGTGTGCGTGCGCTCCTGTGTATACATACATATATACCTAAGCGTGTGCGCCTCTCGTTTACGTCTCTCCGTTTTTGTTAAGAAGACTAAATCAAAACAGTAAAGCAAAAAATGCTTACACTACCAAGTTAAACAAAAATAGCAACAACAATTTTCAGTGGTCTGCATATCGTCATATAAGGCAATCGTTAAACATGGAAAGTCGTTGATTCTTTCACAGGGGCATCCTTAATAGAGAAAAATTTATATTTTAAATGCCGTTTAAGTGTTGAGTAGTATAAGCTGCAACTATTAAAAGCTTAAAAATCAATGCAATAAGTACTCGTTGTACAGCGAATAAATGCAGTAAATATAGTTACAGTTTTAATGTCTGTGTGTGAGACAAAA
Source organism: Drosophila nigrodunni (assembly GCA_020829145.1). Taxonomy (NCBI): domain Eukaryota; kingdom Metazoa; phylum Arthropoda; class Insecta; order Diptera; family Drosophilidae; genus Drosophila; species Drosophila nigrodunni. The sequence continues at coordinate 12,116,998 of JACVCZ010000005.1, forward strand.
TACCGCAAGCAGTGAAAATTTCGATATTCTTCGCATTGTCATCAGTAAATTGATATCAGAACAAGCAACGGTTCTGTAAATATAGTATATCAACCTTGCAATATTGCAATTCCCACAAAACAATCTTCAAAATGAACACAGATTTTCTTTTTCCTAAAATATCGGATTGCTCCTATGTCTCTTGTTATTGGTAAGTATCTTTGCTGAAATGAAATTACATAAATAAGTTGTAAAAATTAAGGAATCAAAAAATATTTTTATTTATTAGGCGGATTTCATGCTTCGTGCTGGCGTACATTCCTTTCTTTGAATTTAAATTTCCTCATTATACAGTTGCCTATTCTCTTTCATCCGTTTTTCGCCATATTTAGGCGCTGCCGCGCAGCTCCCAAATTAGGTCAAACAGTCATGTCTGCTAACAAAAGCAACACGATAGTGTTTGTGGGTGGATTGTTTGGGTTTGGTATTGGCTTTTCTTGGCGCCTTGAGGGTATTTTGTTGTTTTTATTGCTGTAAAAGCCGCGTTTTGGCTATTAAACAATAAACTTCTGCAAAAAAGTCAACAATTTAATCTAATATGTTTTTATTTATATTATTAACGCCAAAATTTTTACTACTTTTTTCGAATACACCCGCAATTAAAATGTTAAAATGTATTGTTGGGTTAATTTTTATTCGAAAGTATTACCTCAAATATTTTTACAGTCTCACAATACAGATTTTCTTTGCACTTTAACTAAAGTAAATGTTTCTTTTATATTTAAGTGAGGAGAACGTTTGGAAGCTTTGTGAACAAGTGAAGCGCACGCGCCCCGAGGAATTGTCTAAGTGTTATGCAGTATTCGTTTCCAACGAAGGGCGAACGGTACCACTGTGGCGTCAAAAAGCTGGACGTGGTGATGATCAAGTTGTGATATGGGTAAGCTGACCGAGAGCACCGATTTAACTATTTACCGTATAGAATTAATTTCTTGATATTTTCATTTTGACAGGACTATCATGTTTTCTTCATGCACAACCCCTTACCAAACCGATGCTTGGTATTCGATTTGGATACAACACTTCCGTTTCCAACATATTTCCATAAATACGTTACAGAAACATTTCGTTCCGATCTGGCACTGCGACCAGAGCACCATAGGCAAGCAACTCTCAACTGTCAAAGTAACCACAGCATATTAATTTTTGATATATTTTTAGGTTCTTTAGAGTTATACCCGCTGATACATATCTAATTGAGTTCTCATCTGATCGTCGTCATATGCGCCGACCAGATGGTAGCTGGATTAAGCCACCGCCTTCATATCCTCCCATTCTTTCTAACAGTAATTTATTATTAATCATGTGATTTCCCAAACTCCAACCAAGTATTTATTATTTTTTCAGCAAATATGCACTGTTTGGGCGACTTTATATGTATGAGTCCAGGAAAGGGACCTGGCGTTGTCTACAGCCTTTCGGAATTCGTGCAGAACTTTTTACAAGTCCCCCCCATGTAATGGCGCAGCATAACAAGTAGACAATGATAATTACAAACATAACTTTATTAAAGTTCTCCAAAAAAAATTAATCAAACTAATCCAAAGTAAAAAGTTTGCGTTCTTGCAATATTAGTCGAACAAAAGTATCGTGCATTACAACAGAAAATGAGTAAATTATCAATTATGACATACATATTATCGATATATATAAATATATATATACTTATATGTGTATAAAAAGAAGATATGTATGATAATGTATTTTTGTATTCAGTCTAATAATAGTACCATGAAAAACAAGTTCTTCTTCAAGCAATTCCAAGGCGTCTCTATTCCAATTCGACTCTTAGTAACTTATAATCATAATATACTATTTTGAATGTATGTGAATTCAAAAAAACAAAAAAATAAATTTGAGACTTATTCGTTATTTGTTTGATATTCAAAAAAAATTGGCGACTTAATCTAACTAAATAAAAAAAAAGCACTAATTATAAACGTTTAATTATAGCTATAAACATACATATATATCCATATGAAAAATACATACGTTGTTAACATAACTATTTACACAATACGCTTTATAATTCTTAAACTTAATTCGGCTTAGCTTAAAGCAAAACACGCAGATCAGCTAATTTAATTAGTACATTATTAAATTTAAACGATAATTTATTTGTATTACTCACATTAAACAGAATACTTTGAGCTCGTAAATTAATATAATTAAAACTACTTCAACGAGGCAACACATCTTTAGCTAGTTTTTATACTGTTTGTATGCGACAAATGACAAATGATTTATAAGGATTTAGGCTCCATATTGATACCATAGAATATGTTTTTTATGGTTTGTTGTAATATATAATAGCACTAACATATTATTTCCTCGTTCAATACTTGTGACACGCAAAGACTGATTCATCATACGCTCTTCAATATGGCAAATCCATACAACAAAAAATCGTCAACTCCCATTCATAGCAGTCCGGAAAAACCATGCCACAAAATTTTGTAATTAATTTTAGTTCATTTTATTAATTTTTGAAAGGAGAGAAATAGTAAATCTTTTCTGTGGATTTATTTTTTAATTACTTTTACACTCGTTCAGTTAACAAATTCACGTTTTTTATAAAAACAAATTTTTACTTAAATTTTGTAACCGACAAAAAAATATGTATACAATTTACTTACATTGTAACTGCAAGTATATAAAATATAAAAGCTGTGCAAAGTCTCAAAGTTAAACCTACAATTTTTTTATATAAAATAAAATTTGGAATATACAAAATTTCATTGTAATCATAAAACACACATAGTTATTGACAAAAAAAAAAAACGCAATCATTGTATCCGATTAGTTCTTATACTTTATTCATATATTAACTAAAACTATTTATTCAAAACTCTTAAATCATGATTGTGAAATATATAACATGAAATTGAACTTTGAGCGTTATAAAATCTCTATTTATTAAGTATTAAAATTAAATATATTTATATACAAAATATGCATCACTTTGTCCCCTAACGTCTCTATTTGTATTTAAAACGTACTATACAACATGTAACAGCTTTGACTAAACCGAAAAAAAAACATTCTGTACATATGTACATTTATGAGCAATGATTGCGCCCACATGTATTTTATGTAAGCCACATTGTTACATATATGAAATTATAATCGAGCAGCCAAATTTACGTTATTAAAATCTTTAAATCCAAAAGTATTCTTAAACTCTTACATCGATTTAGGTGCGCACGTTCAATAAACGTTCGTGTTAAAGTACAATAAAATTAAAGGTGTAGTTGAAAATTTAGGTTATGAAAAATATATTAACCTTTCAAGCATTAATAACGAAAATTAAAATGAATTTTAAAAACCATCACAAACTGACAGGGCTTTTTTAGGCTCTATGAATGATGTAGGTAGATTACATTCAAATTAAATTACCTCAAGCCAAATTGCTAGAGGAGTTAACATTGAATCAACAAATCAATACAATGGTAAACACATTTTAACATTTTTTTAAAATTTTAAAATATAATGCTGAAATTGTGCATTTTAAATTTTCGAAATTAAATAATTTAAATATTTTCCGCTGTGGGCTCGGAATAGACAAATACAAAGTTTCTAAATTTCCTAATGGAGGAGTAAAAAGTTTTAATGCTGCAGTCTGAACAAAATTTTGATAACCTCATTTAATTTTAAAACTTTATATTAATACTTATATTATAATTGTAAAATATTTTTGCATCTCCTTAGCATTTATAAACAATACGTTTGTATTGCATACAGATATTATAAGATAAAAGCAATTGTTCTTAAAAATGAATAAAACTTGATGCTCTAAAAAAATATTGAATACATTCACAGTAAATAATAAAATGAAATCAAGGAAAAACACATTTTTTTGATTTCTGTTTTCTACGTTCAGATTTGGGGTGTTTGGACACCTTTAACCTAATATTTATTATATACATTTTATATTTGAGTTTAGCATGTAATAAAATGAAATCAAGGAAAAACACATTTTTTTGATTTCTGTTTTCTACGTTCAGATTTGGGGTGTTTGGACACCTTTAACCTAATATTTATTATATACATTTTATATTTGAGTTTAGCATGTAAGAAAGGCTACAATCGAGCAATCTGACTGTAAAAGTCCCCATATACCTTGTAGTGCAATATTCCACATTTTTTCTCATCAAGAGTGACCAAACAATTAATTACAGAGCCAAAAACAGACATCATCAGACAATTCATTGCAGAGCCAAAGTCATAGCGATTCCGAAACTATTACAAGGTGCATACAAGTTTTCTGTTTTTGAACGTATAGTCGTCTCCCTTTTTTTACACGCGGCGGTGTGGCAACACACCTATCGGAGATGTGCACAATTCCAGGGTTGCAGCTATTACTAGCGCCACCTATCGTTTGAGTGTTAAACAAATTTTTTTCTAGCACTCCAACGGCAGCCACCACTACCAGCGCCACCTACTGTTTTTGAGTTTTTCACCACACAGACATATTTATTTATATTTGTGTTGGTGTTTTTTTGACTTCTTGTGGCCATACAGACTCACAGATTGAGCTATCGCCAGTGGTGAGCGATAGCATTTTTTATTCCTTCAATACAATTATTAGTATTTTATAAGAATTTTTTAACAGCTATTAATATTATGTTATTTTTTTAATGTTCTGTGCACTTTTGCGCACAATGGGGGTTGGCTGTCGACTTTTTTCTTTTGTTTGGTTAGAGTCCGTTGGGGACTGTAACCTAAGATTTATTTTGTGATCTTAATAAGTAGTTAAAGGTAATATAATGCTTCTTAATTGGCTAACTTAAGACTATGCATTGGATCTATATTAACTTATACTACTTATTAGGTGGCTGATGCAGCTTCGGCGGATGATGTAGGTTGGTCGCCTTGAGCCAGCAGGTATTGGGTAGTTTTGCAATTAAATGGCGAGAGATTTCTATTGGTGGCATCCGGTCCCGTTCCAATGCCAACGGCTCAGGATGCTTACAGGATTTAGTTGTCCAGCTTCTCTCGTTAGCTGGACGGTCGTGTGCTTGTGGTTAGCCAATGTGTGAGTGTTATGTCCTTCAGGACGGTGTGAAGCGGGAGTGTGAAGCGGGAGTGTGACGCAGGAGATGATGCAGGCGGTGATGATGGTGATGGTGATGGTGATGATGATGATGATGATGATGATGGTGCGGGATGAGTCGAACGGAGTGTGTGGTCTGAAGTGTGTGTGTGCGTTTATTTAAATGCTGATGCAGGAGATGATGCAGGAGATGATGCAGGAGATGATGCAGGCGGTGATGATGGTGATGGTGATGATGATGATGATGATGGTGCGGGATGAGTCGAACGGAGTGTGTGGTCTGAAGTGTGTGTGTGCGTTTATTTAAATGCTGATGCAGGAGATGATGCAGGAGATGATGCAGGCGATGGTGATGGTGATGATGTTGATGATGGTGGTGCGGCATGAGTCCAACGGAGTGTGTGGTCTGAAGTGTGTGTGCTGATGCAGGAGATGATGCAGGCGATGATGATGAGTCTGAAGTGTGTGTGTGTGTGCGTGTGTGTGTTTTCTTTTTTTCTTTTGTTTGGTTAGAGTCCGTTGGGGACTGTAACCTAAGATTTATTTTGTGATCTTAATAAGTAGTTAAAGGTAATATAATGCTTCTTAATTGGCTAAATTAAGACTATGCATTGGATCTATATTAACTTATACTACTCATTAGGTGGCTGATGCAGCTTCGGCGGATGATGTAGGTTGGTCGCCTTGAGCCAGCAGGTATTGGGTAGTTTTGCAATTTAAATGGCGAGAGATTTCTATTGGTGGCATCCGGTCCCGTTCCAATGCCAACGGCTCAGGATGCTTTCAGGATTTGTTGTCCAGCTTCTCTCGTTAGCTGGACGGTCGTGTGCTTGTGGTTAGCCAATTTGTGTGTGTTATGTCCTTCAGGACGGTGTGAAGCGGGAGTGTGAAGCGGGAGTGTGACGCAGGAGATGATGCAGGCGGTGATGATGATGATGATGGTGATGGTGATGGTGATGATGATGATGGTGGTGCGGGATGAGTCGAACGGAGTGTGTGGTCTGAAGTGTGTGTGTGCGTTTATTAAAATGCTGATGCAGGAGATGATGCAGGAGATGATGCAGGCGATGGTGATGGTGATGATGTTGATGATGGTGGTGCGGGATGAGTCCAACGGAGTGTGTGGTCTGAAGTGATGATGAGTCTGAAGTGTGTGTGTGTGCGTGTGTGTGTGTTGTCATCGGGATGTGTGCGTGTGTGTGTGTTGTCATCGGGATGTGTGTGTGTGTGTGTGTGTATGTTGTTGTTGCAGCTGGTTATCCATTTATTTGTTTGTTGTTGGGCCAGCTATTTGGATTAGATTAAGATAGGAGAAGAATTAATGTTTTTTGAAAACGAATTATTGATTGTACTAATTTGGTGGCATTGTGGTGGCTTCAGAGCTGATGTACACATTTGACGAGTACATGGTTGCTATTGTTGTTGTGACAATGTAATGGTTGAATTGTTGCTGTGGTGTGGAATAGTTGATTATTGTTGTTATGGTTGTTATTGTTGTTGTTCCTTCTATTGTTGTTGTGTAGCATGTGATGTGTGTGACATTGTAGAAGGTATTGTGCATTGCTACTGTGTAGGAATGTACAACAGTCTGTTGATGCTGATGATGATGATGCTGATTTTGATGAATTTGTGCCAAATCCATTTTGTTCAATTCTTGATTATCTGTGGATTTGAAGAAGCAGATTCAAAAGGCACTGGTGGGAGCTTTGCGGCTCCGAAGCTCTTTTGGCCAAACTCGTTTCAGGCGTCTATTTGTATTATTCATTAGTGTTTTGATTGTAACATTTGGATGCTCTTTTAGTCGAGCCCAATATCTCGAAGAATGAAAGTTTAGTTCGTCCCATATAGAGTTTATTAGGAGATCGGTGTGAAGTGTTCTATTTGAGACATAGTATGGGGGGGCCACTATAAGACGCAAAGCTTTATTTTGACATACTTGTATTTTCCTCAGATTTGTATCAGACGCTGTGCCATACAGCTCTATACCGTATTGCCAGCAGGGTGCAATTATTTGCTTATAAATGAGCAATTTATTGGAGCGTGAGAGGCACGATCGTGAGTTTAAAATCCAATTATATTTTTTGAGTTTAGTGAGCAGGGATTGTTTTGTCATTTGGATGTGACGGGACCATAAAAGACGTCTATCAAGATGGAGGCCTAAATATTTTACAGAACTTTTGATGGTACTTTAATGTTGTCAATTGAAATGTCCGGCCAGAGAATACGATTTTGTAGGGAGAAGATTAAATGATTTGATTTGGTGCTATTGATTTTAATATTCCAGTCTTTGGCCCAAGACTGGAATATATTTAGATGTCGCTGCATACGATCTGTTATGTCTTGTATTCTGCCGCTAACTAAAAAGGCTGTATCGTCTGCGTATGTGGCGGTTAAATTTGATATTGATGTATTTTGGAAAGTACTGTATGTGGTTGGCATGTCATATGTGTAGATATTGTATAGGAGTGGTGCCAGTACACTGCCCTGTGGGACACCAGCTGAGATTGGCCTAATCGTGGATAGAACTCCTCTTTCGCGTACTGTAAATGTGCGATCACACAGAAAGGATTTGATGATCAAATATAGGGAGTGTGAAATGTGGGACTGTAATTTGAATAGGAGACCAGTGTGCCAAACGCGATCGAATGCTTGGGCAATGTCTATGAAAACACCAGACGTACTATGTCCATTTTCGAAGCCAACGTTCACATGATGAACAATTCTATGCACTTGTTGGATTGTGCTATGGTTATCCCTAAAGCCAAATTGATGATTCGGTATTAGGTTTATTTGCTCAATTTGTTGATGCAAACGATAGTATATTGCCTTTTCAAATAGCTTCGAAATTGATGGTAGTAAACTGATTGGTCGATAATTGGCCAATTCAGTGAGAGATTTGCCACCACCTTTCGGTATCATCGAGATGATAGCGCATTTCCATGCGCTAGGAAAATAATTTAAACGGAATAAGGTATTAAAGTAATTGACCAAAAAAGAGAATGGCACGTTTTGGAAGTGATTTCAAGATGAAATTATCAATTTTATCATTGCCTGGAGCCTTATTATTTTGAAGTTCTTTAATATGCCTCAGCAATTCATTGGGTGAAACATGTTTGACATTCTGTAAATTATTATTATTTATTAAGTTTTGGGGATTCTGGAGTGATGTGTTTATTGTGTTTTCATGCTCAGGTGGGCATAAATTGAATGGCTTGAATCTGTTCTCAAGCTCATCGGCGAAGGCTTCAGCTTGCTCGTTTACGGTTTGACACCAGCTACCATCTGGTTTCTTGACTGGCATATGCTTATGTGGTTGCTCTTTAATACCATGACAGGCTCGCCATAAATTAAAGCCACCCTTCTTATTTGGATCTGCATTCGAGAGCATAAAATTGAAATGATCTGATCGGCTTTTTTGTAAGAGTTGAGAGAGCTGATGGCTAACGTGTTGCCATGCTTGACGATGTTCGAAATGCCTGGTGCGACAGTAGCGTTTACGGAGTCTACGTTTTAATCGAATTAAATCAATAATTTCTGCATTTAAGGGCGGCCGCGATGGATCATGAGATCGAAATAGACTATTGTTATTGTTGTTGTTGGATGGGGGTGTTCTTGTTGTTGTTGATGCTAAATTTGCTGCCACATAGATGTTGTTGACAAACGTTTTAAGAATATCATCTGCGTCTTGGGTTGAATTGATTTCAACATTTAGATGAATATTTGAATTGAGATATTGACGAAATTTATGCAAATTTGAGTGTCGTGATAATAGTCGACTATTTCGAATGATTGAGAAATGTGTGGATACTTTTAGATCAATGATAAGGGGTACATGGTCGCTGGTCAAATCCATTTGGCGCCGTATTGTAAGACGTTGCGGCGAAATGCCATTGAAAACTGCAAAATCTATTACTGATGGTATATTGTTGTTACTAGGAAAATGGGTGGGCTCACCAGTGGTGAGAATATTATAATGAGCTGAATTTAATATGAAATCAGAGATAATCTTACCCCGAGGGCAACTTCGATAGTTCCCCCAGAGTCGATTTGGCGTTCCAATCGCCACCTATGAGGCAATTGATCCTATTTGATTAAAGAAATTTCTAATTATCGCATTTGTTAATTGTTGTCTATGGCCTGGTGGCCAATAGCATGCAACAATTCGTAGTTGACCAAGTTCGGTGGGTATTGAGACGCTAGCGGCTTGTACATAACTTTCCGATATGGGTGATAAAGGCTGATATGATAAGGTGTTTGAAATAATAATGGCAGCACCGCCAATGTGGAGTCTACGATTTGGAGAGTTTGCAGTTATTATACTGTAGCCGGGAATATTGATGTGTGAATTTTGATTGAAATGGGTTTCGCTTTTTATGAGCATTAAATCGATACGATTTAATTGAAGAAATTTTTGGAGCTCATCCGAGCGCCTTTGAAATGCCATTTGCATTCCATATACTTAATCGGATGCAAGTCATTTGGTGGATATATGACATGAAGAGGATGTAGAGGGGTCTATTGTTGTTGTTCTTGTTGATTCTGCTGCTGCAGTGGCTACTGTGGCTACTGTGGCTATTGTGGCTGCTGCTGCTTCTGGTGGTGCTATTATTGTTGTTGTTGTTGTTGTTGCATCAGCAGTTGCTGCTGTTGCGGCTACAGAAGCATAGCTTCTAGAAGGTGGGACATTCGAGGGGGATAAAAGATTGTATACAATTCGCAATTGATCCTGAAGTTCACCAATTATTTCTTGATGGCTCTTAAACATGTTGACAATCATTGAAAATAGATTCATATCAGTATTGTTATTATTATACTCTCTGCAAGAGTATATTGGGTTTGTGCAAAAGTATGTAACAGGCAGAAGGAGGCGTGGCAGACCCCATAAAGTATATATATTATTGATCAGCATCACAAGCCGAGTCGATATAGCCATGTCCGTCTGTCCGTCTGTCCGTCTGTCTGTCTGTCTGTCTGTCTGTCTGTCTGTCTGTCTGTCTGTCTGTCTGTCCGTCTGTCCGTATGAACAAACAGATTTCAGAGATGGTAAGAGCTACAAGTTCGAGCTTGGTGTCAAACGATCAGATATTTAGTCAGTCAATACAAGAATCTTTTTTTTTTTCGATGCCACGCCCCATTCGCCCACAAAAAGCAAAAAACTGGACACACCTCGTGAAAAATTGGTGTTTTCGGCAAATATCTCAGTAACTATGGCACCTAGGATCACCAATTCTTGTACGGGAGTTCCTAGCGACAGCATAGTTGCATTGCCATCTATAAATTTGGACTGCCACGCCCACTTTTCCCACAATTTATAAAATAGTTTTCAAGCTTCAATGCCGTTTTTTCCGTATCGTACAGTATTGTAGTTTATAACTGGTGTGGAGACTAACTATATTAAACTATCCTGAAAGGCGCATTAAAATCGGACTATAAACAAGAAAACTAGAAGCGTTACAATATTGTTAATTGAACGCAATATCAACCCATTGGTGCAAGCGAGACAGAAAACACAAGCACATGCTCGAACGTTTTTGCTGCCTGTGTGGCGGCAGCGCTGCCCGCGCATTTAATCGGGAAAATGCAGAGAGTATTATACGGTCGGGCGCGCTCGACTGTACTTTTCTTTCTTGTTATTATTGTTATTGGATAGTGTAAGATTTGTGGCTTGTCCCAGAAGGTGTTGGAAATTATTTTGAGCTTGATTAATATTTCTATTGCTATTGCTATATGATTTTGGGTTTTGCTGATTTCTACGTCTCTGATTTTGATTTTGATTTTGTATAGTATTGTTTGTATTTATTGATCGGGATGTGGATTGTTGTATATGAGATTGAGGCTGTTGAGGCTGTTTAGATTGTGGCTGAGGGCGTGGAGCGTTTGTGGTCAAATGAGAAGAGTTGTTTGTTTTTTGATTATTATTATTGATGTTGATTTGATTATTTTGATTTTGTAAGGATTGAGTTTTGCTATTTAGTAATTTAATATAATGAGGACAGCCACGATAGTTGGCCGTATGATCGCCCTGACAGTTTCCACATTTTGCTGGTATTTCTTTGGATTTTGTGCAGACCTGTGTCAAATGCCCTTGGCCGCATTTAACACAAACTGGAGCACGATGGCAGTACCTGGCAGTGTGATTGAAGTTTTGACAGCGCTGACACTGCACTAAAGTATCGCTTGTGCGACGCCACTCGACTCTTATCGAATATTGGCAAAGAGTATTTAATTCGAATATTTTTGTATTTTTCTCATGATTTGGCTCTAATTCGATAAAGAAAATATTTGGAGAGAATGTTCCGGGGGCGTTAATATTTTTAAAAGTTGGATTGAATATATTACGAACTTTAAAGCCCAAATTGCAAAGTTCCTTATGTATGCGACCAATTGGTGTCGTATTGTGTATTCCACGTATCACAATACGTAATGATCTCTCTGTTCGTGGCTGGTATGTGTGGTATTCTATGTTAGATTTGGAGAAGAAATTTACCAATAATCGATAAGTGTCTGCTGAGCGTGAATTGAAACGTATCAAATTGGGTCCGCCTAGCTTCATTACATACGTATCGTTATCAATGCGAGAGCTAATATTTCGAGATAAATCCTCAAAATTACCTGAATATTTTATCCAAATCTGAGGGGATTTTGGTTCAGTGGCATTTGTGTTTATTGTTGTATTTGTTATATTGTTGTTGTTGTTGTTCTTATTATTATTATTTGAATTTGAATTTGTTGGCTGACTGCCAAGGGTAGCATTTGTTCTCATTACTGGTGTGGCATTTTCGGTGTATTCCTCATCTGTGTCAGAGTCAGTGATTTCAACAGGATCATCAATATTTGTTTCGCTTGACTCAAAGTCGCTGCTATGCAAAATATTACATGATCTTTTCAATTGATTAATCGTTCTGCCAGCATCTTGCTGGTCAGAACGTGAATTTGATGAAATTGAACGAGTTTGAGCACGAACAACATTACGTCGTGTGTCTCGCATATTTTCATGGTTCGGATAAAGTAGTTTGTAACTAGACGCAGTAAAATTGTTATTTTTAGCTAATTCTGATATGGATTTTGATGTTTTTGTTTGTGATTCACGTTGAGTTGAGGCACCCGATAAAATGGGGGGATTATAACTGATTGGGGCTGGGGCAGTAAAGTTAGTGAATGAATTTTGAAAGCTATTGTTTGATTCGTTGACTATAGTGGGAACTACTGTTGCTGTTGTTGTTGCTGTTGTTGTTGTTGTTGTGAGAGGAGCATTTAATTCTGTGCTAAATGTTGTTGTTGTTTGAGATGCGCTAAGCAATTGAGTGACTTGCAACTGACTGTTGCTATCAGGGGCTGTTTGAGTTGCACTGAGCGATTGAATAATTGCCGACGGGATACCATCGGAGGATATTTGAGATACGTTTGACAGAGTGTTATCAGTGTTGACTGTTTGAGATGCGTTTTGCAATTGTGTATTTGCCGACGGCAAAACATTGATCGCTTTTGAAGGGATTGAACTAGAAGTGTTTTGGTTGATTGCTTGTGTAACGATCATTGATTGGTCATTTGGTTGAGATTGAGATTGGATTTTGGATTGAGCTACTTCTAATGCTGGCGATGGTGGCATTATTTGTGATTGTGGGTGTGCTTGTAAGGCTGGCTGAGTAGGGGTTGAATTTGATACAGCTACTGGCAATACGCGAGCTGCTTTTGGTGACTGCGAGCATTCTAATATATCAATAATTCTGTTTGTTTCGTCATCAGAGTCACTATTTGTCAACATATGTATGATTTTATTGACAGCATTTTGGCCTTTAAGTGATAATTTTTAATCGTTTCAGTTGAAACATCTGACTGAGATGTAGTCGATTCACTATCAGATTTATTGCTATTTTTATTGCTTTGCGTACTTGTATTTGGGCTAGATCCCTTACTACGTTTCTTTTTAGTCATTCTGCCAGTCTTGTATGTGTCCAAAAGAAATGGACGTGTTTAAAAATATGAAATAAAAGCTAGAATATGTAAAATATTTTTAAGAGGAAGAAAATATATAGATATAGGAAAGATAATAGGGAAAAAAAATATATATATATGAGATATTGGACTTTACCCGAGCAGAAATGTGTTCGTCTTTTTTCCAATGTATGATGTTATTGTTTATTGATTGTTGAATTGTTGATTGTTGATTATCTTTGAGTCCAACGCAGTCCACAATAGTTTCAGCTCTTCATTCCACAAAAAACAGAAATGTTTTAATTCATTTGATTCGTGTATGAGTCTCACAGAGTCCAATAATTCTTCCTTCATAGCTACTCTACTTCCTTCAGTCCGTCAGAGAACGGCTAAAAAGAATTTGCGGGCCGATGATTTCGTCGTTTTCACAAATAGAATGTTTCTCCTGATCATGTATCGGGGATACAATTGATTCACTGTTTATATAATTTGCGTTTCGCACACACAGTTTTTTTTATTTAGTTATAAACCAAACAATTGTTTTAGTTTTCAAAAGAAAAACTATATATATATATATGACTGTAGTTTGCAAATATATATTTGAGTCTGATTTTTGTGACTCTTTAATGCACACACACGCATTAACTATTTGCATTTTACACACAATTAATTCAGTTCATATTCATTATTGTATATATATATATATATATATATGACTGTTATTGTTTAATTATGTGTCCATAATACTTTGTGTATTTTTATTTCTTTCTTCTTTCCAGTACAACATTTACTTTAAATAAAAACGATCGCAGCAAACATTTGCCAAATTTTAACTCAACCGACAGCAACAAAGTTGCCAACTGAACTGACACCATCTACACAACGAAGATCGAATGAAACCTCGCCCAAGCCACCAAACTGCGTCATTTCACTATTCCAACGACGCAATTAGGACATCAAAACAAAACAACCAGAGACCCTAACGGATGATGTGACGATCAAGTAAACAAGGCCATAAATATTTTGACCTAACAGAATTACAAATCCTACACATTGGACAGAACCAAAAAACAAAGGGTTACAATTACAGCTACCAGAGTGTATCAATGATGCCAACTACTAGGCACCAAATTACCAAAATAGCTCGAAAAAGGCTAAGTGTATTAAATAACTACCAACAAAATATTTCATATTTACTTAAAACACCACCTAAATATAATAAATTATTATTACATATTAAACAAAAATCATTTAAAAATACCAATAGACATACAAATATCCAACTTCATTTTCGACTTTTAAATGCCAAATCCAGACATAAAAAGGCTGATACAATTCTGCCACCACTATGTATACCAGGTCATTCTAACTCCACACATTGCTACTCCTCAAATTCAAATTTCACACACCCACAGTGTGTGCATAAATTACTCCTCCACACATGTGTCAGTGTGTACACAAATTACTCCTCCACACATTGTTACTCCACACATACTACATTACTCAACACTTAATACAACAATTTACAACACTACATTATTTATTTCAACCACTTACAACCCTATTCAATATATTTCAGCCATTTTCAACACTCAGCTACACCTTTCAGCCACTCCCAACACCTATCAAACTCAATAAATTTACCATTCACAGCACTAAATAATTTCAAATTTATTCTCCATTCCCAACACCACAAAATGCCAACTGTATACAAAAAATTTAATTATTATCCATTTGACCCATGCTCTAACATAACAATATTTCAAAATTATAACAAATTCATATATCAAAATTCATATAGCAAAATATTCAAAGACAAACTATGACCATGTCTAATACAAAAATAATAATACCAAGTGTCATCTTACTTTTGAAACACACTTTCAAACAAGTGTCATCACAGCTGAAAATTTAAAAAATATATCAAAATTCTATATGTAATTACAACACATTATTTTTACATTTTCAAATACATTTCAGTTTATTCAAGATATTAAACTAAATATAATTAACATAATATGCTTACATTCTAATGACAAAAATAGTTCATTTAACATAGGATAATATGAATATAACTTAAAACTACTAACATTTCAAACTTAACAAATATTTTAGAGAACATATTATGCTTAAACTAACTTATATCCTAACAATGTAACTTAAATATAACATTTTTTTTTTTCTTTTGTTTGGTTAGAGTCCGTTGGGGACTTTTTCTCAATACCCTACATTCCAAATGGATCTGGTGAGGATCCATTCGTGTTTGTTTCGTCATTGGTGCTTGAAAAGAGATAGAGCACCAATGTGGGATAGAAACTGGCGGAATGGGATAAAACAAGATTTAAGTTATGGTGTCAAAGATTTATATACAAGAACAACTATTTAAACTGGATTGCGCTTAAAAATTCGAGAAAAAAGATGAGTGCGTAAACCAGGGGAGGTAGAGGTAGTGGTAAAAATACCGTTGTGAGTGTATCTCGAATTTTTTAAAATAGTTGTTCCTAGAGTATATAGTCTTTGGTGAGTTTCATGCGGCATCAGTAACGTCAGGATACCTCTATAGTGGTATGCGAGTATTGGTTATTTGAAGACATTTTTCGCCGTAGAAGGTGGCGTGCTTCAACCAATTGCAATACCGGTATCATCGAACCATAAGCCAGCAGTAATTGACAGAGTTATGTTCGCGGGATTGATATTTGTGGTAGTTTTGCAAATCACACCTATTTCGGCTGACTTGCGTACGATCAGCATAATGTTGACCAGCAAGCCGAACAAGTGTGAAGTGCCTACCGCTTTTCGCTTTTTTGTGCGAAAAGAAGATGCAATAGCCACAGAATCTCCTTCTGTATGTCCACCATGACTCTTTCGCGAGTTCCACTTCTGATTCCCAAAGTCCGGCTTAACCCGCCTCAGCCAGGACAGTGTTCCTCATGGTGGTACCTCGGAATGGCTAAAGAGTCTGGTATTTTGGAGCGCAGAAGAGGAGATGTGGCAGATTTGCACCTGGTGTGCAGAAGCACTGGGTTATAGAGGATAGTATTTGAAGGACTGACTGGCCCATCAGTGAGAGTCGCAGATGTCAACGCATGGAACATCATTTGTCACTGCAGCTCGTATTCTGCTTTTACGACCGTACCGATCGGGGCAGTTTTTACAAGCTGAGTGACGGATGTGCGACAAGGTGGGTGTCGACTGGTTATGCGATAATGGCATATGGAGCAGTCACAGCGGGCCAGTCAGTCTGAAGAGTTGGGGAAGTATGTTCCCAGGAAGGAGTAGGGTGCGATTAGAGGAAAGAGTGAGGTAAAGAGAGACCATTATCTAACAAATGGATTTTAATATAGGGAAAAAGAAATTAGGGTGCTTGTCGCGGTTTGTCGTGCATATTTCATCGTTCGCCTTTTTGAGTGACCACCTTCTGCTATTGCGATACCCCCCGTTGAGAGGGTAGAGCGGTGCAGGGATTTAGTGGTCACAGACGAACGTGCGACATTTTTTTTTGACTTCTTGTGGCCATACAGACTCACAAACTGATCTATTGCCAGAGATGGGCAATAGCAAATTTTATTCTTTTAATACATGTACATATGAGTATTTTACAAGAATATATTAGCAGCTAGTTAAAGTAACTTATAAATAATTATAGTACTAACTTTAAGCTTTATAATGACAAAAACTGTAAAAACTAGTTTTATTAGATATAATTTATTTCTACTTATACTTTTAATAAATGTATGTATTGACAATTTTCTAAAATTTATTTTTGCTGGTCGTGCATATGATTTTTAGCACCTAAATGTTATGATGCAGCAAGTTGCAATTTCAATTTTGCCAATACAAAGTTGAATTGCTGCTTGTGCAAAATATACTGAACATATGGTTCATATACACGGCAAACAATGAGTCGGAAATAGATTTTTATTAATATTAATATTTGTTTTCGTATTGATATTAACATTAAATTATTTGATAATTAATAAATTGATTTTACAAAGGTAATTTTTTTTTTTTTTTTTTTTTTTTTTTTTTTGGTTTTCTTATAATTTAGTTGACTTTGTGTTCTCTATAATTGGCAAATTAATTGGTAAGTTTTTACTTAATTAATTTATATATTTATTTTATATTTTAAATTATTCATTTATTTGATTATTATTTATTTATTTATTAACACAAATATATTTATGTCAATAGCATAAATATATTTATTCTTTTATTAAACAGACGGTAAGTTTTTAATTTATTTATTAGCAGAATTATATTTATTTTATTGTCATAAATAGATTTATTTTATTGTCATAAATATATTTATTTTATTAGCATTATTGATTTATTTTGTTTATTTATTTTATTAATTTATTTTATTAATTTAAGCTAACAGTACGTATTTATTTATTTTGTATATTTATAAATTTCAAGTACTAAGGAGGCTAACTTTTAGTCATCAGTGTGTTGCTTACTAAAGCTTAGCACTAGTGCAGCTGACGCTGCAGCTTGACGAAAGCTTTATTCCCCTCCAACAAAAGCGGTTGAGTTTAAATTGTATTGTAGCATACTTTCAGGGTCTCGTTAAAATTTAGAACAAATATCTGCTGGCTGCTAAAATACCCTTTAGTCATCAGATAATTACCTTATTATTCATTCGCGCTTTTTAATTATTTTATTCACTTCAATTAGTAAATGAATGTTATAATTATTTAATTAATTTATATATTTTATTTATTGTTGATGTTTCATTTTATTTGTTGCATGTTTTAATTACAACAAACAAAATCTTATTGGTGAGTTGATCAATTAAATAAGTTGTACTTATTTAATCAATTAGTTTATTTAATTAATTATTTTTATTATATTTTTATTATTATTTATTTATTAATCTATAATATATTTTATTTGTATTCATTACTGTTATTTATTATTGTTTTAATTTTGATAATTATTGAAAAGCAAAATGTATGTTTAAATTTTACTTAATTAATTTATATTTTTATTTGATTATTATTTATTTATTTATTAGCACAAATATATTTATGTCAATAGCATAAAGATATTTATTTTATTAAAGCAGACGGTAAGTTTTTATTTATTAGCAGAGTTATATTTATTTTATTATCATGAATATATTTATTTTATTAGCATTATTGATTTATTTTATTTATTTATTTTATTAATTAAAGCAATCAGTATGTATTTATTTATTTTGTATATTTATTTATAAATTTCAAGTACTAAGGAGGCTAACTTTTTAGTCATCAGTGTGTTGCTTACTAAAGCTTAGCACTGGTGCAGCTGACGCTGCAGCTTGACGAAAGCTTTATTCCCCTCCAAGAGAACGAGTAATCTAAACGAAAGCTGCTGAGTTTAGAAAAAATTTTTGTAGCATAATTTCAGGGTTTCATTAAATTTTAAAACAAAGATCTGCTGGCTGCTAAAATACTCTTTAGTCATAAAATAATTACTTATTATTCATTTGCGCTTTTAATTATTTTATTCACTTCAATTAGCAAATGTATGTTATAATTATTTAATTAATTTATTTTATTTATTATTGATGGTTCATTTTATTTGTTGCATGTTTTAATTACAACAAACAAAATCTTATTGTTAAGTTGATCAGTTAATAAGTTGCACTTATTTAATCAATTAGTTTATTTAATTTTAATGTTCTGTGCACTTTTGCGCACAATGGGGGTTGGCTGTCGACTAAATTTTAGCCGGCAGCCAGCCTTTTTATTTGTTTCATTACTTTTGCCAGCAACATATACAAACATTATTTAGCTTATTAATAAAATAACTTTCTGGCAACTTTGCCAGGAAAAAAAAATACTGACTTTTTACAGCCTAAATTAACGACCAGTCTGGCAACGCAGTACCAAACAGATATAAACAATGGTAGAAAAGTAAGTACAAAAAACGAATTGGCGAACAATTGTGTGAATTAGCTAACAAGACCTGAGTAGTTTAAAATTAAAATTACATTATTATTTACAGGTGTCAGGCGGGCGTGCCTTACGATGAGCTCTTAGGGCCCAAACATGTGTTGGTCGCCACTGACGGACGCCACGTGTGGTGCGTGGCCTGCATGCCTTGAGAAGCCGTCTGGAAAAATGTTGCTGTCGCATTTGCCCGCGTCCAGTCAGATACCGCCACGGCGAAAAGAAAAACATTGGATGGACTCCACTCAATCTGAGAGCCGAAATGACCGGATTGCCGAGATTTGTATTGGACGTCATACCGCCGCCCTCGCTGTAGCAGAGCACCTGACAGACACGGCACACCAGCCGATAGCAAGTCAAGATGAACAGTTTGTGCACATTCACGTCTTGGCAGATTCAGTGAGTACGTGCTTTTTGCAGACTCGTCTGACAAAAAGCTGGAGTTTCCGCCGCTGGACTGGAGTGTCACATTTGCACGACAATTGCAACGGCTATGATAGCACATTGGACGATGCTGGAATACCAAACCACAAGTTCGTCTGTTCTCCAGTCGAGTGGCTCGAGACAGCGCGCGTGAGGCTCCAGGTGGATTGAGCAGCCGATCTGGTGAAATCTGTACGTTGATCTGAGGAGCATGTTGTGGCAGCTCTGTTGTGTGTGCACCTTCAGGTACGTGATTTCTTTTGTTCATTGTTTTCTGTAATAGACGACTGTTTATTATTTTTGTTGCAGGTGTGCTTACAATCTCTGCCGGTAGAAGACGCTGTTGGCTCTGATGGGCTTGTTGACTACCCCAGCTCCGCGTTGACGCCACAGTGGGCAAATTCCGAGACTGCTCAGGTACTGGCTCAATAGTATCATCAGCCAATTGACAAACTTGTGCAGACTCGTCTGACAAAAAGCTGGAGTTTCCGCCGCTGGACTGGAGTGTCACACTTGCACGACAATTGCAACGGCTAAGATAGCACATTGGACGATGCTGGAATAAAGGACCGCAAGTTCGTCTGTTCTCCAGTCGAGTGGTTCGAAACAGCGCGCGTGAGGCTCCAAGTGGATTGGGCAGCCGATCTGATGAAATCCGTACATTGATCTGAGGAGCATGTTGTGGCAGCTCTGTTGTGTGTGCACCTTCAGGTACGTGATTTCTTTTTGTGCGTTGCTTTCTGTAATAGACGACTGTTTATTATTTTTGTTGCAGGTGTGCTTACAATCTCTGCCGGTAGAAGACGCTGTTGGCTCTGATGGACTTGTTGACTACCCCAGCTCCGCGTTGACGCCACAGTGGGCAAATTCCGAGACTGCTCGGGTACTGGCTCAATAGTATCAACAGCCAATTGACAAACTTGTAGCGAATGTTGCAGAGAATAAAAAACGCTGCTCTTCCACTTGCATTTCATCATCAATATCTCGTTCGATGTTAATTTGCAACTCTTGCAAACGAGTAATGAGTTGTTGCTCGTCATCTGGCGGATTCTGTGGCGGGTTCTGTGGCGGCTCCACCTGAGTTTCTGGAGAGATTTGCGGTTGAGGCGGAGGTGGCTCTGGAAGTATGAGGCGTTGAATTGTAACAGGCTGATATTGGATTAATTGTGAAAGTGCTTCTCGCGTAATGAGTCCATCTCTGTATCGTCGTCTGTACGTATTGATAATTGTTTCACCAAATCTATTTTTTTTTTTTTTTAATGTTCTGTGCACTTTTGCGCACAATGGGGGTTGGCTGTCGACTAAATTTTAGCCGGCAGCCAGCCTTTTTATTTGTTTCATTACTTTTGCCAGCAACATATACAAACATTATTTAGCTTATTAATAAAATAACTTTCTGGCAACTTTGCCAGAAAAAAAATACTGACTTTTTACAGCCTAAATTAACGACCAGTCTGGCAACGCAGTACCAAACAGATATAAACAATGGTAGAAAAGTAAGTACAAAAACGAATTGGCGAACAATTGTGTGAATTAGCTAACAAGACCTGAGTAGTTTAAAATTAAAATTACATTATTATTTACAGGTGTCAGGCGGGCGTGCCTTACGATGAGCTCTTAGGGCCCAAACATGTGTTGGTCGCCACTGACGGACGCCACGTGTGGTGCGTGGCCTGCATGCCTTGAGAAGCCGTCTGGAAAAATGTTGCTGTCGCATTTGCCCGCGTCCAGTCAGATACCGCCACGGCGAAAAGAAAACATTGGATGGACTCCACTCAATCTGAGAGCCGAAATGACCGGATTGCCGAGATTTGTATTGGACGTCATACCGCCGCCCTCGCTGTAGCAGAGCACCTGACAGACACGGCACACCAGCCGATAGCAAGTCAAGATGAACAGTTTGTGCACATTCACGTCTTGGCAGATTCAGTGAGTACGTGCTTTTTGCAGACTCGTCTGACAAAAAGCTGGAGTTTCCGCCGCTGGACTGGAGTGTCACATTTGCACGACAATTGCAACGGCTATGATAGCACATTGGACGATGCTGGAATACCAAACCACAAGTTCGTCTGTTCTCCAGTCGAGTGGCTCGAGACAGCGCGCGTGAGGCTCCAGGTGGATTGAGCAGCCGATCTGGTGAAATCTGTACGTTGATCTGAGGAGCATGTTGTGGCAGCTCTGTTGTGTGTGCACCTTCAGGTACGTGATTTCTTTTGTTCATTGTTTTCTGTAATAGACGACTGTTTATTATTTTTGTTGCAGGTGTGCTTACAATCTCTGCCGGTAGAAGACGCTGTTGGCTCTGATGGGCTTGTTGACTACCCCAGCTCCGCGTTGATTTTTTTTAATGTTCTGTGCACTTTTGCGCACAATGGGGGTTGGCTGTCGACTAAATTTTAGCCGGCAGCCAGCCTTTTTTATTTGTTTCATTACTTTTGCCAGCAACATATACAAACATTATTTAGCTTATTAATAAAATAACTTTCTGGCAACTTTGCCAGGAAAAAATACTGACTTTTTACAGCCTAAATTAACGACCAGTCTGGCAACGCAGTACCAAACAGATGTAAACAATGGTAGAAAAGTAATTTTGATGTGTTGTGGCCATACAGACTCACAAATTAGGCTATCGTCAGCGATGGACAATAGCGTTCTTTATTCTTTCGATACATGAGTACTTTATAAGAATTTGTTAGGAGCTAGTTAGAACTATTTACAAGTAATTATTAATCTAACTTTTTTTTTTTTTTACAAGTAATTATTAATCTAACTTTTAGCATTATAATAAGAAAAAAAACTGTACACACTAGTTTAATTAATATAATTAGATAATACTTTATATATAATAAATGAAATTACAATTTGTTGCAATTATTTTGTTGGGCATGTGTGTGTCCTTATTTACATAAGTGTTATAATTCAGCAAGCAGTGATTTCAATTTTGCAAGGCAAAGTTGAACCACTGACTGTGCAGAAAAATATATAAAACATTAATTACACACACACGCCAACATTGAGTGGCAAAGTGATTACAATTATTGATTTTGTATGTTTTAAAGATCTAAATTAAATATTAATTGAACTTGACTAATTTGGATTTTCTTACAATTCGATTGATTTAGATTATTTCATTTGACAGAGTGAACATATTTATAAAATATTTGAGAAATAATTTAATATTTATTTATTAGCAAATTAATTTGTAATCTTTACGAAATTAATTTATTTATGTATTTTATTTATTATTAATTTGTTCATTATTTACCCGTTTTACCAATTGAGACAGAGAATTTGTCTATTGGTGAAACATGACAATTAGAATTTTTGTTACTATTATTGTTTATTTATTTATTTAATTAGTTAATATATTTATTATTTATTTATTTATTTTATTTATTATTTATTTATTATTTATTTATTTATTAGTTTGTTTTATTTTTTTTTTTTTTTTTTGTTATTAATTTATTTTATATATTATTTATTTATTTATTGAAGTAAAGCATTATTGTCGCTGGACTGTTTGCAAACTTTTGTTGCTCATTGTGGAGCTTACTAAAGTTCAACCCAATGCGCAGCTGGCTGCAGTAACTGAACGAAAGCTTTTTATTTCCCCTCTGAAAACAACAAAAGCTATGGTTTTAGCAAAATGTATTGCATATTTTCAGGGTGAAACTGAACTGCTTGCTAATGCTAAGCAAAATGCACGTCTTACTGCTGCTAGTGTTGATTTATTGACAAATTAATTTGTAAACATTACAAAATTAATTTATTTATGTATTTTATTTATTATTAATTTATTTTTTTTTTTTTAATGTTCTGTGCACTTTTGCGCAAATGGGGGTTGGCTGTCGACTAAATTTTAGCCGGCAGCCAGCCTTTTTTTTATTTGTTTCATTATTTTTTGCCAGCAACATATACAAACATTATTTAGCTTATTAATAAAATAACTTTCTGGCAGTTTTTTTAGAAAAAATATTGATTTTTTTACAGCCTAAATTAACGACCAGTCTGGCAACGCAGTACCAAACAGATGTAAACAATGGTCCAAAAAGCTGGCTGCAGTACAAAAAACGAATTGGCGAACAATTGTGTGAATTAGCTAACAAGACCTGAGTGAAGTTTAAAATTAAATTACAGGGTAAAATTATTTACAGGTGTCAGGCGGGCGTGCCTTACGATGAGCTCTTAGGGCCCAAACATGTGTTGGTCGCCACTGACGGACGCCAAATTGTGGTGCGTGGCCTGCATGCCTTGAGAAGCCGTCTTGAAAAATGTTGCTGTCGCATTTGCCCACGTCCAGTCAGATACCGCCACGGCGAAAATGGAAACATTGGATGGACTCCAACAACAATCTGTGAGCCGAAATGACCGGATTGCCGAGAAAATTTGTATTGACGTCATACCGCCGCCCTCGCTGTAGCAGAGCACCTGACAAACACGGCACACCAGCCGATAGCAAGTCAAGATGAACATTTTGTGCACATTCAACGATTCTTGGCAGATTAATTGATAATACGTGATTAATTTTTGCAGAACTCGTCGTTGGATTAAAAAAAGCTCTATTAATGTTGATGCTGGTTTTTTTTTAATGTTCTGTGCACTTTTGCGCACAATGGGGGGTTGGCTGTCGACTAAATTTTAGCCGGCAGCCAGCCTTTTTATTTGTTTCATTACTTTTGCCAGCAACATATACAAACATTATTTAGCTTATTAATAAAATAACTTTCTGGCAACTTTGCCAGGAAAAAATACTGACTTTTTACAGCCTAAATTAACGACCAGTCTGGCAACGCAGTACCAAACAGATGTAAACAATGGTAGAAAAGTAAGTACAAAAAACGAATTGGCGAACAATTGTGTGAATTAGCTAACAAGACCTGAGTAGTTTAAAATTAAATTACATTATTATTTACAGGTGTCAGGCGGGCGTGCCTTACGATGAGCTCTTAGGGCCCAAACATGTGTTGGTCGCCACTGACGGACGCCACGTGTGGTGCGTGGCCTGCATGCCTTGAGAAGCCGTCTGGAAAAATGTTGCTGTCGCATTTGCCCACGTCCAGTCAGATACCGCCACGGCGAAAAGGAAACATTGGATGGACTCCACTCAATCTGTGAGCCGAAATGACCGGATTGCCGAGATTTGTATTGGACGTCATACCGCCGCCCTCGCTGTAGCAGAGCACCTGACAAACACGGCACACCAGCCGATAGCAAGTCAAGATGAACAGTTTGTGCACATTCACGTCTTGGCAGATTCAGTGAGTACGTGCTTTTTGCAGACTCGTCTGACAAAAAGCTGGAGTTTCCGCCGCTGGACTGGAGTGTCACATTTGCACGACAATTGCAACGGCTATGATAGCACATTGACGATGCTGGAATACCAAACCACAAGTTCGTCTGTTCTCCAGTCGAGTGGCTCGAGACAGCGCGCGTGAGGCTCCAGGTGGATTGAGCAGCCGATCTGGTGAAATCTGTACGTTGATCTGAGGAGCATGTTGTGGCAGCTCTGTTGTGTGTGCACCTTCAGGTACGTGATTTCTTTTGTTCATTGTTTTCTGTAATAGACGACTGTTTATTATTTTTGTTGCAGGTGTGCTTACAACCTCTGACGGTAGAAGACGCTGTTGGCTCTGATGGGCTTGTTGACTACCCCAGCTCCGCGTTGACGCCACAGTGGGCAAATTCCGAGACTGCTCGGGTACTGGCTCAATAGTATCATCAGCCAATTGACAAACTTGTGCAGACTCGTCTGACAAAAAGCTGGAGTTTCCGCCGCTGGACTGGAGTGTCACACTTGCACGACAATTGCAACGGCTAAGATAGCACATTGGACGATGCTGGAATAAAAGGACCGCAAGTTCGTCTGTTCTCCAGTCGAGTGGTTCGAAACAGCGCGCGTGAGGCTCCAAGTGGATTGGGCAGCCGATCTGATGAAATCCGTACATTGATCTGAGGAGCATGTTGTGGCAGCTCTGTTGTGTGTGCACCTTCAGGTACGTGATTTCTTTTGTGCGTTGCTTTCTGTAATAGACGACTGTTTATTATTTTTGTTGTAGGTGTGCTTACAATCTCTGCCGGTAGAAGACGCTGTTGGCTCTGATGGACTTGTTGACTACCCCAGCTCCGCGTTGACGCCACAGTGGGCAAATTCCGAGACTGCTCGGGTACTGGCTCAATAGTATCAACAGCCAATTGACAAACTTGTAGCGAATGTTGCAGAGAATAAAAACGCTGCTCTTCCACTTGCATTTCATCATCAATATCTCGTTCGATGTTAATTTGCAACTCTTGCAAACGAGTAATGAGTTGTTGCTCGTCATCTGGCGGATTCTGTGGCGGGTTCTGTGGCGGCTCCACCAGAGTTTCTGGAGAGATTTGCGGTTGAGGCGGAGGTGGCTCTGGAAGTATGAGGCGTTGAATTGTAACAGGCTGATATTGGATTAATTGTGAAAGTGCTTCTCGCGTAATGAGTCCATCTCTGTATCGTCGTCTGTACGTATTGATAATTGTTTTTTTTAATGTTCTGTGCACTTTTGCGCACAATGGGGGTTGGCTGTCGACTAAATTTTAGCCGGCAGCCAGCCTTTTTTATTTGTTTCATTACTTTTGCCAGCAACATATACAAACATTATTTAGCTTATTAATAAAATAACTTTCTGGCAACTTTGCCAGGAAAAAATACTGACTTTTTACAGCCTAAATTAACGACCAGTCTGGCAACGCAGTACCAAACAGATGTAAACAATGGTAGAAAAGTAAGTACAAAAAACGAATTGGCGAACAATTGTGTGAATTAGCTAACAAGACCTGAGTAGTTTAAAATTAAATTACATTATTATTTACAGGTGTCAGGCGGGCGTGCCTTACGATGAGCTCTTAGGGCCCAAACATGTGTTGGTCGCCACTGACGGACGCCACGTGTGGTGCGTGGCCTGCATGCCTTGAGAAGCCGTCTGGAAAAATGTTGCTGTCGCATTTGCCCACGTCCAGTCAGATACCGCCACGGCGAAAAAGGAAACATTGGATGGACTCCACTCAATCTGTGAGCCGAAATGACCGGATTGCCGAGATTTGTATTGGACGTCATACCGCCGCCCTCGCTGTAGCAGAGCACCTGACAAACACGGCACACCAGCCGATAGCAAGTCAAGATGAACAGTTTGTGCACATTCACGTCTTGGCAGATTCAGTGAGTACGTGCTTTTGCAGACTCGTCTGACAAAAAGCTGGAGTTTCCGCCGCTGGACTGGAGTGTCACATTTGCACGACAATTGCAACGGCTATGATAGCACATTGACGATGCTGGAATACCAAACCACAAGTTCGTCTGTTCTCCAGTCGAGTGGCTCGAGACAGCGCGCGTGAGGCTCCAGGTGGATTGAGCAGCCGATCTGGTGAAATCTGTACGTTGATCTGAGGAGCATGTTGTGGCAGCTCTGTTGTGTGTGCACCTTCAGGTACGTGATTTCTTTTGTTCATTGTTTTCTGTAATAGACGACTGTTTATTATTTTTGTTGCAGGTGTGCTTACAACCTCTGACGGTAGAAGACGCTGTTGGCTCTGATGGGCTTGTTGACTACCCCAGCTCCGCGTTGACGCCACAGTGGGCAAATTCCGAGACTGCTCGGGTACTGGCTCAATAGTATCAACAGCCAATTGACAAACTTGTAGCGAATGTTGCAGAGAATAAAAACGCTGCTCTTCCACTTGCATTTCATCATCAATATCTCGTTCGATGTTAATTTGCAACTCTTGCAAACGAGTAATGAGTTGTTGCTCGTCATCTGGCGGATTCTGTGGCGGGTTCTGTGGCGGCTCCACCAGAGTTTCTGGAGAGATTTGCGGTTGAGGCGGAGGTGGCTCTGGAAGTATGAGGCGTTGAATTGTAACAGGCTGATATTGGATTAATTGTGAAAGTGCTTCTCGCGTAATGAGTCCATCTCTGTATCGTCGTCTGTACGTATTGATAATTGTTTTTTTTAATGTTCTGTGCACTTTTGCGCACAATGGGGGTTGGCTGTCGACTAAATTTTAGCCGGCAGCCAGCCTTTTTTATTTGTTTCATTACTTTTGCCAGCAACATATACAAACATTATTTAGCTTATTAATAAAATAACTTTCTGGCAACTTTGCCAGGAAAAAATACTGACTTTTTACAGCCTAAATTAACGACCAGTCTGGCAACGCAGTACCAAACAGATGTAAACAATGGTAGAAAAGTAAGTACAAAAAACGAATTGGCGAACAATTGTGTGAATTAGCTAACAAGACCTGAGTAGTTTAAAATTAAATTACATTATTATTTACAGGTGTCAGGCGGGCGTGCCTTACGATGAGCTCTTAGGGCCCAAACATGTGTTGGTCGCCACTGACGGACGCCACGTGTGGTGCGTGGCCTGCATGCCTTGAGAAGCCGTCTGGAAAAATGTTGCTGTCGCATTTGCCCGCGTCCAGTCAGATACCGCCACGGCGAAAAAGAAAACATTGGATGGACTCCACTCAAACTGTGAGCCGAAATGACCGGATTGCCGAGATTTGTATTGGACGTCATACCGCCGCCCTCGCTGTAGCAGAGCACCTGACAAACACGGCACACCAGCCGATAACAAGTCAAGATGAACAGTTTGTGCACATTCACGTCTTGGCAGATTCAGTGAGTACGTGCTTTTTGCAGACTCGTCTGACAAAAGCTGGAGTTACCGCCGCTGGACTGGAGTGTCACATTTGCACGACAATTGCAACGGCTATGATAGCACATTGGACGATGCTGGAATACCAAACCACAAGTTCGTCTGTTCTCCAGTCGAGTGGCTCGAGACAGCGCGCGTGAGGCTCCAGGTGGATTGAGCAGCCGATCTGGTGAAATCTGTACGTTGATCTGAGGAGCATGTTGTGGCAGCTCTGTTGTGTGTGCACCTTCAGGTACGTGATTTCTTTTGTTCATTGTTTTCTGTAATAGACGACTGTTTATTATTTTTGTTGCAGGTGTGCTTACAATCTCTGCCGGTAGAAGACGCTGTTGGCTCTGATGGGCTTGTTGACTACCCCAGCTCCGCGTTGACGCTACAGTGGGCAAATTCCGAGACTGCTCGGGTACTGGCTCAATAGTATCATCAGCCAATTGACAAACTTGTGCAGACTCGTCTGACAAAAGCTGGAGTTTCCGCCGCTGGACTGGAGTGTCACACTTGCACGACAATTGCAACGGCTAAGATAGCACATTGGACGATGCTGGAATAAAGGACCGCAAGTTCGTCTGTTCTCCAGTCGAGTGGTTCTTATTAATGTTGATGCCAGCATATTGCTGACAACAACCTAAGATATATTTTCTCATAAAACTAGTTAACTTTAACATTGGTTATAAACTAAACTTAACTAATTTTTGTGGGTGCAGCTTCAGCGCATGACGTATAACAACAGCGCCTTAAGCCAACAGGAATAATAATGTTGAGATTATTCTGGAGGTGTAAATTTATAATTGGGTCCTGCCCCCAATGCTAGCAGAACCCAATGTTGTTATGGTTAAAGCTCAGCCCTCTCCAGGTAGTTGAGCATAGCGACGAGCACATTGACGGACGATGTTGGCGGACGATTTTAACTGCCACAGATGATTGAAGGTGCTGTTGTTGTGATGACGATGGACGATGACGATGATGGAACAAACGATGAATGGAGCTCCTGACGGACGATGAACGATTGTGACGGACGGATGCGATGACGACGGATGCGATGACGACGGAAGACGATGACGACGGAAGACGATGACGACGGAAGACGATGAACGGCGGAAGACGATGAACGGCGGACGATAACGATGATGAGGCGATGTAAATGCTGACAGAAGACGAAAGGCTGCCACCAGGTGGACGATGTGATTGCCCAGTAAATGTGTTTTTTGTATCTGTATGTATAAATATTTTTGTGTGATTATTATTGTTCTTTTAGTAAGAATATACATATATATAAATGTTGTTGCTTATGTTGATTCCTTTGGATTGTGTGACGTGTTGTTTGACGGTTGACGATCTGAATGGTGAGTATTAGACGACGAAACTGTTGCTGCTGATGTTGTTGCTATTATTCCTGCTGCTGCTGATGTTGTTGCATTTATTCCTGTTGATGTTGCTTGCTGCTGATTTGCATTCCTAGAATGCCCTTTCAGGAGCTTGCCTGAATCGCAGATTTTTTTTTTTTTTCTTATTAATGTTGATGCCAGCATATTGCTGACAACAACCTAAGATATATTTTCTCATAAAACTAGTTAAGCTTAACATTGGTTATAAAACTAAACTTAACTAATTTTAGTGGGTGCAGCTTCAGCGCATGACGTATAACAACAGCGCCTTAAGCCAACAGGTATAATAATGTTGAGATTATTCTGGAGAGTTATTTATAATTGGGTCCTGCCCCAATGCTAGCAGAACCCAATGTTGTTATGGTTAAAGCTCAGCCCTCTCCAGGTAGCTGAGCATAGCGATGACGAGCACATTGACGGACGATGTTGGCGGACGATTTTAACTGCCACAGATGATTGAAGGTGCTGTTGTTGTGATGACGATGGACGATGACGATGATGGAACAAACGATGAATGGAGCTCCTGACGGACGATGAACGATTGTGACGGACGGATGCGATGACGACGGATGCGATGACGACGGAAGACGATGACGACGGAAGACGATGACGACGGAAGACGATGAACGGCGGAAGACGATGAACGGCGGACGATAACGATGATGAGGCGATGTAAATGCTGACAGAAGACGAAAGGCTGCCACCAGGTGGACGATGTGATTGCCCAGTAAATGTGTGTTTTTGTATCTGTATGTATAAATATTTTTGTGTGATTATTATTGTTCTTTTTTTAGTAAGAATATACATATATATAAATGTTGTTGCTTATGTTGATTCCTTTGGATTGTGTGACGTGTTGTTTGACGGTTGACGATCTGAATGGTGAGTATTAGACGACGAAACTGTTGCTGCTGATGTTGTTGCTATTATTCCTGCTGCTGCTGATGTTGTTGCATTTATTCCTGTTGATGTTGTTGCTGCTGCTGATTTGCATTCCTAGAATGCCCTTTCAGGAGCTTGCCTGAATCGCAGATCAAGCGGCCAAATGCGTCTCAGATGACGTCCGGTGTTGTGATATAGTGTCAATGTCTCATTGTTCCTATGTCCGTTCAGTCTGTCCCAGTATCTAGATGAATGTATGTTCAATTCATCCCATACAGTGGTCATTTTAAGTCTGTGTGTAGAGTTTTGTTACTGACATAGTAAGGAGGCGATAGAATCATTCGAAGGGCTTTTGATTGAACTGATTGAATTTTTCCTAATGTGCGTATCTGACGCACAACCATATATTTCAATTCCATACTTCCAATGAAGGGGCTATTATTTGATTATAGATTAAGAGTTTATTTGAAAGGGATAGACGGGAGCGAGGATTAAGGAGCCAGTGATATTTTTTTTAATTTACATTTAATTGAGTTTTGTGTCATATGAATATGCCGAGACCAGATCAATTTTTTGTCCAAGTGTAGACCAAGATATTTAACATAATTACATGATGGAATAATGTCATTGCCTAGCTTTACCTCAGGCCAAGTGAGTCTATTTTGTAGTGTGAAAATTATATGTTTCGACTTTGACCTGTTCACCTTAATGTTCCATGCCTTACACCAGGCATCAAACTTATTAAGGTGCATCTCCATTCGATCTGTGATAAGCGGTAATTTACCACTTATCAGGAATGCAGTATCATCTGCGTAAGTTGCGGACAAAGTATTTATAAAGTCTAAGCGATTGTATAAACTTTTTTCTATTGTAGGCATATCAAATGTAAAAATATTGTACAACAGAGGAGCCAATACACTCCCCTGTGGTACACCAGCCAATATTTTCCTATTTGTTGAGAACACATTTCGATCTTTCACTAAAAAAAAGATCGATTTGTTAGAAATGATTTTACTATTTCGAATAAAGGAAAAGAAATATTTTTGTATAATTTGAATAGCAAGCCGTCGTGCCAAACACGATCAAAAGCCTGTTCTATATCAATGAATACACCGCATGTGCTTGAGCCTGATTCAAAGCCAACATTTATATGATGTGTGATACGGTGAATTTGTTGGATAGTGTTGTGACTATCACGAAAACCAAACTGATGATCTGGTATTAGATTTTTCTCCTCTACTTCCTCGTTCAGCCGTATAAAAAACTATTTTCTCAAATAACTTTGATAAGCATGGAAGGAGACTAATGGGTCTATAATTTGATACTACTGAAAGTGATTTCCCACCTCCCTTTGGGGATCATTGAGATATTGGCACATTTCCATGCCAACGGAAAATGATAGAGACGTAATAGCGAATTGAAAAGTATTGTTAGGAAGTCAATGGCTCGATTTGGGAGCGATTTTATTATTATATTGTCTATTTTATCATTACCAGGTGCCTTGTTTCTTTCTAATTCTTTGATTAATTTTTTAATTTCTAAACTATTTGTCCTACGTATGCTATTGTTACTATTATTATTATTATTGTTATTGTTTGAATCACGTAATGTACTTTTAACCATATCTAAATGTTCGGACGGACAGAAATCATAAGGCTTTAAACCGATTTTCAAGCTCATCGGCAAATGTCTCAACTTGTTCATTGACTGTACGACACCAGTCACCATTGACTTTACGAACTGGTACATGGTTATGCGGTTGTTCCTTCAAGCCCTTACAGGCGCGCCACAAGTTGAAACCACCCTTTTTTATTGGGATCAGCATTGGACAACATAAAATCAAAATGGTCTGACCGTGTTTTCTCAAGCAATTGATTGAGTTGCCGACTGCACTGTTGCCAAGCAAGCCGATGATCAAGCTGTCTTGTTCGCGTATATCTTTTTACGTAAATTACGTTTAAGTCTTATCATATCAACTATTTCTGCTCTAATAGGCGGTCTGGACAGGTCTGGTGAATTATTAAATTGATTGCGTCTGGGTTGCGACTGATTTTGATTTGCTGCATTGGCTGCATTATAAATTTTACCCATAAATATGTTAAGCATATCATCTGCATCAGCGCTGGATTCGATTGTAACATCTAAGTGAATTTCTGACTCTAAATTACGGCGAAAAAGTTTTCAAATTCGAGTGTCGTGTGAGAAGTCTATGCTTTTGATTATTATTTTGATATGACGATACAGAGAAATCTATTATCAATGGAATATGGTCACTGGATAAATCCATTTTACGGCATATTTTTAAATGATTCGAAGATATGCCATTAACAATACCAAAATCTATAACTGACGGAATATTGCTGTTTCTCGAAAATGGGTTGGCTCTGCCGTAGTTAATACATTATAATTTACTGATGTGAGAATGAGATTTGATAATAAATTACCGCGCGGGCAACTACGACTGTTACCCCAGAGTCTACTTTTGGCGTTCCAATCACCTCCGATCAGGCAATTGGGGCCAATTTCTGTGAAGAAATCTATATATGTGGAATTTGTTATCACATGCCTATGTCCAGGTGGCCAATAGCATGAGACAATACTAATTGCTCCTAGATTTGTATTGATTGAAATGCGTGCAGCTTCTTGCACATGACTATGGCTTATTGACGGTAGTGGCTGGTGTGTGATGTTCTTTGAAATTAATATAGCTGCACCACCAATGTGCAGCCTTGCATTTGGATTGTTTGCCGTAACTATACTATAACCAGGGAAAGTAATGTGAGAATTTTGATTTAAATGCGATTCACTAATAAGCATTATATCAATAAAGTTAAGCCTTAGATATTGATTCAATTCATTTTGACGTTTTGCAAGTCCATTTGCATTCCAAATACTTAGTCTCAAACCAGTCATTCAACAACATTTTGACGTGAATCTTGGGATTGTGCTTGGGATTGGGATTGTGATTGTGATTCATTACTGACAGTAGAGCTATCACTGATATTAATTGTTTCGCTAGTACTAATATTTGCATTATTTGGCCCTGATAACACATTTTGCATGGAACGCATTTGATCCTCTAACTTAAGGATTACAGCTTGATGTTTTTGAAAAATTTTTAATATTATTTCAAATGGATTGTAACCTGTTTGAGGATTGATGGCCAAATCAACAAGATTATCAAATTCCTCAACCTGTTGTGCTTGATCATTACTAATTGTGACTACTTCTTGATCACTTGCAATTATCGATTCTGCGACTGTGTGACGGGAGGCTTGCTGATGAGAACGAACATTGTTATTATATATATCTCTTTGTGGCTGAACATTTTGTTGTTGCTGTTGTGGAATTTGATTTTCGAATTCGTTAGAATTTCATGTCTAACATTGACATTTCCAGATAAATTTAATTTATTATTTAAAAGTTTAATATAGAACGGGCAACCCCTATAATTTGCAGTGTGATTACCTTGACAGTTACCGCATTTCGCCGGAGTATTGGCTAATTTCGTACAACTGCGTGTTAAATGTCCCTGACCACACTTAACACATACCGGAGACCGTTGACAATAGCCAGCGGTATGGTTGAAATTCTGGCAACGTATACACTGAACAAGACTATTTGATTTCTACTGCGCCATTCAACGCGAATTGAATAGTTACATAGTGTGGTAACATTGAAAATATTTGTACTATTTGGAGCATTTGGATCAAGTTCTAAAAAGAAAAGATGTGGTGAAAAGGTACCAGGACCGCGTGTATTCTTAAAAGTTGGATGATAAATGTTGCGCACCGAGAAGCCTAAGCCTTTCAGCTCTCTATTAATGCGGCTAATGGGTGTGGACGAGTGAATACCTCGAATGGCTATGCGTACGAGCGCTCAGTACGTATTTGATAAGTGTGATATTCTATTTGCTCAACATCAAATAGACGAATTAGAGAACGATATGTATCAGATGTACTAGGATTGAAACGAACCATATTTGGTCCACCTAATTTCATTGAATATGTCCTATTATCAATTGTTTTATTAATTTTTTGATAGAATCTCCTGCAAGTCTCCTACAAATTTTATCCAAATTTGTGGCGGTTTTGCCACAGCAGCCCCTCAGCTCCCATGGCTGCTGCTGCTGCTGCTGCTGCTGCTGCTGCTGCGGATGGATGGTTCTGTTGATAATTGCGGTGCTACTAGTGTTTGACCAAGTGTTGCATTGCTTCTCATTACTGTTGATAATTTCGGTGTTACTAATGTTTGACCAAGTGTTGCATTGCTTCTCATTACTGGCGTTGGAACAATATTATCTTCTTCGTCATCAATTGAATCAGATTCTGAGCTAGTGGTATCATTGTTTTTGTTTAAAATATTAACGCTACTACCTGATTCAAAATCACTGCTAGTTAAGATTTTAATTTTTCGATTGAAGCGATCTAAAGTTCTTCCAGCATCTTGCTGTGTAGACCGAGAATTAGTCGAAATTGATCGACTTTTTATTACGCGCCTCAATGCGACGCCCTTCACTAATACTTTTCTGATTTGGAAATAAATTTGTGTAATTTGATGCAGTGACATTATGTTTTTTTAACCATTTCAGAAAACGAAATTTTTCTTGACTTTGGCTTTGACTTGAAGCTTGAATAGAACTTTGCATTTGAATTTGACTTGAAGTGTGACTTGCAACTTGAGTTTGAGCTAAGGTATGAGTTGAAATCTGGACTGAAGTATCCATTTTATTTTCATTTGGAGTTTCAGCTTGAGTTTGACTATGCATTTTTACTTCAGTATTGGGTTTAATTGCAGTTTGAGTTAAAGAAGGAATTTTTATTTGAGTATTTGGCTGATTTGGTGTTGAAGTAAGCATTTTAGCCTGAGCATTTGGCTGAACTGGAGTTGAAGTAAGCATTTTAGCCTGAGCATTTGGCTGAACTGGAGTTGAAGTAAGCATTTTAGCCTGAGCATTTGGCTGAACTGGAGTTGAAGTAAGAATTTCACCTTGAGTTTTTGGCTTAATTGGGGTTAGAGTTTGAGCATGCGGCTGAGTTACGGGCTGAACAACACGCTGAATTCCTGGCTGAGTATTGGCAACAGTTACAGGTTGAGCTTGGATTTTAGTTTTAATTAATGGAGATGAAATAGTTGAAGGATCAATAAAACTAACTGACTTTGAGACACTAGCAGACGATGGCAAATTCAAATTACTATTGTTATTACTTGGCTTTGGTTTGATCACTGGACTCACATTAACTTGGCTTGATATAGGTACTTGTAAGGCTGCTTTTGCCGACGGCAATTTATTAGTCACATTTGTGCTAACTGAAGCAATGTTACATTTCATTGTCGGATTCAACTCTGTTGATTTTGCCGACGGCATTTTAACTATTGGCACGGTGACATTTTTATTGGCTGGCACATTCATATTGGTATTAGTACTAATAGTGGCGATAGAAGTTGCTAATGTAGTATTATTATTATTATTATTTGAAGTAGTTGCTAAAGTAGTAATGGTTCTAGGAGTAGTAATAGTTGTTGTCGGCAAAAGTAGTAGTAGCGGTGGTGGTGGTGGTGGTGGTGGTGGTTGTTTTAGTAATTTTAGAACTATTATTATCTGGCACAGATGGAATTGATCTAGGCATTGAATAAGTTTCGTCTACATATTTCTTAATAACATCTGCCATCGGTAAAGTACGGGCTGCTTTTGGAGATTCATCACTAACATTAAGAATATCAATTATCATATTCGCCTCTTCGTCCGAATCACTATTTGAGAGTATATTAATCAATTTATTAACTGCATTTAGATTTTTCGGCGACAATCGTTTAATTGTTTCAACCGAAACATCAGACAAAGATGAATCACTCGAATCATTCTGACGTTTCGAATCCTTTTTTGAATTTTTTTTCTTATTTTTATTAGGCATGGTGAATAATATTATATTATGGAATTTTGTCTTCAAAAATGCAATGGAAAATGTATTTATATATATTATGTGAAAAAACGTAAGTCTGTAGTAGTATGTACGTAAGTAAGTAGTTGAGTAAATAAATAAGTAAGTAAATTGTGGATTTGACTATTACCGGGACAGTACGTAAAGAGAACGCATTTGGCAACTGATCCAAAAACGATGTGACAATTTATTTAATTATTGTTGCACTTCCTTCTCATCAGATTTTTGCGAGTCGTTTATCAGTTCACTGTATAGTTCTTGGTTCTTCAATCAATTGTTCAAAATATGTATGTACTTCACACACAAATTCTTTGTCAAACTTGTGTCATTTGCTGTGCATCACAAATTCAATTGTTTATGTGGATTTTAATAATTTATTTATTTGGCAACTTGTGACCCTTGTTTAACATATGTATATATACGTATTGTTTTTCTGTCACATATACATATCACACATTACTGATTTTTCCACAAGCATATATTTATTTATTTTCAAATTGTTTATCATGTAGATTTTTATAAATATATAGTTATATTTATGTTTCTTTAAAACATTATTTAACAACGTTCATTTCAAAACTATAACATTTTTACTTTGACGATATACTTGTACGCGTACTCAATGGAATTGGACAAACAACTTTGACAATTATTTTTGCAAAATTCGCAGAGCGATCAATTTTAAATACAACCGGTCTCAACTTTGACACTATGTCAACTGACGATCCTCACAATTTCTAAATTGCATGAAGCCTCTTAATGCGTCGCAAACAATCCACAAATAACCAAACCAAACCAATTCAAACCAAACCAATCCAAAAACAAAAAGGACCCTAACGGGAATCAATCGCGTAAACAAGATCATAAATTATCTGACCCAACGGAATCCCTCAGACACTGGACACACGACAGACCAAAAAAAGGGTTAAGCCTATGCAGTTACATCTAGCTACTGCGTCATATTATTTGCATACCATTGCATCAGTAATGCCAACAACTAGCCACAAACAAAAAATACCGCCAAATAATACAAATTTTATTATTTATATACATAACATACATATAACATTTATTAAACAATTCTTCATCCATACCATCGTTTAATAGTACCATTTCAAAATTATTTACTAAATATACATACATTGATTATCACATTTATTCAAATATAATTATTAAAATATTCTAAATAAAAAGCCAAATACAGCCACAAATTGGCTAAATTCACAAATACCCAACAAAAAACGCCAAATCTGTGTCAACACTCATTGCATTTGGGCGAATCGACAAGTGTCATTTAGCAGGTTGCCTGACAGCCAAGACATACTATATCTCGACTTCTCTAACACATCACCTTCTATGGATAACACAGAGAGAGACCACTACTGCGTATAAGGACTCATTTTTACTCCTCACACGGTGGATGCACAACATATCCTTTTTCACTACCACTTTGTAGTACCAATTACAGCCGTTCAATTTAGTTACTCAACACTCAATACAACTTAACCATTTACAACACTAATCCATATTTACACCATTTTACAACACTATTACAAATAATCCACCCTCTTACAACACTGATCGATATAATTCAGTCATTTACAACACCAATCGATACAAATATTACACCCATTTACAGCACTATTAAATTCAAAAAAATTACCCCTTTTTCAGCACTCTTCAATACATTATTATTCAACGCATTTGCAACACCATTCAATTCAAATTATCCTAACCATATTCAACACTCAACAAAACACAACGATAACAAAATTAAAACTGATAACTGATAAACAAAAATTCTAATATCAAATATAAACTATTTTTCCCAAATTTTATCATTTTAAACGACATTGACAATAAAACTATTTCAGAAATATATATATTTATATATATCGAAAAACGCCTTTAAACATTCTACATTCATTTCTCATTCCAAAACTATTTTTTTCTTATTAATGTTGATGCCAGCATATTGCTGACAACAACCTAAGATATATTTTC
This sequence comes from Drosophila nigrodunni, assembly GCA_020829145.1. Lineage (NCBI taxonomy): Eukaryota > Metazoa > Arthropoda > Insecta > Diptera > Drosophilidae > Drosophila > Drosophila nigrodunni. Next base: position 12,155,284 of record JACVCZ010000005.1, read on the forward strand.
TCATAAAACTAGTTAAGCTTAACATTGGTTATAAAACTAAACTTAACTAATTTTAGTGGGTGCAGCTTCAGCGCATGACGTATAACAACAGCGCCTTAAGCCAACAGGAATAATAATGTTGAGATTATTCTGGAGAGTTATTTATAATTGGGTCCTGCCCCAATGCTAGCAGAACCCAATGTTGTTATGGTTAAAGCTCAGCCCTCTCCAGGTAGCTGAGCATAGCGATGACGAGCACATTGACGGACGATGTTGGCGGACGATTTTAACTGCCACAGATGATTGAAGGTGCTGTTGTTGTGATGACGATGGACGATGACGATGATGGAACAAACGATGAATGGAGCTCCTGACGGACGATGAACGATTGTGACGGACGGATGCGATGACGACGGATGCGATGACGACGGAAGACGATGACGACGGAAGACGATGACGACGGAAGACGATGAACGGCGGAAGACGATGAACGGCGGACGATAACGATGATGAGGCGATGTAAATGCTGACAGAAGACGATTGCCTTATTAATGTGATTGCCAGTAAAGCATTTTGTATCTGACAACAACCTAAGATATATTTTTCTTTCATAAGAAAAACTAAAGTTGTTGCTTAACATTGGTTGTTTGACGACTAAACGAAACTTAACTAATTTTAGTGGGTGCAGCTTCAGCGCATGACGTATAACAACAGCGCCTTAAGCCAACAGGTATAATAATGTTGAGATTATTCTGGAGAGTTATTTATAATTGGGTCCTGCCCCAATGCTAAAGCAGAACCCAATGTTGTTATGGTTAAAGCTCAGCCCTCTCCAGGTAGCTGAGCATAGCGATGACGAGCACATTGACGGACGATGTTGGCGGACGATTTTAACTGCCACAGATGATTGAAGGTGCTGTTGTTGTGATGACGATGGACGATGACGATGATGGAACAAACGATGAATGGAGCTCCTGACGGACGATGAACGATTGTGACGGACGGATGCGATGACGACGGATGCGATGACGACGGAAGACGATGACGACGGAAGACGATGACGACGGAAGACGATGAACGGCGGAAGACGATGAACGGCGGACGATAACGATGATGAGGCGATGTAAATGCTGACAGAAGACGAAAGGCTGCCACCAGGTGGACGATGTGATTGCCCAGTAAATGTGTGTTTTTGTATCTGTATGTATAAATATTTTTGTGTGATTATTATTGTTCTTTTAGTAAGAATATACATATATATAAATGTTGTTGCTTATGTTGATTCCTTTGGATTGTGTGACGTGTTGTTTGACGGTTGACGATCTGAATGGTGAGTATTAGACGACGAAACTGTTGCTGCTGATGTTGTTGCTATTATTCCTGCTGCTGCTGATGTTGTTGCATTTATTCCTGTTGATGTTGCTGCTGCTGCTGATTTGCATTCCTAGAATGCCCTTTCAGGAGCTTGCCTGAATCGCAGATCAAGCGGCCAAATGCGTCTCAGATGACGTCCGGTGTTGTGATATAGTGTCAATGTCTCATTGTTCCTATGTCCGTTCAGTCTGTCCCAGTATCTAGATGAATGTATGTTCAATTCATCCCATACAGTGGTCATTTTTAAGTCTGTGTGTAGAGTTTTGTTACTGACATAGTAAGGAGGCGATAGAATCATTCGAAGGGCTTTTGATTGAACTGATTGAATTTTTCCTAATGTGCGTATCTGACGCACAACCATATATTTCAATTCCATACTTCCAATGAAGGGGCTATTATTTGATTATAGATTAAGAGTTTATTTGAAAGGGATAGACGGGAGCGAGGATTAAGGAGCCAGTGATATTTTTTTAATTTACATTTAATTGAGTTTTGTGTCATATGAATATGCCGAGACCAGATCAATTTTTTGTCCAAGTGTAGACCAAGATATTTAACATAATTACATGATGGAATAATGTCATTGCCTAGCTTTACCTCAGGCCAAGTGAGTCTATTTTGTAGTGTGAAAATTATATGTTTCGACTTGACCTGTTCACCTTAATGTTCCATGCCTTACACCAGGCATCAAACTTATTAAGGTGCATCTCCATTCGATCTGTGATAAGCGGTAATTTACCACTTATCAGGAATGCAGTATCATCTGCGTAAGTTGCGGACAAAGTATTTATAAAGTCTAAGCGATTGTATAAACTTTTTTCTATTGTAGGCATATCAAATGTAAAAATATTGTACAACAGAGGAGCCAATACACTCCCCTGTGGTACACCAGCCAATATTTTCCTATTTGTTGAGAACACATTTCGATCTTTCACTAAAAAAGATCGATTTGTTAGAAATGATTTTACTATTTCGAATAAAGGAAAAGAAATATTTTTGTATAATTTGAATAGCAAGCCGTCGTGCCAAACACGATCAAAAGCCTGTTCTATATCAATGAATACACCGCATGTGCTTGAGCCTGATTCAAAGCCAACATTTATATGATGTGTGATACGGTGAATTTGTTGGATAGTGTTGTGACTATCACGAAAACCAAACTGATGATCTGGTATTAGATTTTTCTCCTCTACTTCCTCGTTCAGCCGTATAAAAACTATTTTCTCAAATAACTTTGATAAGCATGGAAGGAGACTAATGGGTCTATAATTTGATACTACTGAAAGTGATTTCCCACCTCCCTTTGGGGATCATTGAGATATTGGCACATTTCCATGCCAACGGAAAATGATAGAGACGTAATAGCGAATTGAAAAGTATTGTTAGGAAGTCAATGGCTCGATTTGGGAGCGATTTTATTATTATATTGTCTATTTTATCATTACCAGGTGCCTTGTTTCTTTCTAATTCTTTGATTAATTTTTTAATTTCTAAACTATTTGTCCTACGTATGCTATTGTTACTATTATTATTATTATTGTTATTGTTTGAATCACGTAATGTACTTTTTAACCATATCTAAATGTTCGGACGGACAGAAATCATAAGGCTTAAACCGATTTTCAAGCTCATCGGCAAATGTCTCAACTTGTTCATTGACTGTACGACACCAGTCACCATTGACTTTACGAACTGGTACATGGTTATGCGGTTGTTCCTTCAAGCCCTTACAGGCGCGCCACAAGTTGAAACCACCCTTTTATTGGGATCAGCATTGGACAACATAAAATCAAAATGGTCTGACCGTGTTTTTCAAGCAATTGATTGAGTTGCCGACTGCACTGTTGCCAAGCAAGCCGATGATCAAGCTGTCTTGTTCGCGTATATCTTTTACGTAAATTACGTTTAAGTCTTATCATATCAACTATTTCTGCTCTAATAGGCGGTCTGGACAGGTCTGGTGAATTATTAAATTGATTGCGTCTGGGTTGCGACTGATTTTGATTTGCTGCATTGGCTGCATTATAAATTTTACCCATAAATATGTTAAGCATATCATCTGCATCAGCGCTGGATTCGATTGTAACATCTAAGTGAATTTCTGACTCTAAATTACGGCGAAAAGTTTTCAAATTCGAGTGTCGTGTGAGAAGTCTATGCTTTTGATTATTATTTTGATATGACGATACAGAGAAATCTATTATCAATGGAATATGGTCACTGGATAAATCCATTTTACGGCATATTTTTAAATGATTCGAAGATATGCCATTAACAATACCAAAATCTATAACTGACGGAATATTGCTGTTTCTCGAAAAATGGGTTATTCTGCCGTAGTTAATACATTATAATTTACTGATGTGAGAATGAGATTTGATAATAAATTACCGCGCGGGCAACTACGACTGTTACCCCAGAGTCTACTTTTTGGCGTTCCAATCACCTCCGATCAGGCAATTGGGGCCAATTTCTGTGAAGAAATCTATATATGTGGAATTTGTTATCACATGCCTATGTCCAGGTGGCCAATAGCATGAGACAATACTAATTGCTCCTAGATTTGTATTGATTGAAATGCGTGCAGCTTGCACATGACTATGGCTTATTGACGGTAGTGGCTGGTGTGTGATGTTCTTTGAAATTAATATAGCTGCACCACCAATGTGCAGCCTTGCATTTGGATTGTTTGCCGTAACTATACTATAACCAGGGAAAGTAATGTGAGAATTTTGATTTAAATGCGATTCACTAATAAGCATTATATCAATAAAGTTAAGCCTTAGATATTGATTCAATTCATTTTGACGTTTTGCAAGTCCATTTGCATTCCAAATACTTAGTCTCAAACCAGTCATTCAACAACATTTTGACGTGAATCTTGGGATTGTGCTTGGGATTGGGATTGTGATTGTGATTCATTACTGACAGTAGAGCTATCACTGATATTAATTGTTTCGCTAGTACTAATATTTGCATTATTTGGCCCTGATAACACATTTTGCATGGAACGCATTTGATCCTCTAACTTAAGGATTACAGCTTGATGTTTTTGAAAAAATTTTTAATATTATTTCAAATGGATTGTAACCTGTTTGAGGATTGATGGCCAAATCAACAAGATTATCAAATTCCTCAACCTGTTGTGCTTGATCATTACTAATTGTGACTACTTCTTGATCACTTGCAATTATCGATTCTGCGACTGTGTGACGGGAGGCTTGCTGATGAGAACGAACATTGTTATTATATCTCTCTTTGTGGCTGAACATTTTGTTGTTGCTGTTGTGGAATTTGATTTTCGAATTCGTTAGAATTTCATGTCTAACATTGACATTTCCAGATAAATTTAATTTATTATTTAAAAGTTTAATATAGAACGGGCAACCCCTATAATTTGCAGTGTGATTACCTTGACAGTTACCGCATTTCGCCGGAGTATTGGCTAATTTCGTACAACTGCGTGTTAAATGTCCCTGACCACACTTAACACATACCGAGACCGTTGACAATAGCCAGCGGTATGGTTGAAATTCTGGCAACGTATACACTGAACAAGACTATTTGATTTCTACTGCGCCATTCAACGCGAATTGAATAGTTACATAGTGTGGTAACATTGAAAATATTTGGTACTATTTGGAGCATTTGATCAAGTTCTAAAAAAGAAAAGATGTGGTGAAAAGGTACCAGGACCGCGTGTATTCTTAAAAGTTGGATGATAAATGTTGCGCACCGAGAAGCCTAAGCCTTTCAGCTCTCTATTAATGCGGCTAATGGGTGGACGAGTGAATACCTCGAAT